>JABXJD010000002.1:157500-557500 GCA_013375575.1 Percina caprodes | reverse complement strand
CAGATGTAGCCAGAGAATACTAAGCAACCTCTGTGCTATTTTAACTCTGAATGCAAAGGCACGTAAACCAAACTGCTACGGAGAACCAAATAAAACCCTAGATTGACATATGCTCACACCAGGATTAAAAGCAGAAGTGCATTTGTTGTGCAAAACCACTTCCTCTGCATTTTACAGAAAGTGTCATGGATGTAGTTTTTGCAGTACTGTCAGTTGAAACAATAAACAAAACCTCTGATGCTTTCTAAAGCTGACTCAACAGCTGTCAGTTAATGAGCTAAAAGCACAAGTACTGTAACATCAAAAGATGCACAGATGGCACAACATGAAGAGTAGGGATACTCCAATCCATATGTCTTAGTTGTGAGAACAATACCATTTAAATAGCATCAGCACGTCATAAATCTGTACAGCACTATGAACACATCCTAAAATAAATCTCCTTCCAGATGTGATGATGACATTTTTAAATCGGCCTCAACATGCTCGGTTCAGTGCTGATGAGTTTTAGTTATTCCCTCATGATATCACCAGTAGTGTATGTGAGCATGAGTAACAGTCAAGAGAAGAAGAACTGGAACATAAGAAGGATCTATAGTTGATAAATCTTAGCTATTGACAATGCAAGTTAGCTATTAGTACATTCAGCACTGTATATATTATGTGATGGGGAAGATAAATATTGTTTATTTTACACTACTGGGCTGTATTCATCTAAGGATATTAAGATTGTTGACACAAAAATATTTGGTAACAATGTTTGACTCCAACTTATATTTTTATTTTGTCTCTCAGCCTCACACTGTATTTTGTATAAGCCATAAATTCAGCTTTTATTACCAAATGTTATTGCTAAGAACTTTTGTAAAAACACAAGTTCCAAAGAGGACAAGGAAATTGTTTGTAAAAAAACAACAGTGCTGAGAATGAGAAATTATCTTCAAAATGACCATTTATTTCTTTTGGCACTCAAAACATTTGCCCTATTATAAATAGTTTAACAGTAAATATACTTGAGTACTTCTTCTATCATTCATTTTGGTTTCCACCCACTTGTTTGTTTCTAGGCAATGTGGCCTGGATGCATGTACTTGCTGCACGAGCCCTGAGAGAGCACCCGAAGACAGTTGGCGGTGAAGCTTACTTCTGTTACGATGACTCTCCCTACAAGAACTACGAGGATTTTAACATGCAGTTCTTTAGCAAATTTAACTTCCGAAGGGTCCGCATGCCCTCAATGGTGATCTGGTTCCTGGCCATGTTAAATGACCTGCTTCGCTGGATAATGAGCCCCTTGTTCAACTACACACCGTTGCTGAACCGTTACACCTTGGCTGTGGCTTGTACCTCCTTCACTGTCTGCACAGACAAAGCCCTGCGCCACTTCCAGTACCGCCCTCTGTACGACTGGGATCAATGTAAAGCCCGCACACAGAAATGGGTTGACACATTCCATCTGGATACACCAAAAGACACCTAATGTTACCTCAACTACTGCAACACGCATCAGAAGCACCTACGTATGTAGACATGACAGACTCCAGATATGGGTGGAGTAACAAGCTATGATGTAACAATAAAAGCAAAGAGTATTTACAGAATAAAAACATTGTATTTAATTGTTATATTTGTGCAAGTCTAGTGTTTGCACACAATTAAAGCATTTGTTCAGATGAAGTACATACGTTAATAGTGTTATATGTATGTGTGTGTATGTATATATATGTATGTATGTATGTATGTATATATATATATATATATATATATATATATATATATATATATATATATATATATATATATATATATATATATATATATATATATATATATATATATATATATATATATATATATATATGTGTGTGTGTATATATATGTATGTGTGTGTAAACCCATTTTACAAGCATTTACTTAATTTTTATATTGACTTTAGACCTTTGCTTCAGTATTATGTTATTATGGCTAAATTTTATGTTTTATAATTTAAAGAATGTTTCTAATGTCATTGTCAAATTTATCATGTTTTGTTAAGTTTAGGTAAGTTTCAATAAAGATTATTTATTATATTCTATATGGCTTCACTTGTTTTGTTTTTGCACTTGCGTTTTCTTGTTTCTATGACTGAACTCATTTATGTGTTTTATTACGATATGCAGTGTACGTCATAATGAAAATGTAGACAGCTTGGAGACCTGACTTGTGATCCTACATCCTTGGTTTTGTTTCAATATGCATATGTTTCCCTTACCATAACATGGTTACTGGGTGTTCTCCACCTCTGGATTTCCATGGAAACGATTAACTTTGTTTACGCACAAAGTCTTTACACTCTTGTGGAAAGTTGTCATCGGACTCTATGACAACCAGCTGGATAGTATTTATTTGTGTGAGTAAGACAAAGTATATGGGAGTTCCCTTGTAGAATTTGACACTGTTACAGCATGCCTGGGTGTCCCCCATTCCTGTGGCTATCACCATGGCAATCATCACAACAACCACATGCCTGCTAGTGTGAAAAGGAAAGCAGAGACATGACTCACAATCCAACAAAGAATAATTGATGGTCTCCCCAATAGTACAAAAGATTTAGGACTTATGTAGTATTTAATATGGCATGATTGACACCGCTAAGCGTGTCTCGGTGTGACTAATGAAAAGTGTGTGTGTTTTGATGCATTACCACAAACCTGAATGTTGTGGGTCGCTTGTAAATAAACGGAATTGCGCCATCTATTGGTTTAATAAAACATTCCAGTAAAGTGAAACACCGAAGTGTCGTTTTTATTATTAGATTGTGATTTATTTACCCTCATTGTTTAAACTTGGGGAATGTATTTATGTGGTAGTACATTGTGGGTGCTTACAAATATATTTGATTACTAGAGACACTAACGAATGTGTGTGATTGTGGTCAAATTAAATCAATTACGAGGAAATATAAATATCAAAAAGCCTATTTAATACAGTATATATGTATACTCAGTGGTTGAAAAAGTACTAAGATATTTTACTTAAGTAAAAGTAGCATTACCGCTGAAATACTGTTAGGTAAAAGTCATGCATTTAAAATTGTACTTGAGCTAAAGTACAAAAGTATAAAAAGTGTTCTTAAAGTACCAAATGAGTAATGCATTTATGTGTCCATCACTCAATTGTTGTAACTGGTAAAGGTGGATCTTATCTTAACAAAACGTATATAGGCATACTGCCAGGTTGTGTAATCTAGACTACAACAATACATAATAATTTACTTGTTAATTCTTTTTTATTAATCATCTAATTTAGTAAAGTAACTAGTAGGCCTAACTAAATGTATGAGATAGGCCTTAATGTAATTAATGTTCTTTTACAGATTCCCTCTGAAATGTAATGGAGTAGATGTATAAAATAGCATTAAAATAGAAATGCCCGTATTCAAATAAAGTGCATGTACCTCAAAAGTGTACTTAAGAAGAATACTTGAGTGAATGTACTTGGTTACATTCCACTATTGTGTATAATGCATTGTTTACAATGGGACATTTCTGCTGTGGAAGCATAGACGGTCTATGTGTGAAAGGGAGGCTCCTGTGCGGGTGCGTGCATGTAACCGACGACATTGACGAGAACACGCACGTAGCTGTCAGTAGGAAATGCAGACTGCTGGTGTTGGATGTAACGTTACCCCTGTCGTTGTGGTTGCTGTGCTTGGATAAATTAAACAAAGAAAGTAATTTTTGTTTCAGACTCTGAACTGTTACTTAGACAGTTGCTTGAATTTGGCAAGAATTTCGCAGCAAGTCCGAATGTCTAACCGAGGTAACCGAAACCTTCAGCTAAAAGCTAAGCTACAGAAACAGAACACTATCGGCGCAAATGCTAATAGTTACATAGGCTAAAATAAGCTAACGTAGCTGCTAACTTAGCCAGCTAGCTTGGCAATTGCAGGACGTTTGCTCTTCCAGGTTATCGCCCCATATAGCAGTTCCTATCCCGTTATCGCTTTTTTCGTATTTACGAAGGAGGTTGTGGAACCGGAGCTGTGGCGGGGGGTGCGTACGGATAGGAACCCCCTGGCTATCCAGGCGGACGGATCACAGTGACACGCCGGTCGTGGGTGAGTTGAGCAGCAGAGCTGAAGTTCTATTGACCAGGCAGCGGGTGGACAAGGCCGTGGACGCTGTTCTGCCAGGGCCTGGCAGGGAGGGAGGGAGGGAGGGAGCGTGATGACAATTGGCTATTAGTAAACCATTGCTCCTGTCTGCTGAATCGGGAAGTTGAGTCTCTTCAAGAGAGGCCTCAAGAGAGGATATGACAACAAATTGGCTGGTGTTATTAGCTGCTAGGATAAAACGATAGCTGTCTTGAACAACAACAGACCGTATCTGCTTCATAAGCAAATAACTGGATCACTAAGGTTGTCTTGGGCGCTTTGTTGATAACCAAATGCCAGGTTAATGCAGCTCTATCAACAGTTTTTTCTGTCATCCCGGCTAGCCCACTGATAAAATAGAATTGTGTTAAAGCGGGATATTATAGTGTATGATTTTTGATATTTTTGGTGTGATGTCTGCTAATAGATTTCATGTTCTTTTTTTAAATAAAGTTACTGATATAATTATATCAGTTCTTTAAAATAAATGTAACTAATTTTACTGTATGATGTGGGCGTTGATGTAGCTAGAAAAAGAGGAAATGTAGCTTTAGACATTGATTGCTAACATTATTCGCATAAAAAATATACCAAAATATCATATTTAAAGTTGCAATTAAATAATGGATATAATAATTGTGTATGTTTGCACACTTTATCCCAAGAATTTCCATGATTTCAAAATATAGTTCACTTTTTTTGTCTGCTTCTCCAATCCTGTTTTCTGTTTTAAGAAGAGGAATTGAGAAACTGGCTAGAAGTCTGATTTTCATAGACACTTTAGTCATCTTTTGCATCAAGCATTGGCCTTTTAAGTTGCTAGGCTCATGACTTGTTGCTGTGCAGAGTTTCATCTCCACTATAACAGATTTTTATGATGCATGCTGCAGGTGTAATTTATTACAACAGTTTAGATTGAACTGTTAGCTGCTATTTGGCAAAGGAAAACTCACATCCATCGTGGTATTTCTTTTTGTGAAGGAGAGATCAAAGTGGAACCATGGCTGAAATTTCCACCCTATCCCCATCACCCCCTGCACTGGGTGAGCATCATGCAGCTCCATCCATCCCACCATCCTCATCAGTGCACACTGCTACCAACAGCCCTGCTCCAGAGTCTGCCAGGGAGATGCCCACACCTAAGTCTTACCTCTACAATGACAAAGCTTTGATTGAAAACACTCCTGCCACACAGTCACCCTTAACTCCCCACCCACCCTTGAGTCCTCCCAAACTCACTGCTGAGACCCCCTTCACATTATCGGTACACGAGGATGCTCCACAGAGAGAGCAATCAGGACGGAAAGATACAGAGACTGGAGCTCATGTTATTAAGCAGGAAATGACCAGTGACCCACCAGCTGCAGAGCTCTTAACTACTAAAACAGAGACCCCACACCTGTCGAGTGAGCCAGTGGCTCAGAGTGAAGTGCATCAGGCACCCCCCTCTCCTGATCTCAATCCTGGTCCTAATCTTTACCCCAATGTGCATGTCACCCACAATCCAAATCCTGTCATGGATGATGGTCAATTTACAGTGGGCCAACCCCAAATTGCTACAGCTTCAGACCCCATGCCTGCTTCTCCAGTCTTTACCAATACAGCACCATCAGCAACAGCTGAAGAGGAGAAACCTCAGCCCCTGCAACAAGCACAACCCCCTCAAAGACAGCCTCCTCCTCTCTCCCCAAAGCCTGCCACTCCAAGTGAAGCGAGGAAAGCAGAACTATCCGGCACCGAACACCCCAGCCCTACTGTTCCACTGATCCACGAGCCAGACTTTCCGCTGCCCAAGCCCCGGCCGGCCCCTGACACCCTCAGCTACCTAGAGTCAGCCAGCCTAATGTCGGGGACATTGGAGTCTCTATCTGGGCTGGGAGAGGATGGCAGCTCTGTGGGCTCCGACTCTGAGATCAATGGCATGGCTGTCAGACGCACTGATAAATATGGCTTCCTAGGTGGGAGTCAGTACAGTGAAAGCACGTAAGTATTAGGACATAAACTAATTACTCACACTCGTCCACTGTGAAAAATATCGATCACTGTGTTTTTATTATATCTATCAGATAGGTCTGAGATATTCTAAAAGTAAAGTAGCATGTTCAGTATAGCAGTTTGATAGCCTGCAAGAAAGGCACTTCTCTTTTTTTTAAAGGTTCCATGGAGACAGCTCACTATTTGCAATATGAATAATTAAATAATGGCCACACAATTGGTTTACACAGATAAATGTAAATCCTGACTATCTTCCTTTTAATCTCTCACTTTGCCTTCCCTGAACAGCTTATTCACTTTGTCATCCATATGCCCCAAAGAGATCTTCCCCTCTTCTCTGTTTCACCCTCTATTTCCTGTCTTTCTCTCCTTGTCTGCTGCTCTAAACATATCTGCCCATTCTTTATCTCCCCTTGGTCTGACTCAGATAATGCTGAGAGTGTTTTTGTGACTCAATATGTACTGACTGTGTGTTTCTTTGGTATCACCTCTCACGCCTATCTGCTCTCTTCCTCTCTATTCTGTCAGATTTGCTTCTACTTTTCTGACAAGCTAATTGCTCTTCCACTGTTGAATAATTAAAAATGTATTGATTTAGTAGTGGCAGTGCATTCTGGTCAATATTAAGGCGGTTCTGTATCTGAGCCATTCAGCATAATGTTGTGCAAATTATCGTAAGAAAGAAAGTGAGGTAATTAATTTATGCCAAACAGTTACAAATGACAACGGATCAGAGTGCAATATTTAGGAGTGTAAAAAGAGTACTTCCCAGTTCAGAGTAAAAAATGATGTCATCTATTATTCTATATTACAGTGAAAAGGATGTTCGAGTTGATGTCGCCCGACAGAGGGAGGTAAAATGGCTTGATATGTTCTACAACTGGGATAAGTGGATCAAACATCGCTTCCAGAAGGTATACATGTCAGCTTTTTAGATTGAATTTGGATGTGTTTTAGATATATTTGTTTTACTCTACACAATGCCATACGCATTATGTATGTCTTTTTGTGCATTAAAGGTGAAGTTGCGCTGCAGGAAGGGGATTCCATCTTCTCTCAGAGCCAAAGCCTGGCAGCTACTGTCCAACAGCCAAGAGCTCCTAGATGCCAACCCTGGAAAATTTGAGGTATTAATGTGACCATGTTGTCTTTTTAACTTCTTTTTTTATATTTTAAATGTAACAGGGTGAGGGGTATGACAAAAACCATGAGTTCTAACAACAAATATGTAGGTACAGTTAGGGCCGGGCAGTTTATCAATATATCAATATCATGATAGGAGACAATATTTAATCTTAGAGTGTCTTAGGATGTCTGTTCTTGCTGTTTTATTATTTGCCTTTTACTATGTAGAACCACAGTACTGATG
Organism: Percina caprodes; assembly: GCA_013375575.1. Taxonomy (NCBI): domain Eukaryota; kingdom Metazoa; phylum Chordata; class Actinopteri; order Perciformes; family Percidae; genus Percina; species Percina caprodes. The sequence goes on along the minus strand of JABXJD010000002.1, from coordinate 550,001 downwards.
AATATTTATCTGAAATCTAATTGTGAAGATATTTTGTCAAAGCACAAATTGTCAAGCCTATAATATCGTCGCAATATCATCATCAAGGTGTTTGGTCTGGAATATCGAGAGATCTGATTTTCTCCATATGGCCTAGCCCTAGGTACAGTTCATTTTACATGGATTCAGGCCCCCTAGCATTTACAATTTTTAAAAAAAAAAATTAAAAGAGAAAGAATAGAAGAAAAAAAAGCATGAAACAGTACCGATCCTGTTTCATTCGGTATCTTTCACTCTTATCTTATTGTAAACAACACTGATGTCCCCAAAATGTATCTTTTTTTAGGTTCCACAAATGCACTTAAATATGAAAATATAGTTTGATGTTTTATTCTTCAAGTTTGTGCTGAATGTCTTTCTCTCTTTGTATAAAGTTGGTGAAGCTGCAGTTTTTTGATTCACCGACTCACTCAAAGTGAGGATCATTGTAATGGGAAGTTGTGGCTGAAAAGGGCCATTTATCTTGAAGGGTGTGAAAGGGGCGCAGGCGCAGACCTAGCATTCTGTAAGCCTCTTATCAGGACCAGTAATCCTGCCTGCCCTGCCTTTGTGTCCACGCTGGAGGGAGGTCTGGCCTCGGCTGGTTCTAGGTCCTAGCAGTCTGCTTGATATTCTTTGTGTTGTCTGAGGAAGACTCTCAAATTTTCATTAAGGGCTTTGTAGCCTAATCCACTTCAGAATTTTACTAGAACTTGTATCTAATGTTTTTTTGTTTTTTTTACTGCAGGAGCTGGAGAGAGAGCAGGGAGAAGCTAAATGGCTGGACATTATAGAGAAGGATCTCCACAGACAGTTCCCCTTCCATGAGATGTTTGCTGCTCGTGGTGGCCACGGGTAAAAAAAAAATAAATACAAAAAATCATAGAGTTTTACATCAGAGTACACAACACACAATTGACAAGAAAAACTTGCACTCTGACTCCAATGCACACATTTTATGTAACCAGTAGCAGACAGTGTTTGATCCTGGAGTAACTGATTACAGGATACAACCAAGAAAATTGTGTTAATTAGAGTAAATAGAGTATATTTGTCAAAAATGGTAGACCCATAAAATACAAAAACTGTCAATGTCATAAAGAAAATTATATCAAAAGATGATATTAAAAATGAACACAATTAATAAAGAATATAAAGTCACAATACATGTAAGAATATAATACATTTTCTTTTAGAAGACAAGTAATATGTAGATGTAGTGTCAAGATTATTTTATTTTGCATTCTTCCCTTCACGGGTCAAAGGGAGGTGCATAAACTGGTCAAATGTTTTGGTGGATTTGGCCACCAGCTAATTTTTAATTTCTTCTGCAGGCAACAGGATCTGTACCGGATCCTGAAGGCTTACACTATCTACCGGCCTGACGAGGGCTACTGCCAGGCCCAGGCTCCAGTGGCTGCGGTGCTGCTCATGCATATGCCTGCTGAGGTGAGGGGCTGAGTCAGTGGGGTACAGGTTCTCACGAGGTGGGAAAGGAAAGTGGTTCATCCGTGTTAGTTCTGAAATATGTAAGATGATATTGAGTTGTATTAAGATGATGTTACCTACAGTGGTGCTCAAAAGTTTACATACACATGCTTAAGTTGACTAAAAAGAGGAATAAAAAAATCATGTTTTGGAAATTTATTTTAATACCTAAATTAAAAAATGAGGTAAAATCCAACCTTTAAGGACACCAATTTTCTTTGTGAATGAATAACGTATTGTAAATAAATAAATGTTCTTATTTAAAATACAGGGGTCATAAGTATACATACCCCTATGTTAAATTCCCATAGAGGCAGGCAGATTTTTATTATTAAAGGCCAGTTATTTCCTGGATTCAGGATATTATGCATCCTGATAAAGTTCCCTTGGCCTTTAGAATTAAAATAGCCCCACATCATCACATACTCTTCACCATGCTTAGAGATAGGCATGGGATACTTTCTATAAAATCATCTCTCAATGCAAATCAAACCAGGTATTAGTCTAACTGAAATAAAACCATGCCTATCTCTAAGCATGGTGAAGAGTATGTGATGATGTGGGGCTATTTTAATTCTAAAGGCCAAGGGAACTTTATCAGGATGCATAATATCCTGAATCCAGGAAATAACTGGCCTTTAATAATAAAAATCTGCCTGCCTCTATGGGAATTTAACATAGGGGTATGTATACTTATGACCCCTGTATTTTAAATAAGAACATTTATTTATTTACAATACGTTATTCATTCACAAAGAAAATTGGTGTCCTTAAAGGTTGGATTTTACCTCATTTTTTAATTTAGGTATTAAAATAAATTTCCAAAACATGATTTTTTTATTCCTCTTTTTAGTCAACTTAAGCATGTGTATGTAAACTTTTGAGCACCACTGTATACTACTAAACAGAAAAATATGAAATACTTTACAATTTACCTTTTGTGTTACTTTATCCAAAACAAGACGTCATCATTGGGAACGTAGGACAGTGAGGTAACATTCCTATGTAGCACACCACAAGATGCAGTTTCTTGAGTGTTTATGCTTTATCAGAAGTGGTATGTTTTAGTTTAATCATGGTTTATGTTTATCTCTCTTTACTGCTCGTAAGAAAAAGTGAGTGGGCGTGGGAAACAGCGAAACAAAGTGCTGCATTAAAAATAGTAGCAGACACCAGGCTGGTGACACTGCTGAAACTTCACTGACCAGACTGAAGCAATAGCAAGGTGTCCTGCAAATATCAAGCATGTGTGATACAGACAGGATTCAAGTTACAGTTGCTCTGTCCGGTCCAGTCGGTCAACAAGGTGACCACATAGACCTACCCAAGTTTGACACCTGAGTTAATTGAGTCCCATATATAAACGGTCGTATGCCGATAGGTGTCTGTGTGAGGTTGTTTTTTTTGCTGTAGTGATGAATGGTACAACCGGTGTATCTTTATTTACTGAAAGTGTTGTTGCGGTTTAAATTGCAGGTCATTTTCTATTAAACAGAAGGACAGGAAGGCTGTGTTAATAATTTTTTTCATACATCACTGTATATCTCTTCATCACCTCCAAAGCTTTGCCATCGTTAACATTTACTGTGAAGATTTAGTTCATTTATAATGTGCGTATTGACATTTTTAAAAGAGCTCCGAAAAGAAGGGGGAAACAAAAGTAGGAATTGATGCAATTATGTTTCAACTCACAGCTTAACATTTGTACCTCATTTGCGGTTGATTGCCAACCTTAACCGTTATAATTTGGTTCTGTTCACAGCAAGCTTTTTGGTGCCTTGTCCAGATTTGCGAGAAGTACCTTCCCGGCTACTACAGTGCTGGCCTGGTGAGTAAATTAACTAACTAACTCTTTTTCAGACCTTTGTATCAATTTTCTAACTTCAAATGTACACATAATCTTTGTCTTTTAGGAAGCGATCCAGCTCGATGGCGAGATATTCTTCTCCCTGTTACAGCGTACGTGCCCAATGGCGTACCGTCACCTTAAGAAGTTCAAGATTGACCCGATTCTCTATATGACTGAGTGGTTCATGTGCATCTTCTCACGCACCTTACCATGGGCCAGTGTACTGCGTGTATGGGACATGTTCTTCTGTGAAGGTACCATTTTATGTCCACGTGGTTCGGCCAACTCTCTTATCTGTTCGTAACTGTTTTCCTACATTTACCTCTAGATGGTGAAGAATTATAATGATCTAATAAGAAACTGGATACATTTTATGCTTGCTTGGGTAGACAGGTTTTTTGCAGTTTAAGAAGTTGTCAAGTTCAGTTATATTTTTGGTCCATAGTTTGACAGAAAGCTGACTTAAGTCTCTGGTTGTAGGGGTAAAGATAGTGTTTCGTGTGGGCCTGGTGCTACTGAAACAGATGCTTGGCTCTGTGGATAAACTTCGGGAACTACAGGGCATGTATGAAACCATGGAACGTTTAAGGAACATCTCACCTGACACTATCAGAGAGGACATATTGGTACAGGAGGTGGGTCTTTTTCTCTTGGCTTCAAAGACCCTGTACATAAACAAAACCTGCTTCTGTTTTTAGTCAGCGACACAAGTTATGAGTCACTTTGTCTTTTAGTGCTTAGTAATCATCACTTCCTCTGTCTGTCTCGTTCTTGTCTGATGTGTCGTCCAGATTATCATTCTCCCAGTAACGGAAGGACTCATAGAGAGGGAGTGCCGTATTCAGGTGAGGAAGTGGAAGGAGTCCAGAGGGGAGCTGACACACCAGCCAGGCCGGCGCCTCCACGGTACGAGGGCCATCTTCGAGTACAAACGCCGAGCCACCGCCATTAGCTCCGGCGGCAGCTTCTCTTTCCTGGGAAGTCAGATCCCTCCACCAGGACCTCTCAGGGCCTCTTCCAGCCTCCTCTCACTCCCTGGCTTCCGCAGATCAAAGGCTCCTTTCCACTCCCAAACCAAGAAGGGCTCCTTCTCAGGGCCATCAGGAATGGAGGGCCTGATGCATCAGTCCCGACCTGCAGTAACATCAAGCCCAGAACGAGGCATCAGCCATAAACCACCTATTCCTCCAGGGGCAGGTCAGAGGGAACCGGCACCCCACATTCCGAGCACCTTAGTCGGGGGTGCAGCTGGCTCATCACGTGGGCCTGCTCAGGCCTCAGAAGACAACTCAGCACAGGGCCAGCGTACTGCTGTGGCCCCAACACAAAGCACAGCACCACCGCCTAGCACTCTATCTCCCTCCCCTAAGATCGTCTCTGAGCAAATTACGTCTACTATCCCCTCTCCCACTGCAAACAACGCCCCTCTACTGCTAATTCCAGATTCAAAAAAAGAAGTTGCGCCAGCTGCTGATGCCACAACTGGTGAGGAAGATGTAAAGAAGAAGAAGAAGAACAAAGAAGGCAAGAAGAAGGAAAAGGAAGAGGAGAAGAAAAAAATGAAGGAAAAGAAAGAAAAGGACAAGGCTGAAAAAGAGAGGCTCAGAAAGGAGAAGGAGAGGCTAGAAAAAGAGAAGAAGAAAGGGGGGAAGAAAAAAGACAAAGGGGGAGGAGAAGCTGAGGACAAAAATGGAGCTGCAGCAGCAAGAGATTCGGCCTAGTTTTCCACCCTGTCATTCCAGGATAATGAAAAGGGATGCTAAACAAAAAAGAGGTCAGGGCTAACAAAAGACCCCCAGAATCAGAGAGTGATTAATAAGAAGAAAAAAAAAAGAAAAAAATGGGATAGCTTCCTATAAAACGCATCATTTCAAAGACTTAATGTAGTCCCAGGACTATGGTGGAGAAAACTGGATCATGGTTTTAATAGCACCTTGGGGCGGGGGGGGCAAGGGCAAGTCAATGGCGAGTCAATGCTTTCATTTTCAGTTTTAGTAAAATGGGAGAAAATCCTTTTCAACTGGATAAAAGACTGTAAATTACAAATTACAGTCATTATCTCTTTTAGTTATTTTTTCATTTCTTGTTATTTTTTTAACAGATGGATGGCAGTGGTTAGAGAAACATTGACATTGAAAGGATTGTTGAACTGAAGGTTTGCAGAAATAGTTATGGTGCCATAGAGGATGTAAATAAAGTCGACCTACAGTACATAGGATCCTGTTCTACTCAACATGCCCCATGATTTCTCTTTTGTGGACAGGTCATCTGGATGCCTGTGAGGAAAAAAAACTTAAAAGTTGTCTCAAACACAGGCACTGAAGACAGAAATGCTAGTAATGTTGTTGAGGATGTATTTATTGTCATGTTTAATATTGTGAGTGAGTGTGTGCCTTAGTAGTGTAGTGAAATGTGTCACTGTTCTATGTGTGGCCTCCCTGTTTTCAGTCTCCCTCGGGCTGCAAACCATTAAGTCCAAAGTGGTTCTCCCCAAATTCTTCTGTCATTGGAATAAATATGAAGGGGAAAAGGAGGGATGTTCACAGAAAAAAAGAAGGAGAAAAATTAACAATACAACCAGACACCATAAAGTTGTGGCTGTTTATTTTAGTTTTTTGTCTCTGACAAAACAACACACGGGGAGCATTTTGTTGTTTTAAATTCAATTACATTTCTTGTGTCGGTGGTTGATTTTTTTTCCAAAAAGCAGGCACAACATTATCGATAAACTGGTTGCATAAAAACATGCAATACCCAGCGGTGCCCGTGCACAGGTCCTGCAGACCAGATGTCCATCTGTAAAATGAGTATTATTTTGAAATGGACAAAATCCTATGCATGTATTTTATTGCGCCAAATTTCAGCATGGGTAAGAACTTACGTTCATTAACCCATTAGAATGTGATTTGAACTATCCTAAGAGAATGAAGGATGATTTTTGCACTTGTGATTTTTGTCAGAAAGTACCACTGAAGTCAACCACTCCGTTAGTTTAGTGACGTAGAAAACGGGAGTCTCAACAGGCCGCTTTCATACTTTGAGATCTGCTTTGAGGACCTATAGGAAGCCACTTGACTGGAGGTGCCAGGTGTGCCAATGTAGCATTAGCCTCTGATCTTTGACGTTCGGTCTCTGATGTATTTATGTACAAAGTGGTTAATTTAATCAAATATAGTATATTATGAATTATTATTATTATTTTGGATCTGACTATTTTTCTATGTGAGTAAGAGACACCTGGTTGACTGGAATGATGGCTGACTACACAGTGTAGTTGCGGGGGGGGGATCATTTGTGTTTATTTTAATTTCATTTTTTTCCTGTGCACGCTAAGTCCTGATTTTCACAACAAACTCGATGCATGTCTTTGCTGTTATTTAAGTTTACTGGCACTGTTGGTATGGTCAACTATAGGTTCATGGGTCTCCAGTTTACTAAAGTGCAGTATTAAATATACTTTGAAAAATGGGCTTCCAACAGAATAAACAGTAAGACGAGTGATTCAGACAGAATTTCTGGGAGTTTTAGGTCTTAATCGTAATGTAATATATACTAAGAGGTGATTTAGGAGCTTTGAATAGTTCTTTAATTTAAGGTCTTGAGTATGTCTGTCTCACCAAATTGTGTTGTAAGAGTCATGATGACTTATGGACTAACTCCCTAACCTATTTACACTCAGTGTCTGTACTGTAACATATTTATGCATACATTAAACTGCACTGAACCCCATAAGTATACGAGGAATAGTGCCAGGTAGTTAGTATAAAACCATTTGATGGCAAGAAACATTGCTCTCTAACTGTACTGTTTTTGTAGTTAAGGATTGGAGGGACTTTCGTGTAATTGTAGCCAACATGTCCTGCATATTTGTTGTTTTTCACTTATTTCAGGTCTTCACATGGCTGTCATTTAAATATATAAATACCACACTCACTCCCTCCTTCTATTTTGACGCCAGTGCATCCATAGGCACAGATTAGTATAGTGTTAGTGAGGATAACCTGAACACATCTATGCAAACCATCCTCCATCATGGCGGTTGATGGCATGTGGTGACAGAAGCACTGATTTCACCTCTCGCCGTGATGTTTAGATTGGGGCCATGGGAAATAACAATTTTGTGCTTCAGTAGGTCTTTTTCTGAGCACACTTTCATGCCTGTGGGGTACAATATTTTATGAGCAATATGTCCTTGCAGCTCTTATTTCTTGTATTTGAGAGGGCTTGAGATGCCGTGATCAAATTAATAATCTCTAACTTGTGGAGTCTGCAAATCAAGAAATCCATTTCTAACAGGTCCTTTGCGCATTTCTGCATTGATCCTGAAGCTATCGTTTTTGATTACAGTTGATTGGGAATGAATACCCACTAATGCAAATATTTAAAGAAGTGTTTCAGCTGTTTTTTCTCCCCTTGCCGTTATGTCTTTTGTGTTTTTAAGTTTACATTGTCACTCGCTCTGGCGAAAGTGAAATAAAATCATAGCTAATTGAATTCATTCCTACAGATCTACAACTGATGTATTTAATTGATGATAATGACATTTGTGATGAGTAATAAACCATAATATATTACATCATTGTGTGTTTTTTGTCTTTCTTGGCGTTTGTCCTATTGAAATGTGGAAAATGTTCTGTTGTCTATCGTGATTCATCTTAGTAGTGATGAGGAATTCAACCTGAAGATCATGTTGCGTGTTTGCTTGTGAAGCTGTTGATCATATCCTTGGAAACATAAATTTGGCTAGATTTTTACATGGGCCAGCTGTCACTGCTATACTATACATGGTTTGGTCCTTTATTTAGTGCAGAAATATATATTAGGAGCTGATTCATGTGGATTAGATTTAACTTTCAAGCTCCAATTTGTACATGCTGATGAAAAGACGTCACACTAGATGTCACCGCATATGTATTCATGAGGGATTTTGATATTTGTTTCGCCAGACTTGTTTCCTCCCACAGAGCCACTGAACAGAGACATTATTTTACAAAAGGAAAGCGATTTTATTCACAGTTTGTCCCTTTTATTCATTACAGAGGAAAGGCAAGGAAGAGTTCAGTTTATGGAAAAAACGATGATTTAATGGTTGCAGGAAGGAGTGAAGGGAAAGAAATCGAAGACCTGAATGTTTTCTTTCGACCCATTCTCTCAACTCCTTCAGTTTTTTTTCACTTTTCAAGGAAAAAGTTGTTGCCACTTTAAGTACGTAACTTCTTTCTTTCTAACCTGCAAATGCTCTCCCTCCTCTCACCTTTTTTTCAAGAGGACATCTTCAAAATTTGGAATGAGGTCCTCATATATTCCCGTGCCCCCCTTTCCAAAAGAAAACCTGTCTTCTGCTCAGATACTGAGGGAAGCAGAGGGACACATTTCATCTGCATAAACACCTCGAGAGGTGGAAGTGACAGAGCTGAGATAAATATTGAGGTGAGAAGACAGAAGATGTTTGGAGGAAAGAAGGTTTTTGAGAAAAGTTTGTTGATGATGAAATAATGTTACAGGATCATTTTATTAAAAAATCACCGTTATTCACCATAAGCAAACATAGACACCCCATGTGCATCAGCCCTCTCGTGTCAGTGTGACAAGTCTTTGGTTTGAATATGAACGGCTGAGCACATAGGTTTACACAAGACGTAAGCGAAGAGGGAAGAGGAGGAAAGAAAAGCACAGGGAAGGCATAATAGCAGAGGGATTGCTGTCTTTCTTGTCTTCTAGCTTTGTCTTTACTCCTCCTTCTCCTCTCCGTGTGTGATGACATAGCAGATGTTCTTGTAGTCTACGTTGCCAGCAACATCTGGGGGGAAGGCGGCCCACATGTTCTTAATCTGAGGGGGGAAAAGGAGTGTTGGAAAATCAGCATGTCAGGACAGGTACTGTCTTACTGACGTTCCTTAAAAGAATGCACCATATTTTTGAGATACTGGTCCATTGGTCAAGTTGTCTCCTCACTCTTAAAAAACACTGTTAAAAGTTGAGACAGCTCTAACTAGGAAGTTACTTAACCCTTGTGTTGTTTTCCCGTCAAATTGAAAATCAAGCAGAAATTTGAAATTATTTAGACAAAAATTAAAGGAATGTATGTTGATGGATAATCACAGACTGGAATATGTCAACTTTTACTCAATACTATTTCAAAACCACTTCAATGTTTTTCTCCAAATGCTATAAAATTGAATAAGACACCCTAAAATTGGAATCAATCATGTTATTTTGGGTAATTAAAAAGAACATTGATATAGGAAAACAGGTCAATTTGACCTGAGGACAACATGAGGGTTAAGAAAATTGTTTGGATTTTAGCCCAACAACTATACTATGAAATGTGTATCCCACATGGATCCCATGCTTTGTTGGTTTCCTTTTCTTTTGTAAATTGTGTTCAATTAATTCAATATTTCTATGACTGTTAAATAAAGTCACCAAAGCAAATCTATGTGTTGCAGGTGGATAATTGGCTGACTATTAGCACTTCAGGCTATGGTAAATATTAGAACAACGAGGCCAGTCTGCCAAAAACATGCAGTATTCCTCTAACAGGTTGGTGATTTTACCTCCTCCGCTGAGAACCTGTCGCACTGAGTGGTCAGGAGCTCCTGAAGGCTAGAATAAGAAAACAGGCACATTTTGGGAGTCAAAATCTGAACTGATCCTATTTGAACAAGCATGTTGATCATTAAAATATATATCTTTTTTTAAAAGCTCACAATTCCTTCTTGATGCTTCCAGTAGCCTCTGGGTCCAGGACTTTGAAGGCGGCAAGAATAACGTCCTCGGGGTCAGCACCTGGGGAGGACATGAACAGGACAGGCTAGTTTACCTTTACACTGACTGACTGTGGTGGGAAAAGCATTCAAAATGTAAAGTAAAAGCATAAGCAACAATGTGTACTTAAAGCAAAAGTAAAAGTACTCATTATATAGAACAGCCTGAATCAATGTTATGTTGTTATTATATTATGTGATCATTATCATTGATGTATTGATATTTAATGTTGTAGTTGATCATTCTAAACTACTTCTTACACTGTTGGTTACTTTAATCTTTAACAATGCATAATATGTTATAAACTAACCATGTGCTTTATATATAAAATCATAAAAGTAACTATTACTGTGAATACAATGGAGTAAAAAGTAGAAGTTTCCCTTCTGTAATGTAGTTGAGGTATAAACTAGCATTAGAAATTGCAATACTCAAGTATAAGTACCACCAGAGTGTACTAAAGTACAGTACCTGACTAACTATATTAAGGTGACTGATGGCTATAGATGCTTTAGTCAACCTCAGTGTAATGTAAATAATGTAAAAACAACAATTTGGGAGCAACAGTTGATGAAAATTAGACTCCCACCCTTCAGCTTCTCTCCGAACATGGTGAGGAAGACAGTGAAGTTGATGGGGCCGCTCGCCTCCTTGATCATGGCCTCCAGCTCCTCATTCTTCACGTTCAGCTGTCCTGAACCACCCCAAAAAAAAAAAATCGGATTAGCACAAGACACCATGAATGCATTTCTACTGTAGATTTATCCCACCACCACTCACCCATTGAAGCCAGCACGTCCCTCAGGTCATCTTTGCTGATGATACCATCTCTGTTCTGGTCAATGATTGTGAAAGCCTACAAAGAAGAGAAGCAGACTGTGTTTATTACTTGAAGAAAGCTCTTAGGAGATACGGAAAGATGGGCTGTGTGGATGGACAGGGTGAGACCTCTTTATACTTTTAGGGAGTTCTCTGTCATCACTTTTTCCATTAAAGTGGCAGCTGGCTAGTATCTCTGACACAGTGCTTTACAAATGTTGTTAGAGGATATTGTGCAAGAAAGAGGCTGCACCTGTTAATTGTAGTTGCATTGGGGGTGTAGTGGCTGGTGGGGTTGTGTCTTTTCTTTCATGTTAATTTAGGAAAGTATCATTAGGGAACAGCTGTCTGATCAGTTCACCATGCTTGGCGACTTACGTCTATGAAACTTAAGATAACCTCTTGGACTTGAACTTGAACTCTCATCTCACGCCACATCCCTGCTTCCTACTCTCCCTTTCACCCCCTCCCCACACACACACACACACCCGCTGCTATCTTTCTATTAATGCAATGTGCTAAGATCACCCTAATCGTCATGCCATACATTCCGAAAGTTGCACTCAAGACATCCGTATCACTTATCACTCGAGGCAGGTTTCCTATTCGCAGCACATATCCCTTGACAACCCATTGAAAACCCTGACACCATCATTATCCAATCTCTTGGCAGCACATCCTTGTAAAATCTCCCTGACCTTACTGAACTCCAATGCACGCCCTTCATGCCTTACTTTTACTCTTTCTCCTTTTGCCTTTCGGTCTTATTGCTCTGCTCATCAAATCACCTTTATACTAATTTTGAGATTGAACACATAAAACTGAAGTTTAAGTTCTGTTCTGCGATACAATATGCGATACAATACGCCTATCGAGGTCCTGCATAAAGCAGAGGTCTGAGTAACAGCTGGTCGGGGAGGTCAAAGGTGAACAAAATGTGGAAAGCTTCAGATGGTGACAGAAATTTCAGAGCTCCTCCTAATGACATTCTCATGATGATTAAATTGTCAGGGGAGTAGAGGGGGTGCACGCGAAATAGCAACAGCTATGAAAATGGATCCGGGAACTTCTAACCAAAGTCTAATTTTGGTTTCCGGCTCCAAGAAATTTAACTCAAATTACACCAGCTTCAATTCGGAATCTGAGGCTCTTTGGGTCTATCCATTGATTATTAACCAGAAGTTGTTAAATGCTTCCTAAGGCTGCCATGAATGATGCTCATACAGTAGAATAAAAGAGGGAGTATTGCTGTGTGGCTGCATGGACAAACCTCACCTCTTTGTACTCCTGAATCTGGCTCTGCTCAAACATGGAGAACACATTGGAGGAGCCGCTATCTCCTCCTCCTGCCCTCCTCTTTGCCTTCTTTGGTGCCTGGAGGACAAACACAAGAGAAAAATATTTCGGTAAGTCAGTTAGATTTAGGCTAAAAACTCATAATGATGCTACTGAGTGGGCAAATGTTCCCAGCCTTTGTAGCTTATGACCCCTTGAGATTAAGTGATGCATACTTACATCAATGCACCAAAAAGAATGATTTCTCTTTATGAACTTCTTTCATTTACATTGTTTACTGCTTTAGCGGATCCTACACATTCAGGTGCAATCTTCATGTTTGTTCAGACAATTTTGATCTGACTACCAATATGCATTTGGTTTGTTAGCAGGTAAACCTATTTTTTTTAAATCATTGTCTTTAATTTGACCCTCTAGATGTTTGAGTTTGGCATGCAATCGGACAAACCCAAGCATCCTTAAAATTACATTACCAAGAACTTCAATTATCCAAAACAAATCCACAAGAAGAATGTTCAAAATCATTTCATCTACTAGAAGTGATGACAAATGTTCCGATCCTTTTGTTGATATTATTTCAAACGTAGATTTCTTTTTTTTTTAAATTAATCAAAAAGCTGAGTTAATCCATAAGGTTGATTCCCCTGTAGATATTTCCACCAGCAGAGTGACAGAGATGTGTGAAGTACTCACCATCTTGAGACGGTAAGAGTGGAGGTTTGGCTGATCAAGAAGGAGAAGATAGTGTGAAGCCGCATTATACCAACATCCCCGGGGGCTTATATACCCCTCTGCAGGCCAATCTAACTTTAGCCACAGCCTCAAGTTTGGATGGGGATAAAAAAGTAAGAGAGGGTCAGAGGGAAAGATAGAGAGAGGGAGAGGAGAGAGAGGATGATCAAGGATAAACTGATGGCAAAAGTGAAGGAGACAGAATGGTGGGGTAGCGTATCACTTTACAGGAGTTTAGAAATAGACCCAGGAGTCTTGGAATTAAGTAAACCTGATAGCTGAGGGACCATGCTGCAGGTTTGCAGTCTCACGTGGACTAATAAGGACATTTGGGACATAGATGCTTGTTGGACCACTGGACACTGTCTGTCCACCGTCCTTCTGTCCACCTCCATCTGCCTGCAGAGAGGCACAGCAGCTACTCGCTGACTTTATTTTTGGTTTGTGATGTCCATTGCTGTCTTGCGGACTGAGATGCAGGCATTCTATAAGATCAGCAACTGATGAAGCTATTACCCTGTATGTGCACAGCTCCACTCGCTTATTTAAAGTCGATATGATGTTAATGTTAAATTTAGGATTTTCCCATAGAGGTTATGATGGCAGGGTTTCTAATACCAAGTATTTATTATTGCATTAAGCTCATTCCAAAATAGCATCTCATTAAAATATCTCTTCACACAACAAACAATATGGAAGAACACATATTTCTAGTTTGTCTTTGAAAATCTGCACAAGTCAATATGTAAAATAACTCTGATAACAATAATAATAATAATTATTATTATTATTATTATAAAAAATAATTATAACACAGAACTGTATGTATAACTATGTTTTACATACTGCAATACTTCACTTTATTAAGGAAACATCTTTGTCCTTTTTACCTTCTTTTTTTAACAACTTTATTTGTTTCTACTCTATCATGTTGAATTAGGGGTATTAATATAATTAATTAATTTAATCACTGACAATAAAGTATAATTATAATTTCAGGTGTGACTGCTTTAAAAGGGTATAAAAAACAACACATTTTATTATCTCACAATCTCACCTTTCAATATAATATTATTATAATATAATACTATTTAAAGTTGTAATGAACTGCGATGAATAAGAATAACTTAATGTTAATCAACTACTACTCATAACCATCATCAGGGTTAAATCCTTAATTTAGAAAATGTAAAATAAAAATGAATTGTGTGCTATAGAAGCAATTGTGGAGGAAGTACGGTTTTAAGTAAATGTAACAGTAGGCTACAACAATAAATAAATAAAAATACTCCAATACAAGCAAAAGTACTGTGTTTAAACTCCTATTTAAGTAAAAGTGCAGTATGATCAGCAAAATGTACTTAAAGTATTGAAAGTAAAAGTGCTTGTTCTGCAAAAAATATGTGACTGGTATTTACAGTTTGGCAGTTTAGCCCAGGGGTTTGGAGTGTTTTTCTTGAGGACAGGATGAGTTTTGCCGTCAGCGTTAAATGCCAAGCAAGTGAAAGCCCTGTTAACCCCTGGCTGCAGTCTTGCTTTCTCTTCGGCACAAAGGTGTGGTGATTGGCCGTAGTCATGAACACTTTCCCACCTGTTTGCCCCCCCCCTCCCTTTGCGCTGTCTATACCCACCTCTCCCTAAAATATATACGAGGATTACTTGGCAGGGTGATGGCAGCCGACATTCCCATAAGTGCATAAAGAGGCAGCTGAGGGCGACCAAAATAGCTAAATAAACTTTACAGTCTGCCAATGTGCCCGGCCCTGAGTACAAAATGCTTTTCTTCATTAGTTCTTTCAGGTGTTATATCCAAATTTACCTCAGAGATTACTTTTTTAATCTTTTCTATTGGAGGACTTTATTTTTGCAGCTTCGCCCAGCTCTCTGGCCGTGATTGGTTTTATTTCCAGTGATCTGTCAATCATGAGTCATATCCCTGTTCTTTTCACTCCTGCAGTAATTTGGATTTGACACGCGGTTGTTTATCTTGGGTGTTCAGGACATCCAGAGCCCCAGACCTCCCCTTGTGTTTCTGTTGATCTTTGACCGCAGGTTCACTTGATTATCACCACCTTGTCATAGGAATGAAATATGTCACACAGCACATGTTTTGACTGTGATGTCTACTTTTAAACAAGACTAGGTTTAGACTGATAGACTCCATGAAATGTTTTTGCACTTTGGCGTTATTCCTCACATTTAAACTTTAAAATGTCCCTTAAACTTACTATATTATACTAATGGTGGAATGTTTTTGGAAGCAGTAATTTTAAAGGGTGAAACAACAGAATGTGAACTTTGAAATATCATATTCAAGCCTGAAATGTAATTTAACGTTCATTTAAACCAAGTTACCCTAATCCTAGCCTGGAAATCCAGACCCAAATCCGAAAGATTAAGGGTCTGCCATCTCGAGGGGCGGCACCAAGCGAGCATTTGAAAATTTCACTGCACGCAATTGGATAACACTACGAGCAATCACAACAACACACAGGATGACGTATTCAGAGCGCCATACACTGTCCTCATCTGTTTAGCTCTGTCCTGCATTTAGAAATAAATAAGTTTAAAAAAGAGAGAGAAATAATAGCTCTCTTTCTAAACTCCTAAATATCTTTTTATTGCAATAACATTTGGCCCACTCATTTTTATGAGTCAGTTATCATTGCAAATAAGCTGTGTCATCTTAAACTTTTCACAGACGTGTCAGTTGTAAAAAAAAAAATGTGTTCACAATGTGTTTACATGCTGCGTTTGAGAGGAAGTGTTTACATACAAATATGAGGACATTTCAGGGGGACGATGCTGTAACGTGACACATGTCGCCACACTCCTCTGAAGCCATAAATCACTTATTAGGTGATTGGTATGTCTGTCTGTAGGCAGGAATGTAGAGAAGCTCCCAGCTTGTCATATGAAGGCCTCATGGAACGTCTGTGACATGTCAGACGACAGGGTTATATGTTATACTCTGGTGTGTGTAAGAACCTACCAGCCTCAGGTTGCTCTGTTTTGTTATTTGACTCCATATGATTGTGCTACATGAATAACCATACAGTAAATTATACCTTTAGGGCAGGTCATGTGTTAACATTTGCTTTTTCATTCTGGTTGCATTGAACTTAGAGGAGGCTGAATGAACAATTCAAATGTAAAGCTTATTAAACTTTGGCACTTTCTTGAATATACACTTGATGTTCTCTATCAATATCCCAAATTATGCTTTTATATGATGCTTTTGTTTTACTCCATATTATATTCTGATTGGTTGTTGATTCTCTGTTGATGTTGCCTTGTCTTATTAACCCAGTGGATTCAATGGGAATTACAGACAGACATGTTGTAATGATCCAATTAAATGAGTGGATGACTTATGTAAATCACTTAATTTCCCCAAAAGAATTTAACCTGTCAGTTTTAACACCAGCTGCATTGTTTTTGTCTCTTGCATACTTCCATAATTCCATAGATAAATGGCTTACAGTCTCTAAATCAGGTGTTTCACTGCAGCACTCTGGGCCTGCAGCTCCCTCTGCTGTTTACCATCATCCACTGACTGTCATGTAGTGTCTGATGATTCAATGGCTTAATGATTTGCTTGCCAGAAAAAGGGAGTGCAAATTAACTTCATAAGGTTCAGTGTTCTCTGTGTTTTCCACAAATGTATTCTTAAAGTAGCTTTATGGTTAGATAAAATAATCATTTGTTACATATTGTGCATGCTGGCGCAATGTCACACAGCCATGGCTTACAGGGACTCTCATCCAGCCACTCAACTTTCAGCCATTCCCATCACCTGACCTTTCCTGCCCACCTGCTCCCACTTTTCCTCATTATCTCTGCAGTACATATACCAGCCCCTTTTCCCCAACTGCTTTGTTTTATTACTTTTGAGCCTCTGTTATGCCAGTAAGCTTATGTATTTTCACATTTGCAATAAACCCCTGAACAATTGCTGTTTGCCTGCAATGTCTGCATGTGTTTCCTATCCTTGATGCTGCGCACTCACCCACATGACACTTGTGTTTATTTCCAAATACCTATAATTCTATCAAACAGTTTCTACATTTGATAAAATTTCACACAACATTTTAAATGTTTCTTTGCATTTTTTGTATCAGCAGCATCTTATTTTATTTCATCTGCATGGCTGAGTAGTCCAACTAATTGATTATTAAACAGAAGTCAACAGACCAATTTTATTTTTCATGCAATGAAAAAAAATATAATACTCTTATACTTAATACTTAACTTAATACTGCATCAAACAACCGTTCTCTGCCATTTGAATACAAAACTGCTCAGGGGACTGTATGGGAATGTATTCAATGCAATTATTAATTCATGGAGGACATTTTAAAGTGGCCTTGTAATTCTTCCAGCAAAAAAAGTTTTTGTTTTAAACCTTTATGATCTGAACTTAGTATATGAAAGTCATGTTTGAGTTTGTATCATAGGGCTACAGATCAATACATTTTTTTCATGCAATTAGAACAATATATAATCTTTGCTTAATACTGCTTCCTGAAGCCTTTTTTATGCCATGGATGAACTTAATAATTGCACCACTTAACTGCTTAGTGGCCACTGGGCAGGTTGCAATTAGAAGGGAGCAAACAAACAAGGAATGAGCTTTTTTCATGTGTAACTATAACAATGATAGCTGAATTTCACTCAACTGCTTCAGTTTCAAGGTCCGGTTATTGTGCATGCTGGCTCACTGTTACACTGTTATGGCTTACTTAAATGCTTAAATAAAATGTGGATGTTAACATCAGTAATGTTAGTCAAAATGCTGTGAAATAGACCTATTGACACACTGCTTTATGAATAAAAAATGCAGACAATGCTTGTTCTTAGTTGCATCCCATGGACACTTCAAGGACGTTTGGCTCTGGAAAATTATAGCTTTCTTTAAAACAAATCAAACAAATGATTTAAACTCATATGAAATGGAGGAACATTTAACACATGTACAGTGTTCTCGGCCTCAAACTCTTTGTTCTTAAATATAGTTAGACACTTAAGGTTCAGTTCCTTTTTAACATGAAACACTCCATCTCACTTCCTCTTAAATGGTCTCTAACTCTCAGGTTTTCTTTCACCCCAGGTCGATAAGATCTCCATCACTGTGTTCCTCTTCGGCTCGTCGACTCCTCAGCCATTCCTCTCTGGCTTTCTTCACTTCCTGGCCGTAATAATCATGAAGTTTGCTAAAGTCCTCAAGTGGATCAAAATCCACTAAAGGCCATTCCCCATATAAAGGTGCCGGTCCATTAAGTGGTGTGACGTGAGCATTTCTCCTGGGCCACAGTTTTGGGGACTTTTTTGCCACCACTTTAGTGGGTATTGATGGTGCCTGTAAAACAGTCCCGGCACTGAAGCGTCTCCCCACCCGGACCACTGCTGTTGGCCCCTGCACGGGAGAGAGTAAGTTGGGGGTGGACTGCTTGAGAGCACTGACAGAGGAGCTCGGACGGGATTCACCAGAGCCTTGTTGCTGTTTAGCTTCTGCAGATGGAAAACAGGAAATTGTGAAAAGATAGGTTATAAATAATAATGAATTATAGAAACATTATGTATATAGCACCTTTTGCAGAGGAATAGTTTGGTATTTTGGGAAAATGCACTTATTTTCTGGCAGAATTAGAAGATTGATAGCACTCTTGTTTTATACAGAAAAAAAGTTTAAAAACAACAATTTGGGTTTTATGTGCTAAGCTTGCTGGCTGTATCTGGACAGATATGAGTTGCAGTGATTTTCTCATTTTATTTCACAAGAAACTGCCTAGAATAATAGCCTAGAAAAGACAAGAAAAACCATACAAAAAGACCATGAACTTCAGTTTATAGGCTACCTAAGAACAGGGCCACACCACATAACACACCTTCATACTGCCTCCCCAAGTCTCTCACCAGCAGGGAGAGGTAACAGTGGCTGGCTGAGAGCAAAGCTTTAACCCAGCTCTCTTGAGTCTGACCATCCCCTGCTGCAAATCTGTAGGTTTTGAGTCCTGGCCCTTCAAACACCAGAGAAAAGGCAAACTGTCCATCAGGCTCCGAGCGCCGGACCGCACACCCTTCCAGCACAATGACACCCAGCAGGTGTCGGTCAGCTGGACGATCCTGGTAGAAAAGCAGGTTTGCCTTCAGGACAAACCACCGCCGCTGGTAGGTGGCATTTCTCTCTTTCTATAAATAAAAATGTCAAAGGAAAGCAGAATTATTACATTTTCAAACATATGAAAATGAGTACTTAAGATTCTGTTTTTTCATGTGTGTGTTTAATGTTTATCCAAACCTTTTTGTAGAGATATCCCTCTTTATCTACAGGAGAGGTGCATGAAAGGTAATGGGTCAAAATCTTCTCATGGAGCTTCATCCCAAAACCTGAAGAAGGATATTTACATTAAGAATGAAAAATACTAGAAACTGCATGAAATGTAGATGTAGAACATATTCCAGAAATAGCGACACAATTTTACTGTAACTACAAACCATAATCACTTTTCTATTAAGCTCAATTCAGTAGATCTTCAATATCCTCCAATTATCCTCACACTTTTTATTTGAGGCCCCTTGTCATGTTTCAGATGTGTATGATTTGTTTTGAGTTCCACCAAAGTTATCGGGCCCCCTCCGAAAATCTTTTATTATTTGGGGTTCCCCATTTCATGCGGCCTGCATCCTCCTGAAATTGTGTTAAAAGATACAATGATGTTAAATACACAAAACAAAACAAAAGAGATGTGTCCCTTTAGATTTATCTTGTGACCCTTTGGAGGGGCCAAACCCCTATGTTTCAAACTGCTGGAAACTGTATATGAAGAAGAAAAACTAGCCCCATATTGACCGGCTAACAACAGAGATACTTCTTATGTATTGATACTGTACATCGGACAGGGGACACTTTTTGCAGTACTTTTGCTTTTGATCCTTAAAGTACATTTACAATGCTTGTATTGTAGTACTTCTGCACTTTTGTTATACTTATGATGGAATATGTTGTCATTAAAACTATACATAAATAAATACTTTTACTTGAGAAAAAGATGTGGATACTTTATTCACCACTGGGTATTTATACTGAAAACTGTATGAGATGTAGACTGGAACATATTCCAGAAATGCATTAATCTAGGTTTTTTCTTCAGCAAAACATTGATTGGAATGACAAATAAGTTCTTATTTTCTTGTTAAGTTCAATTCAGTAGATCTTTGTTATCAGGAGGATGCTCTTGAGGTTCAAAAGCAGCTGTCAGTGTTACCCAGTAAACTAAAAACCAGGACCATACTGTTACTCCGCATGTACTGAATTAATAGATACGTTAAATAATATGTATTTATTAGTTATAATGACATTAACAGTGATAAAGTCAAGGTAATGCCAATGAAACATGTCTTGTCCGTCTTCCATAGAATTTACTTGCACAGTGACTCAGACAGCAGTGACAGAATAGAAAACTGTGACTCAGACTTACCTCTGCCAATGCTGAATCCCTCACAGGGTTACTTTACCCTTCCACACGGTCTCCACATTATTTACATATACAGATCTCTTCTCCTTGGACCTTAGAGTTCCCAAACATGAAGCCAATTGTTTGATGCATCCAGAACCAGACAATGTTTGAATATATTGTTTCAGGTTACTACCACTGGTTCTCCCACGGGTACAAGAGGACAAGTGTTGAAATATAAATAACTCGACCCACTTCCTGGTAACACAATCCTGACATATTATATTCTCTCTCCTCTCTGCTTGCGTCTGCCCTGAGCTGGCGGATCAGCTGGACCAAGTAGTTACTGATGAGAACTGTTACCTGGAAGTGAGACACATGATGCTTAAGCGCGGTTTGAGGGCTGATGTATTTACTTCTGCATTTGTGTTTTTTTTTCTTCAGATTACTTTTATTTTAATCTCTGGTGGTGTGTAGAGCACATGTCCTTAGGTGGTTGATTCTTCAGGGGGATGTAGGCTACAGCTTCTTTTCAGATATAACTTGTGTATGACATTCATGGCCGAATTTGTCTCTTACTAATCTCTAAATCAAAAAGAAAAAGTTTTGTATGTATTTAAAAAATAATTACATGACTTGTTGCTACATTTATTTGCTTGTTCTCAAATCTATTTTTGATACACACTCATCCTTTTTATCCTTAAGGAATACATAATCTAAAAGAGTCCAAGGTGAAGAGATTTACAGGTCCTTTTTATACTGCGCAGCATGTCTCCACACAGTCCGAATCAAGTGCTATGGCGAACACTGCAGTTCAATGTGATTCGAACATATCGTCTGTAAAATCCTCTCTACACTCCTCACCAGGTGGCGGCGGTAATGCGCTGTATTATTGTTTGCCAGCCAGTCAGCCATTAAGAAAAGAGAAGACGGAAACAAGCGAAGAAGAAACGAAAACGAACGTCCCTTGAATGATTTTCATCAAGTTTTGAAACATTTCTCAGCTAAATTTCAGCTTTTTCGCCTTGTTTGTATAATTTCACATCAAGGTAATATACAGGTTGCACTGTATCAGTTAACTACATGCAACCTTACCTCTAACTAGATTTTGCACTGTGATAACTGCATTATTTGTTTTGCATGCGCTGTTGTTGGCTAACATTTGTAGCAACAAAGCTAACATGAGCTCTGTGGTAACCGCTCATATTCACGACGTTACAATAATCTACTCAGTAAAAGTGTTATAAAGCCACTCACTAATAGCGAGGAATAAAAGAGTCATTGTCTTGCCTTCTGTAGCACCATGCCGAAGAGGAAAGTAACATTTGAGGACGGGGACGGGACGTTAGAGCTGGATGAAGACCTCCCAAACAAAAAGGTAACGTCAATTTTAGATCACTGGTTCGTCAGTAAGAGCTTCAGAGATCGAATACAATCATTGGTGGAAGAAGTCTTCCGAACATACACAAGTACAAGTAAAGTCCTGCATTCAACCCTGCATTTAAAAGTAAAAGTATGTAAGTATTATTAGCGAAATGAAAACAAAAAGCATGGTGCAGTTTATGGTGCATTTACTTCTGTAGATGTTTAAGGTTGTGCTAATTCTAACTCCTTTTGAAGGGTAGTTTAATTTACAACAATGTATCGCATTCTATAAGATCATATGTTTTCAGCTTTGTGACGATGCATTTTCCAACTGACCAAAGAGGTTTCAAAAGTTTAATTAGCTTAAGAAGTAAGATAATTTTCTCAAAACATGAAGGAACACTTCATCCTTCTTTCCATTAGAAAAAAAAACACAAAATTAGGTGATGCATGGTTTTCCCCAGGCAGGAAAGGTTTGACAAACTGTAACCTAAAAATCAACTAAAGCTGTCAGACAAATGTAGTGGAGTAAAAAGTACAATATTTCCCTCTGAGATGTAGTGGAGTAACACTATAAAGTAGCATTCATTGGAACTACTCAGGTAAAGTACAAGTATCTCAGATTTAATTGACTTGGTTACATTTCACCACTGCAGCCATATTGTTTAACAACTGAGTGGTCACGTGAAGAAATACCTTTTATGAAACAATAACAAACACCCAAGTCATCCCTGGATTTCCACTGGTCCAGTGACGACTGAACCTATTGCACAATTGCACCTGTGACTTCTAAAGATCTGCTTGATTGAATAGAATAGAATGCCTTTGTTGTCATTATGCACAAGTGTAATGAGATTGAAGCAACCCCTTTACAGTGTTGACACAAAATAAAAAAAATATAAAGTATAGGTAGTGCAGGAAAAAAAAGAGGGGGGGACATGATGCATAGTCCTGAGACCATCTATATACACATTAAACATAGTTTTGTATACACATTATGCAAAAATATAGTCCTGAGTATTAAATATTGCACTGTAATGAAATTAAATGGTTAAGTACTAAATAATAAATAAATATTGCACAGTAATGAAATTAAAGCGTTAAATATTAAATATTCCACTGTATGAAATTGCACAGAATTCCAGTGAAATGCCATGTAAGTGAAATTCTCTCAAACGAGTTTGTCAGCTAAATCAATGACAGTGTTGTCAGGACATGAAAATAACTAACTAAAACTAGGAAGAAAAGGGATGCCTGCTTGTATTATTTTTAATTGTATATGATGTTATATGTAATATTTTTCTTTTCTTTCATCTACTGTTGAACCAGATTTGTGAGGTTGCGAGTGGACCAGGCTCCAGGTTTAAGGGCAAACATTCCCTTGACAGCGATGAAGAGGATGAAGGGGAAGAAACAAAAAGCAGCAGCAAATATGATATTCTGGCCAATGATGACGTGGAGGGTATGGCTTGTTTATTATTTGAACTGTAACTATGAAGTGATAGAGGGCAGAGAGCTGGTCTTTCTTACTTTGCTAGACATATTACTAGGACTGGGCGATATAGAGAAAATCAAATGTCTTGATAATCTTGACAAAATACCTCAATGTCGATATTGCGATAATATTTTATGGTTGACTATTGGTGCTTTATTTACACAATGAGATTTTTGATAAATATTGACTTAGTGGGTAAAGGTAAATAATAGAACAGCTAAAACAGTCTGGTAAGTTTAGAAAATGACATCACTTTACTGTAATGCAGCCTGTAAAACCAAGTAAAGACAACACTTACCATATTACAATATTACGATATATCCAAAATCTAAGAAGATATCTAGTCTCATATGGCGATATCGATACAACATCGATATATTTCCCATCCCTATATATTACTTCACATAGACACATATACATATTGAATATACAAAAGGGCGCATATACTTTTGTGTGTTAAGGAAGCAAGCTCTTAACAAGAGGCTGAATTCTTTGACACTGAATTTTTTGTCCACTTCTGCTACACACAAATGCCTTCAGTGTGGCAAGATAGTGTTGTTGTCTAAAAATGAAGTGTTAGTAATCATGTCACCTGAGACAAGGCCAACTATGTTTTCAGGCCAAGAGGGAGCCACCATTGACTATGATGAGGGCGTTTCTATTACACCTTTCAACCTGGATGAGGAGATGCAGGAAGGATACTTTGACTCCGAGGGAAACTATTTCGTCAAAAAGGAAGAACAGATTAGAGACAACTGGCTTGACAACATTGACTGGGTAATTGTATTTTAAGGGACTTAAGCTTCATGTCTAAAAACCTTTCAAGGAATGTGCAATAATATTAGTTGCTTCTTCTAGGTGAGAATAAAAGAACAACCTTACAAACAAAAGAAGAAAGGTCTTGGAGCCAAACGGAAACGCAGAGCAGGGGATGAGGATGAGGCTGAGGAAGAGAAACAGAGAGAAGAGAAGCAGGCAGGTGGAGAAAACATTGAAGAAGAAGAGGAGGAGGAGGAGATGGAGCCTGCAGAGGACCCGCTGGCATCCTACACGCAGCACCAGCTCACTGAAGCTGTGGTTGAACTGTTGCTACCGGGGGAGACAGTTGCCAAAGCGCTCCGTCGGCTAGGAGGCCTTGGAGGAATGAAGAAGGGAAAGCTGAGGGAACAGAGTGAACCCACAGAGGAGACCAAAAGGGATACAGAAAAGCTTGACAGGCTCACTGCACTAGCTGACAGATTGGTTGGATCTGGGATGTTTGAGATATATCAGCAAACATATGAAAAATTGGCCTATATGATGAAGAGCATGAAAAGCAAGCGACCAGCTGTGGGGAAGAAACCCAGTGGTGATAGTGATGAAGAAGAAGATGAACTTGACATGTTCGCAGATAAATTTGATGAGACCCACACAGGCAGATCAGAGAGAGAAGACGATGAAAAAGGTTGCTTAGTGTTACTTGTATACATTTTCCCTTCAATAGTAAAAGCAAAAATATCTTGTTTTGTTTAATCCAGTTTTGTCTTCTTCTCAGTGAGTGATGAAGTCATGTGGGAGTACAAATGGGAAAATAAGGATGATTCAGAGGTTTTCGGCCCTTTCACCAGTCAGCAGATGCAGGTATTCTCTTCCATAAACTTAAAATCAAAGGTTCTTCAACAAAAGCACTTTTTGAGTTTGTGATACATTGTACAACTGGTATTGTATGGTTTCTTTTGATATATTGGATATATATGGCAAAATATGGAACAAATTAGGCAAGGTCTTTTGTTTTGACATTCGGGTTTTGTAAGCACGTGTTAAAAATGATCCGATAAAACTTGGTGGTAGCAGTCAGGGTGATGATTGGGTGACAAAGCTAGTATAACTGGACGAGACGAATAAAGTATGTGTTTAAATTTCCAAGACCACTTTATGCTGGTCTCAGTGCAGTTAATTTGGTCCATACCTGATTGCTATGATGATGATGATGATGATGATGATGACATCCACATCCGCACCAAACCAAGAATTTGCTTGTGTGGCAATATTGTCAAACAACAGCACAGTCAAAAACTAAGCATGTGTACTAATATCCTATTTTAAACAGAAAATGTATTAAACAATATGTAGTATGAAATTGGCACCTTGCTTATGAGCTCAATCAAACAAATGATAAAGAAAGAGAACATTGTAATAGTAAAAATTATTAATATAAATTTGCAGGTTATAATTCTAACAAGGGCTTAGAACTAAAATATAGAAAGGTGTACATTCTTAAAAAAAGACTTATTTGTGATGTTTTCAAATATAGAGTCGGGACACAGTTAAGGTTTGTTATGCTCATCATTATGATAGAAATGTATGTCTATTTTAAAGTATAATCATCGTACTTATTACTTGCACTAATACTGATGAAGTAAATATCAACTTTATTGAGCCATTTACCCATTTTTTCAGTTTTTTCCTGTATACTAATGCAATTTTAGAAGTAGATCCCATTATGTTTACAAGATTATTGGGCTGCAGGCTGGTTATTCCTTTAACCTCAATCTGGCCTGGTGGGATTTAATCTTCTTATTGTCTGTTTTGCAGGGTTGGGTGGATGAAGGCTATTTCAGCACTGGTGTTTACTGCAAAAGGGTCGACCAGGATGGAGCTCAGTTCTACAACTCGAAGAGACTCGACTTTGAGCTGTTTACATGATTTATGTCCAGCCGTAAATGGATCACAACCATCACGATCACTCTCAGCAGTCATGTTTTGCCCTCAATCTTTCATCCAGGGCTTTGCTGGCAAATGTATCATTTTAACAGGGGCTTTGTTTTCTGTATATTGTTTTTAAATAAATAACAGATGTATGTGGTGTTGCTATCAGCCATTTGTTTCTTCTTATTGTTTTTCTTAGAACCAAATCCCATTGTGGTTGTATTTTAAAGGAACACACCACCTTTTGTTGAAATGGGGCTTATTACGGTCTCCCCTAACTGTAGATAGGTGGGCCAACGCATTTGCTGTCTCAGTGCATGCATTGTTTTAGTTTGGTGC
Source organism: Percina caprodes (assembly GCA_013375575.1). Classification (NCBI taxonomy): domain Eukaryota; kingdom Metazoa; phylum Chordata; class Actinopteri; order Perciformes; family Percidae; genus Percina; species Percina caprodes. The sequence goes on along the minus strand of JABXJD010000002.1, from coordinate 523,687 downwards.
AACACTGGCAGCGCCGCCGCTAGTTAGCTTAGCGTAGTGAATGGAATCCTATGTTGCCGGTTAGCATGTTGTGAGTAAAAGTGAGCCAACAAAAACAACTTAATTACTTCTTGTGGCCTGTGTATTCACAACAAGTACAAATAGCAATGCAAATTAAGACTAGACGATTTCCTAAGCAGATTTTGACTTGGGACAGTGCTTGGGCTGTGCTTCCACCCAATATAGTCCCAAATATTATCCTTTGCACTGTAAAATTATATCTACTTGGGAGGTAACATCAGACCTCCCAGGATTTTTTAAAATATCGAGCCAAATTGTTTATATTCTTATATGTATTTTGAGTATGTAAAATCTGTTTTTATTGTCAGAAGTGACAAGACAAGTGAATTTTGGCATTACAAGGTAGTGGATCAAAAGAAAATTAATCTGCATTAAAGTCACCAAGCAAAAAAAAAAAAAAGCCCAGTGATGGTTCCAGGTTGTCAGATGTGAGAATGTGCTGCCTTTCTTTGTATATAAAGTAAATTGAACATTCTTGTATTCCAGACCGTTAATGACAGCCTTGTGATCTAGCATATTTTGTTAACCAACTTTATTTTTGCACAGTCAGACCAAACAATTAATCGAGAAAATAATAGGCAGTTCAATCTTTACATTTTCATTGGCGATAACTTAATTGTGTCTGAGGTGCGCTTAATTAATGTTAAATTAGCTATGACTCATCGCCTCCGCTTAATAAAATACTGTCTAAAGATACCAGGTTACCCGAGGACATAAAAGAAGACCTTTGTCTTCGCTCTCCAATTGGCCGCCCTTCACCTACGACGTTTCAAAGTTTTCTCTAATTGGTCAGATTTCGACAAGGCTTTCCGGGCGGAAAAGAACTCGTGCTATGATTGGATGATCCGTCTGTCTGGTTGTTGTAAAACGGATACATTTGCGAGAGAAGCTGTAGGGCGCCGTCCTGCATGTCGGAATACTAATTTGCGGTACAGCTAAACAATTCTGGTAAGTGTGTTTACTGTGATGTAGCATTAATAACTATGCAAATAAACTAGAAGATCAGGATTTGTCTACTTAGCCCACAGAAAGCACTTCAGCGTTAGGAGAAATGACAGCTCCTGGCTACGGCTATTCCCCGGTGCTGAAACTGTATGTTACACACTGTGTGAATATCGGCGTCAGCCAAACAGCCATGCAGTGTTGATGAAGCATAATTACAGCTCTTCTCAGATGTGGCTAAAGTGTTTAATTCTCACTATTTTTTATTAGTTTACATTTCGATACATAACGTACGATAACGTTGACCAATGTTAACTTACGTTAGCTCCCATATACAAGTTTGAATACGAGAGTTTCCATTCCAGCATTTAGACCTCGCTCAGTTTTAATCGAACCGTAGCTTCCATTTGATTAAAAACATTCCCTGAAATGCATTCCTGCTTAATTAGCTATCTAGTTTATTTGCATCAGCTTGGCTAGCAAGGTTATTAATCTAGATGTATCCAACCTTTCGCTAACGAACTGTAAGTGCAAGTCGACTCCCGTTAGTAAGATGTGCCGACGACAAAGACCGACAAAGAAAGAGAGTTTAAATTCAAAACGACTGTTTTTTGTGATTTCTCCACAAACCTAATTGTTGTTGTGATATTGAATATAAAGCACATTCCTAGATTTACATTACCGTTTCAATCCTAAATTCTGATTAAAACCAACATTTGCACAATAGCAGTAACCTCCACCACACTGGTACCATACATTTTAATTAAATCTTTGTCATGACACCAGGGGTTACAATGGTTGAGAACATTTAACAAGGTATGTCAACGTTTATTGACTCCCTAAAATACAGTTATCTCAACCAGTTTGACTGTGCCTGTGTGTTAATCTAATATAGGTCAAGATCTCACAAATACCTATTTTTTATTTTTTTTCCTTCATTATGTTACATAACATTATATCACTGTATATCTCTGTGGTGTTCTTTTTAGAGTCACTATTTGATAATCAAACTAAGGCTGTACCGATAACCGTATTACCGCGGTGACGTGACACTCCCGGCGGCGATGACATCATCACCGTCATCGACGCATTCTTTTTTCTTCGGATAATTTATTTTTGATCGTGAAAGTTACAGGAGTGCATTTATCTTGTCATATGAAATATAATAATCATTGTTTAGTTATCATAATTGACTGTCTTCTATCATATGTTTAAGGGATTCTGGAGAAAAAAAGTTGATCTTTATTTCAGCCTTGCACAAGTACAGTTATGGACAGTCCATAAACATATGGGGGATTTATTTTGTGTGTGTCGGGTTGTTATTAATTGTTTCCAGGCTTTAGTACTTGCGGTTACCGTGGTGATACATCACTGCTTCACTGTGGTAAGAAAAAAAACCATACCGTCATAACTCAAAATCCAATAATCATTATAATCATAGACTTGCATTAAGTCTAATTCCAGTTTCTTACCAGGGAGGATTTGATGGGTTTCATTGTTTAATGTGTTAATAAACCGAATAAATTTGTCTTGTTGACTGTTACTTGGACACAACAAGACATTTGAAGAAGTCACCTTGGGCTTTAGAAAAGTGTGATAGCCATTTTTTTGACTGGGTAAACCCCACCCACTCTGCAGGCGATTTGATTTCGCCCTGCAGCTCGGTCTGGAAACCTGCACGTTTATTTCTCCTTCTTCAGTTCACAATTTGGCGGGAACCAATCAGAAACTCGCTTATGTACCTGGCGCGATATTGGTGGGTTTAACACAATGACAATAGAGAAGCAGCATCTTGTTTCCACCCAACATAGCGGCCACTGAAGCGCAGCAAACCCGTTGATGCCGCTGTCGCTGCTACGTCACCCCGATCGTTGGTCTGATCGGTTGAAGGACTTTCCAATTGCGTACAGAGTCATTTGAACAATGCCCGTTGGTCACACCTTTTCTGCAGAAAAAATACAGAGCAGACTCCCCAGACCAATGCTCAATCTCAAATCTATTGAGCTTGGTTTGGTGATAGCCAGACAAGGCCATTTTCACTATTTTATAATGTTTTATATACTGAGAAAAATAGGAAAATATTTATAAGATCTTACTATTCTTCATTTCAGAATAAACTATCAGCCCATCCAAGAGATCAAAGAAGTAAGTGAAGCTTCCTTTTTAAGACCTATTTTGAAGTGCTTTCATACTGATATGATACCCCGCATGTTTCTTTGTTTTTTTTCCGGTTGTTATTTACAGAGAAGGACAGACAAGGAGAGAACGAGAAAGCAAGGGATGTTGACTTATCCCTCTGACTCGCTCCCTCAGATAGTTTGTTCAATGGATGAAGATGCTATTCCCACAAACAGTTTCTGTAGTGCACCTCCCCACCGTGAACTTCCACCACCTTTCCTCCCCCTTTCCTCCGTCACTCCCAGGTATAGTTGTCCCGGCACCTTTTTGCTTTCTTTTGCTATGAGTGTATTTTCCCCTCCTTGCTTTTTGACACTTTGGACTTAATGGACTGATCGATTTAGGACTTAGAAACACAAGGATTACATGCTATGGTAATGTCAGTATCTGATGTTTTGATCATTTTCATCGGTGCTGATATTAGGCAAATGCGTTTTCTCCATTGGAATATTTCTGGTATAAAACTGTTATGCATTGTGCAGATTAAGATGTGCTCTCTGCATCTGATTACAAAGGACTACCTTTTTTTCCTCCAGGTGTTTTCAGTTACAAATGGAGATGAGCAACACAAGCTATTTCACCAGAATAGCAAAAAGCCTGTACTATTTATTTTGAAATAACATGCTCAAATAGCAGGTGGATGTTTGAAAGCTTGGATATAGGTATTGACAGTCCCACCTCAGCTGAAGAAAAATGATCGTAAATGTTTAAGTGTATCTGTTCCCTGCTATTAGCACCAAATGTGTAAGACATGCTCAGAAAGTTTATCATCAGTTTGCTGGAAATAATCACATTTAAGCAGGTTAAGTTATCAACATTATTATATTTATGCTTGATGTGTTGCACTAAAATGTGTTGGTCATAAGTTACCCAACCAAAAGTGTTTTTGTAGTCCCAAGAACTCTGACAGTGATTCATCCTCTCTCTAGCTAATCACTTCATGTCAGTTTCAGGATTTGCATTCTCCCGATTAAACTTTTATCCTTATCCTATCAATAATTTCAGCTCCTCAACTTTATAGTTTTTATTCATGACCTTTTAGTATTTGGATTAATTAGTTCATAAAGAATACACCTGTTATTTGAATATGTATCAGCAGATGTCCATTTAAAGGAATGGGATTGGGACATCCCTAATACAGATGCACTGTGCTGTTTTGTTTCTCAATGAAAAATTTTTTTAATTTTTTTTTTTTTTTTTTTTTAAACATTCACAGCTGTGCCAATGATGGAATATCTGGACACAGAAACAGTGGCCAAATTCAAGAGGTCAGAGCACAAACTCCTAAAAAGCAGAGTAATACAGACAACAGAGCGGCTCACAAACCATCCACACAAAATCTGTCCCCCACAAAGAGACAAAGGGAGATTGCAAACATGGTAGGAGTTTACCTCAAAAAATCTTGTTCAGATATACTTCAATAATCAAATGAGTCACTGCTCATACATCTCTCTGATTTATAGGTACAAGTGTCACAGGCCAAGCTGTCAAGAGTTGAAGGTACACATGTACATGAGAAACAAAAGGTCAGTTGCATCTTTTCTTGCTCTAGATGTTCTTGCACTCAACCCTCTGTGTCGCTGTTGGTCTCTTAATCTGTGTGTTACAGCCTGTCAAATTCCAATGATGGTACTTTTCATGTAATAAAGCTTTTGTTGTGTCTAAACTGTTGGGTGGCGGGTGGGTGAGTGGGTGGTGTGCTGTACAACTACATTGTATGTCAACATTGGAGACCTGTGCAGTGAACTGAGTGTGAGGGTTAATTGAGTGTTTTAATCCTCCTTCACGGTCTGCTGCATCTGATGCGGACAAGCAATCAAGTGTCCCACTAACCTAAACACAAAAGAATGCAATGCAAATCTTCATTGTCTTCTTTCTCTTGTTGTGCAAAACTGTAGAGCTAAACAAGTACCAGTGTTTCAGAATCAACACAATAACTGAATAGTTAATCAAGTAAAGTGGCTGTTATGAGTACCAAACTCCCTCAGTTTTTGACCAAAAATCAACTTTTTATTTTTTTAATCTTAGTGCAATACAATTCTATTTTTGTAGTGAATGTGTTCGCAAAGGGCTTTTGATTTGGCTGTCTTTTTAGTTGTATGAGCAGCACTGCTTAGTTTTCTTAAAACAACTGTTTATGTATTTATTTTTCAGGACGGATGTAATATTAGTTTTGCAGCGGAGCACCAATATAAGTAAGTGTTACAGCAAATTCTTCTCAGCTTGTGTGTGACTGATAATCATTCAGTTGGAAGTGTTTACTTACTTAAATTTGTATTCATCTGGTTAAACTGCTTACAAACATTCATTTTAGGCATGTCCACATTTGAAGTGGTTAAAAAAAACGGTTATAAGGTGTATATGCATCTTTGTCTGAGAGTAACTGTGGTCAGAGTCTGAGATGCAGGCATGGTTCAAGTAGCTTTCCATATGACCTACTATACCAGGCCAGTGGAAAAGGTGTTGGAAGCATATTTTTATTAAGAGAACTAGTGAGTGGTAGAATACCGGATACAAAATCTGACGCTTTCACAAGAAAATACTATGTATGTGTTGTATATTTTATTTCATTTTTTTTTTTTTTACATAATGACACTGTCTGCCTAGTGATTTGTGTTTTGGAAGTCTAATTTTCCTTCTCTGTTCTTACAGTGAAAAGAACCAGAAAAGCCCACGGAAGCAACCAAATGGCTCTGCTGCAGAAAATGTAGTTGAGCAGGTTGCTGATGATGCCACACAGAATCTTGACACCACTAAATCTGACATGGATAAATGCGGCGGATTTGCTGCTGGACACAATGCATCTCCAACAAAGGGATGGGTAATCGGCCCCTTGTTTCAGTCATTCAAGTCGAAGATGGCCAGTTTCACAGAGATAGTCATGACTCCTGTTAAACTCTTCAGAGCCAATAGTCCTCCACCATCCTTGGACAGTCCAGAAAATCTGGATGAGTGTGAGTTACAGGCCGATGGAACATTTGATGTTGAGCACTCAGAGCCAAGTGATGTGTGTCATTCAGAAGGACAAAGTGAGAATGTGAGTCGAGAGGCTGAAGTTAATCAGCAGAGGCTCAGTAAAGGTGCAAGAAATGAAAAAACTCGTGCTCTTAAATATTCAAAAAAAATATCCTTTGAGGTACCAACGCACAGCTCTGAACATGCAGGGGAATGTGAAATATCTCGGAAGGAAAAAAACTCTCCTGATTCTGTGCAGCTGCAACGCAGTCCCTTACCCTGCATTGATTCTGAGGAAGTTTCAGAATCTTTTGGGTCCGTTATTAGGTCCTCCATACTGTTACAGCCCTCTGTCAATGTAAGTGCCTCACATGAATCCAAGTTAAAGATGTCCTGTGCTAAGGAGGACGAGAACCGCGAACTGATTGTCCGGCTGAAACCACTGCCTAGGAAATGTACAGAAAATAGATCTAGAGTAAGGAAAATTACCTCTAAGACTTTAATATCTGAAGTCAAAAAGGAAGAATCTGAGGTTAATAATGGGCAGGTTTCTCACATGACTCTAGACAAATCAAACAAAGCTGACTCAAGTGATATTGACAAAATGCTGTCATTATCTTCGTCAGTCTGTCAGCCTGACACTGATGGTCCTCAGCCGGAGGGTGAAGGTGACTGCAGGAAAATGGAAAGTCTGGCTTGCCATAGCTACCAGAAAAACTTAAATGACATTGCTATTAGAAGAACACCTGAGCCTACATTAAACACTTGGCAGCTGGAGTCTCAGCTCAATCCTTCAGCTGCCGGTCTTGGGAGAGCAAAGAGAGGGCTGAAACTGGACTGCCATTCCCAAAACTTTGTGAAGAGGAAGAGATTGACAGCAGATAAATGTACAAAGAATACAAAAACACAAGCGTTATTAAATGTAGCTTCAGAAAGTGGCATATTGAGACCACCAAGAAAGAAAGTTGTGTCGACAAAGGAAGAAACGCTGAAGCCTGCTCAAAAAAGACAAGCTGTTTCAACAAGAGCAAATAAGAAAGGAAAAGGTGGACAAGATATGCTTACTGCGATAAATGAAACCGTGTTGAACACACCGACCGAAAGTTCCACTGTTGTGATGTTGGTTTGCTCACTGGATAAAAGCAGCGGTGTGTCAGAGAACAACCGAAAGGGCAGCAGCAAGGTGAAGCAGACCAGTGGTTCATGCAAAAGAAAGAAGAGCAGAACCGGTCTTGGTAAACCTGATGTACACGTTGATGGATCAAACAGTGGGGATCTGGCAACCACCGTGGCAATCGCCTCTACAAAACAAGCTGACCAGGAACAGTTATCAGAAGTCCTTGTCCGTCCTAGCATAAAGAAGCTCCAAAGCACAAGTGAATACAGGAATGTCAACACAAAACCACGAAAACGGAAATCGCCAAACCAAGCGAGTTCAACTACACAATCAAACAGCACTTTGGTAGCTACCTCATCAGCACTATTAATGGAGCCATTTGAACTCACGCTCGCAGATTTTAATACCTCCCAGCAAATTCAAAAAGAGGATAGCTCTAAAAAGGAACAGAATCAGCCGTCCAAGAGACCCAAAAAGGGTATCGGAAGCGCTGTTAAATCATCTGCGTCAGCTGGGAGTCAAGAGACAAAGGCCATAATTTCCCATAACCTTCTTTCGATAACCAAAGAAAACCAGCCTAAAGAAGGCAAAGGTACAATCTCAATGGATCCTGTGTATTTTGAAATGACACCTTTTGAAAGTAACCAGCAACCTGTTCCTTCACCCTCCCAACCTAATGTAGCCTGTTTTCTACTAATGGATAAAGATGTTGAGCATGTCATTGATGGGAAAGAAAAAAGTTCTGTTTATGGGGCTGATGAGGTGTTTTCCACTGACGCTCAAGCCAGTACCCCCAGCAGCATTGGTGTATCTCAGCCAAGGTCTAGTTCAAGAAAGGTTAACATTAAGCCAAGGAGATCAGATAACCAAAGGAGCAAATGCAGGATTTTGCATGGTAGGACACATAAAGGAGGAGAGGTGACAAACTCCATCACTATGGACAATGCAGACTTGGCTGCAGCAAGTTCACGCTCAACAGAAAATGGTCTGTCAAGACGCCTGTTGCGCAGCTACTCTTGCCCAGAGATCCCCTGCTTTCATCCCCATGACACACTTTGGATTTCTTCTTTGCATTCACCCCATCACAGCAGTATTCACACACCACACCAGCACCAGTATTCCCACACTCCTGTCCATCATGCCCACAGATCTGTGCTGCGGGCTCGTCGACACACGGTCTGTAGTGTAGAAGTGGAGAGGGAGATCGCCCCTCTCTGCCTTCGTAAGGAGGTGTATCCATCCAGAAGATCTCTCCCGAATGACAGAGCCACTCAACACCTGTCTCGTAGTCTTGCACTTTCTCCCAGCGCTTCCCTATCAGCACTTGCATCTTGTTTCCTCTCAAGCCCCCTGGCTTTCCTTTCTAAGAAAGTTGACAGCAGAGGAGCTGCTGCCAGCCCCAGCACTTTCACTCATGGTTCTTCTCCTACCTCCTCTTCTTCCATATTCCTCCAAAGAACTGACTCCTCTAATGCTGCGTTGGACTATAGCATTAGGTAACACGCTTTGTAAATTCTATAAGATGTTTTATTGTGGTTTTGATTCTCAAATATTTTATCCCTGTGCTGATATGAACTCTTGACTTTTGTGCAGTGGGAGTTCCTTGCAGTGTGAGCTTGAGAGAAGGCAACGGAGTGAAGAGGAGGATGATGGCGAGGAGACAAGCTCATCCAGTCAGGAGTTTGAAGATGTAGGGTTGAGAGAAGAAAAGGCTTTGTCTGATTCGGAAATCAAGGTATACGTTATTGTACTTGAGTGTAAGGATGTCTTGTACTATTGGTGAATAACACATTGTTATGCGTACTTTCATACTGAATCCCTTGTTTAGACTGTTAACAATAATCATAAGTTTCAATTTCGCTTAACACTGGCATTTGTCATTTGTTTATGACTTGTACATTTCTTCCATCTGGATTTACACTCAGTTGACAGTTTATTAGGTACTCCTAGGTAATTATAATGTAGTCCAACATGCCATGCAATTAATCATTCCTTTATAAAAGTATAATATTCAGTTTAGGTCTAAACCGTATTAGATAGTTTGTAGTGCCTTTGAATTTGAGCAGTTTTTAATTATCCTTCCACAGCATCAATATCAATTAGCTTTGACTGTAGTGGTTATTGATCACAGATTAAGGAAAGGGATTGTCACAGCACTTGCGGAATGACTTATTTCATTAATCCTCTTGTTCATCATCACAGGTCGTGCAAAAGCATGAGGAACGAGGAAAGGTGTCGTCTATTAGAATTCGGAAAACTTTACCCAAACCTCAGAACAACCTGACACCCATGGGCCTGCCCAAACCCATCAGGTAAATACTCAAATACATGAGGCCGGAAGTTCACTCCAGTCCTCGGTAACGGTATGTGTGATAAATAAATCTCAGTTCAAAGGTCCACATACTCACTTTTGGTACTTTTTAAAGTGCATCCCAGTGCCTTTTTATCAGCGAATGGTGCTGGCTCAGCAATTATGAGTGTTATTTCATTGGTGTTTAGCTGAAAGTATTTAAAAGTACCCATCAATTCAATACATCAGACTTTTTTTATTTTATTTTTTATTTTTGCAGCCAAGAGGGCTTTCAGCATATGCATAACTAAGTTGCTCTATAATGACTGAATATACTACATTGGTTTATGCACTTATAACTTATCAAAGGTGTTACTCGCTCACTGTATTATGCGACTCATTGTTCACCTCAAAAAGAAAAGTAGTATTTATCTGGATTGTGACTAGTAACACGCAGCAAGTCCAAAGGGAAATCTTAAACAACCTGTCTGGCTTATTATCAAACACTGGGTCAAATGCAAAGGTCAAAAAGGTCTTTATAGATGCAGCCTTTAAGTAAAAGCATCTGTTGTGATTCTAAATATATAAGGTCATGTTTGATCATTTACAGCAAAGCCAAGCACATGCAGTACTGTTAAATGGTCATGCAGAAGTCACACTGCGTTTAAATTGGGTTGTTGTTTGAAAGTAGGACAAATTCTATAGTGTTACACTCTGCCCTGTCATTAACAGTGAATTTGTGTCAGTGTCGATACATGTTGGCTGTCTATTCAAAAACTGTCTGATCATTATTCAGACCGATTATAACACTGTTTTTTTTTTATTTTTTTCCCCCCCCTGATGTTACAACCCAGGCTGAAAAAGAAGGAGTTTAGTTTGGAAGAAATTTACACCAATAAGAATTTCAGCAAACCCCCTGAAAGGTAAGGTCAACATTGCAGTAATGACTATAAATTAATGTTAAATGATGTGTATATAAACACACTAAGTATTTCTTGAAGGTAAGCAAGTCAAATACAGTAAGAAGATGTAAATTGCAGCTTCACCCCCATTCCGTTAGACTTTGGAACAATAAAACCAACTTTATATATGGCTCAATGCTGTTTCTGGATATATGGAGTTGCAGAGTCAAATCTATAACATACAGAGCCATTTGTTGTTTTTTTAAATAATGAGTCAGACATTTCATAAATCTGTTTTCTTTTTTAATAACAACATGCAAATGTGTTTTGGTACAAAATAGAAGGAGCTTGGGTGAAGCCTTGCTTTAAACACGTTATAGACGGGTCTGAGAGGAACTCTGTAGCCCACACTTGCAATCCTGTGATGCTGTATCCAGCATTCTACATATCTTTTATAGTGTACTGTTTTTGCGCTCAGTACACAGGATGTCAAAAAAACATTTTAAACAGTGTCTTTCTTAAGTCAAAATTTGATACACAAGGTTTTCCTATCATTTGAACACAAACAAATAGCCACAACTAAGAAGTTATTTCTAGTCTTTTAAAAGTGCAATGTAATAGTGTTTTAGGGGTGTCTCAGAAGAATTTTCATAGTTGAATCTAAATTAAGTCCTGCTTATCGTCGAATCATGTAACGACACGACAACCGTCGGTCATGGATCATGGACGCCAACTTGTATGCCATTATTGGCGTGTTATCAAGACGCGTACTCTCTTTGTGTTTATCTACGCCGTTTGGCCTCTGTTGACTCCCATTACCTTGCGATTGTGCGTAAATTTACGCCGTAGCAAGTAGAATGAGGGGGCGAAAATCCGCGTAGCGAGGTTGGTCGTGGTGGTCGATGGGTAAAACTCTGGACCTTCACCCAAGAGACCATGATCGTGTTTCCTTCGTGTCATGTTTCCTAAAAACTTTTTTTTTTTTTTAAAGCCAACCTTGTTCTGATTTTCCTAAACCAAACTGCGTCATGTTTCCTAAACTCAACAGTCACTTTTTTCTCGTGATAGCACGCCAAGTGGCAATAACACCCCAAGTGCTGTGTATGTTTACATCCGCTGTATACATACACGCGGATAGCTCAAAATGCGTACAGATAACACGCCACTTGGCTTAAGAAATCGGGAGTGTATATTTACGCAAAGTCATGATGTCTTGTTGGAATATTTGACTATTTGGGGTCACCCCTGGAGTCTTATTTACTGTTATTTTAGTGTGAACACGCTACATACTCAAAATTGGGAATTATGCAACATGGAGGCAAAGTTGGACCAGAGGGTGGCACCAGAGGAAAGCTCTTGCTGCTACTTTAATCGACTGCATCCGCTGCTATTTGGGCTTCTATACTTACGTAATTATTTCTAAATAAAGACTTGTTATATTCCCTCAACTTTCTGAACTTGCTTATTGATAAGAATTTGTCACTCGGGTTTCAGCCGGCTGGAGACCATCTTTGAGGTGCCTCTCAATCGCCGGAATGGCTCGGAATCTTGTTTTGGCCAGAGGCGTTTCAAACGATTTTTGGAGTTCCTAGATGCTGGCGAGGCCAGAAGACCAAAGAGGCCACTTGTTGGTGTTGGAAAGGCAGGTATTTCGTCTTCCAGGACGAGACGAGGTGGCTTCCCTAAAGACGAGCCGTCCGTCAGCGTGCAGGATGTGGACTCACTTCTCTGTGCCAAGCTTGATCAGCTGAATTTGTGGTTGATACACGATCAGAAAGACAGTTGACACATGCCTCAAGGAGATTGTTTGCCAGCCATTAAAAAGAAAAAAAACACACAGCACAAGATAATTTCTATGTAATGAATTTCCACTATATAATAATGAAGATTCACATGCGAGTTTTCCAGCTCTTATTGTGTTCGCACAATCTGTGTATGATTGTTGTGGTGACAAGTTATTATTGAAGAATTACGATCTGTAGCATGTGTAGCTAGGTGATATGAAGAACAATACATCATAGCACCAGAAGTAGCCTATATTGGTTCATAGACGGCCATAAACATAGTGGTTAGTAAATCGCTTTTTATGTCATTACTGCACTCAAACAGCTGCCGTCCATTTCCCCCCTATCTGCGATAAGTGAAACTGTCTTGATATCCTTGATTTACACACTTGTACAGTATCTTAACATTTTCAGTTAATCTCACTCTTACCCAGAGACTTACAAATCTGCACAACCTCCTTGAGTGAGTGATGATGCCATTTTGTCACTATTGAAAGATGGCATTTTATTACGTGAATAATATGAATAGTCATGACCTTGCAGCATTGTGAGTCAATCCATAAAAGTAGCTGTTTTTTCTTAAATGCTGAATATAATCTAAAAATGCCAGCAAGAGATTTGTATTTGCTGCAACCAATTTTACAACCAAGTTTCTGTCCATGAATGAATATGTACAGTCAAGTGTGTCTGCAAGCAGCACACGTTAATCCTTTTACTCAACTCAGTACTCTATTCAGTTATTTGTGTTTTATAATGTTATGGTGTAAAAAGTTTTTGTTCTATAAAATAAGCTGGAAACAATACGGCACTCCAAAGAGCATTTTTAATCAAGAGTGGAGGTGTCCAGATACCACTGGTGGTTGGCTTTTAATTACCACTAGTTCTCTCTGAATTGTTTTGAGGTATCTATATTTGTATTGCAACTGTAACTTCTTGGTAAACTGCCTAATGTATGTATTTTTCTTTTTGGCCATGAGGTTGCCTTAACTGCAAGACTTTCTATTTAAATGGGTGTTTTTTTTTAGCTGTCTTTGTAATTGTGGCCGTTTTTGATGAGGACGTGTCAAGATCATTCAGATAACTCAGAGCACAAGCTTTTTGTCATTTTATTATGAAATAGCATCATTTTTATATGATTGTATAAAAGTACGACATATTGATACATTTGACGTTCATAAAGCTAATACGATAACAATGCAGTAGTGCTAAAATACGTCTGCAACAAGAAGTTCTAGTTCTGATAAAGCCTTGCCATGATCTCTGCCTTGCCAGTTTTTTTTTGTTTTTTTTCCTATAGAGACCCAATCTTTGATGTTTATGTTGCTACTGTTTAGATTTTTGATAATTTATTAGCTTTTGTAGTATATACAGTATTTAAAAGTGGGTGTTAGATTGTAAAAGCATTTAAGTTGCAACAGTATTAAGGATTGGGTCATTACTGGGGAATGACAATTCTAATCTTCAGTATATAATGTGTCATGTTTAAAACTATAGTTAATGCTGGATTTTATATGGTTTAGATTTTAAATGTCCACATGTTCATATATTGTTAAATAAATATTACAGCATATAAAAAAAAACATGTAAAAGTTGTAACGTTTTTGATACAGTTTTGAGTGGTTGTTTCTTGTGTAAAACATTTTAAATGGTTAAGTAGAAAAGTGGAAAGCAGTCATTTTATCCGCACGCTAAAGCCATATTCTTCCCATCTTTATGGCTTTTAGTAGTTGATAAGCAGCTTTGTACTGTCCGCTGTCTGTCTCCATAAGCATCCGAGTCACTCCTTTGGGTGTCTTCTGTAGAGGTTTATTAAAGTTGATCAGTCTTGCAGAGTGGCGAGATATGAGATCAGTGCCATCAGTATGGGTGTTAAAGCCAGAATGACAACCCAAATAACAATGGAGATAATTCCAAATTTCTTTGCCCGTCTTGAGAACGTTGCAGCTTTCTCTGGATCTGTCGTCGTCTCAGCCTGTTGATGTTAAAACAAGACAATATGTTAAATTGAAAAAGCTATACATGTATATATGGAGCTATAACGGTGACAGTAACCTGAGGTATTGAAAATCAAATTTGGCATTGAAACTTCAAGTATTGGCACTGAATAATGTTCAACTGAAGAAAAAAAAATCTCAAAATCCGATTATTTTATTTTATTTTGATATTTTTATGTATCATGATATGTTTTTCAATTCCAATCTTTACAAAGTTTCTTGACTTCTGTTTTTTTCAATTAAAGTTTTTTACGCTGTCAGGATTTTTACAATGTCACTGTTTTCAGTTTCAACTTTCTGTCACTGTTTTGGCGCAGGGGGCGTGGCTTGGGGGAGGGACTAAGAGGGCGCGATTTACTTATAATTTGCATACTCGTGAGAGTGACTAGGCGCGCTATATGGAGGACCAGGTCTACCATATTTAAAAATAAATACAGAAATAAATAAATGCTCAATAAATAAATAAGCATACAATTAATTGCCCCAAAAATACAATAAACAAATAAATGTAGGTAGAAATTAAATTATACAGTGAGACATAAATGTATATATCTCTTTAATTAGCTTCTTTATTTATTCACCTTTGTAATAATTACCTTATTTATTTATTGTCCGTTATAATCGTCAACTTTATTTATTAATTACTTATTTTTTAAATGTATTTATTTCTGTGTGTGTTTAAATTTTTTGTCTGTTTTATTCTTCCGTTGCATTTTCTACCCTATTTATTTTCACCCCTGGTATTTATTTCTGCCTGTCAGTTTTACATTTCTTCATGCATTTCTGCCTCATTATGCAAATGGGCTCAACTTCTGCCCATTGGTTGGTTAGCATTTTACTGCATCGGTCGAATCTACATGTCAGTGGAGCTCTGAGCCAACAGGACGGCCGGGGACAGCAGGGTTTCTATCGCCAGATGAGGGACAACTCTGTCCGGCTTATTTATGTAGCATGAAAGCTAGCGTTAGCTAACTAGCAGCCAGCCCGTATCTAAATAATGTAAATAGCTTTTAATTATCTCAACACTTTTTAACAGTCAAACTGAAACACTGGCGGTGAGCTCCAGGTCCTGCAGCCGCGGATGGACCGCTGCAGTGGGGCTCGGCCAGCGTGGAAACATCGCTAGAAAGCTCCGCTGCCGACCTCGACCTGATTGTCAGCGGGACACGGAGAGCTCCAGACCCGGTAGCAGCGGCACATCCCCCCTGGAGCTCACCGCCAGTGTTGGTGGAATAGCAAGCGAGCTTAGCGAACTAACCAACCAGCCCGCAATAAATAAATACAATTTAATTTAAAAGGCAGGCATTATATACCACTGATGGCGGTCCGTCTGCGGACCTGGAGCTCACAGCCAGTGTTTCAGTTTGACTGTTAAAAGTGTTAGGATAACTAAAATGTATTTATTTATAAGCGAGGTTAGTTCGCTAAGCTCGCTTGCTATTCAACACTGGCGGTGAGCTCCAGGGGGGATGTGCCGCTGCTACCGGGTCTGGAGCTCTCCGTGTCCCGCTGACAATCAGGTCGACGGTCAGCGGAGCTTTCTAGCGATGTTTCCACGCTGGCCGAGCCCCACTGCAGCGGTCCATCCGCGGCTGCAGGACCTGGAGCTCACCGCCAGTGTTTCAGTTTGACTGTTAAAAAGTGTTGAGATAATTAAAAGCTATTTACATTATTTAGATACGGACTGGCTGCTAGTTAGCTAACGCTAGCTTTCATGCTACATAAATAAGCCGGACAGAGTTGTCCCTCATCTGGCGATAGAAACCCTGCTGTCCCCGGCCGTCCTGTTGGCTCAGAGCTCCACTGACATGTAGATTCGACCGATGCAGTAAAATGCTAACCAACCAATGGGCAGAAGTTGAGCCCTTAAGACCCGCCCTCCTCATTTGCATAATGAGGCAGAAATGCATGAAGAAATGTAAAACTGACAGGCAGAAATAAATACCAGGGGTGAAAATAAATAGGGTAGAAAATGCAACGGAAGAATAAAACAGACAAAAATTTAAACACACACAGAAATAAATACATTTAAAAAATAAGTAATTAATAAATAAAGTTGACGATTATAACGGACAATAAATAAATAAGGTAATTATTACAAAGGTGAATAAATAAAGAAGCTAATTAAAAGAGATATATACATTTATGTCTCACTGTATAATTTAATTTCTACCTACATTTATTTGTTTATTGTATTTTTTGGGGCAATTAATTGTATGCTTATTTATTTATTGAGCATTTATTTATTTCTGTATTCATTTTTAAATATGGTAGACCTGGTCCTCCATATAGGCGCGCCTAGTCACTCTCACGAGTATGCAAATTATAAGTAAATCGCGCCCTCTTAGTCCCTCCTCAAGCCACCCCTGCGCCAAAACAGTGACAGAAAGTTGAAACTGAAAACAGTGACATTGTAAAAATCTTGACAGCGTAAAAAAACTTTAATTGAAAAAAAAAAACAGAAGTCAAGAAACTTTGTAAAGATTGGAATTGAAAAACATATCATGATACATAAAAATATCAAAATAAAATAAAATAATCGGATTTTGAGATTTTTTTTTCTTCAGTTGAACATTATTCAGTGCCAATACTTGAAGTTTCAATGCCAAATTTGATTTTCAATACCTCAGGTTACTGTCACCGTTATAGCTCCATATGTATATACATAATGAAGCTAATACTACTGATAAAGTGCAATAATCTAGTTTTTGATTTAGTCTAGTTTTGTGAGTTTTTTTTTTTTTTAAAACAAAAACTACAAAATCAGTGTCAACCTTTCCTCTGTCACAAGTTTAACTTTCACATTTAATTTAAGTAACAAAATACTGAAATGGCCATGACACATGTCCTTATTTGGTGTCATTACAGTGTTTTATGTTTAATATGTTATGTGAGCTATATATTTGATATATATCTCATTGACAGACAAAGAAATGTACAGTATGTTGTCCCAAATGAATGTTGAATGGGATTTGGAATAAGTACTGTGCAAAAAGACCTGTTAACGTCAATAAGTAGATGCAAAACCATGAAAATCCATTGTATTTAACAATGTTTTTACACCTGGGGTCTCTGACACCACAAACAGAAATAATGTGATATTTTCTGTGGCAACTTCTGAAATATGTAATCAGTTTAAAATCATGTTCATAAGCAATTTCTAGAAAATCGAAAAGAAAAAAAAATGGATCAAGGTGATAAAATAGCGGTAGTGTCTTTTGAGCTGTTAAAAGGCCTGGGGTAATTTATCACCACAGAGCAACCAGCAGGAATGTGGAATTTGCAAAACAAGAGCCAGACAATAAAATACCTTGACTGAATTTATCAGAGCCTTGATTCCGATGCAGGAGATCCCACAGATGATGCTGCAGATGGCAAGTTTCCTGTGATTTTTGTCACCACAGCAGGAGGCAGCACCCTGTCTTGTTTGATTATTTTGTGCGTCGCCTGACCCTGGGATGGTATTCAGTGGGATATCTTCATCCACAGTTATACGTGTCTGATGTGATGTAGACATTTCTGCAAAACATAAAAACATGTTCAAGAAAGAGTGATTTCATTATAAATAAAACCATCATTTTTGAGTGAGTAATGTGCAAATGAAGGCTGATAAGCAAAGGACAATTTTAGGATATGTCTGAGTGGCCTGCTTTATGGTTTTAACTTTGTTCACAGCTGATAGAATTGTTTGTTTTTCAAGATAAAGGGACATTAATGAAACTGGTTTCCCCCTTTGTGTGAGGTCCAGCCTTTCTTGGGTAAATGTTTAGTTAATTATATATGTGTATACTTAAATGCCCACAGTCTGTAAAGAACATTGTGTATTTTCTTTTCAGAATATTGTACAGACACAATTGGACAGATTCTCACTGACTACATGGATTGTACTTGATCTATTCATGTTCCTGTTTACGTTCTGAACATAACCTAATGCTGACTCCGTGTCCAATGTCAGACTATCTATTGTTAAACCTGAAAAGCTCAGCCCTGCATGCCTTCTGCCAAAACACCTGTGACTACATAAAATGACAAAGCTCCCAGAAAGAGTGATGGATTTGGTTAAGGTGTATACATATTTAAAATGTCTGTCCGTAATAGTGTTACGATTTATACCCCTTCTTAAACCTGGCCTATATGTTTTTGACTCATAAGTCAACATGGTCCAATGCGAATATCTGCCTCTTTTCTTAAGGGTTAGAACTAGAATCTCCTTGTGAGAAATGCAGTTACTTCCCTTGACGGACGGCACAGGCGATGCAAGCTGGTGATTTGGTTTATGCTAATACAGAGAAATGTGTTCCCAAGTTGCCTTTGTAACCTTTGTTTACCTTTTATTATGAGTTTTTAAGGTTTGATGCATTTACTATGTACATTGTATAGGTCAGTAGGTCAAACCCTACTGATCTGTTGCATAGGCAAGACAATCCCAGTTGAAAAAAATAAAATGCCCTACAAGTCTAAACATGTTTTTCAACAAAGTATGTTGAACAGTATGTTCTCCCTAGTGTGCATCATAATTTCTCTGAACTGGGTATTTCCAACATTGAAACGGAAGTGCAGTTTGAATGGCGTAACATGGAGCACAGACAGTGTCAAGACATCCCTGTTAACTATCCAATTTTTTTTTGTTTTTTTTTTTGTTTTGTTTTTTTAAGCTTGAAAAACTTGTACAATCACACAAAATGTTGCAACCTCCCGCTTTGTTTGTTATGGCAACACAATATATGAAAATGTAGTTTATCTAATCTCTGATTCGATCACAGAACGCCAGATACTCTGCGTGTTTGTCACTTTGGGAAACTGGATCAGCAGATTGTAAGAATGGGGAAATAGTGGTTTCAAGATGTAATGTTACACAGTTCTGTAAATCATTAGCAGTGAGAACATTCATGTTTTTAGTCCTGTGTGGTTACTAAATGTGAGATAGAATGATTAAGAAGTTTCTGTTCTGTAAAAACATAATCTTCCCAAAGACAAAAAGGGAGTACATACAACTTGACCCGATGATACTTTAAACTCAATTAAACCTCATTTAAGGGTTAAATTCCTACTTTAAAGTACAAACCTGATTCAGTTTAAAAGGCTCCTCAGTCTGAATGCACTCCTTCAGTGAAACAAGGACTCTCTTAGTATGTCCAGTGTGTGGTTCAGAGTGATATTAAAGCCTTACCGAGATGGCAGGCAGGTGTATTGTCTTCTTGTCCCCTCAACAAAATTCCAGTCTTAAGGTGAGAGCTGCCACATGAAACTGCTTCCTTTTACATATAGGTTTCAGTTAGGATCTCCACAAATGATCATCCAAACACTACGGCTGTCATAGTGGAAGTCCAAAAGACAAACCGCTCCGAGGCTCGACCTCTCCCTGTGCCAAATAGGTTGTTGAATGACTGAGAAAACTTGGACTGAAACTCTGTGTGAAACTTCCACGCCCATTTACTGTGCAGCCTCTATTTGTCTTTTCTGTCTTGCCCTCCCACACATTCCCTTGTCAAACCCTTTTGTTCACTCAGCTATATTAATTCTCATATTCTGTTTCTCGGAAAAGATGTTAGGGTTCCTCTCTTCGTTAGTCACAGGTCTACACACTGTACAGTGTCACAACCTTTCCTTCACTTTCCCATACAGCATTCCAGACAACACTGGGAAAGGTGTGTCAGCACTTGTCTCGCCTTGAGGTTAAACAGCTACAGATTCCAATCTGCCTCTTTGTTTTCTTAATTATCTTTGAAGAATAAACATCTTGTGTTTTTATCTTCCATTCAACAGCTCATAAGCGTTTTGCTCAATCATTGCCTCTTGTATTACTTTGAAACATACACTCGGCTCTTGGGTCTCAAGGGTCAAACAAGGCTCTTCTTGCTCTTCCTGGGTTTCCTGAAATCCCTCTGCTTTAGGACCCAGAGATAAGAAAATATTTACTTACTCTTGGCTCAGTGATTGATGACTACATGACTGCATTTTTTCAGGGCTGACGCCACCTGTTGTACTATCTGCATCACGTACTGGTTATTATGTGCAGGGCAATCCTTTCTGTTTCAAGAAAGTACAACAACGGGAATTGACGCACATGGAGCCACAAGTACAATTATATTCAGAAAATGTGTTTTTTTTAACTGTGTATACAGTACATGACATACCTCAGTAAATTGGGATCTCTTCCTCTGGTTATGATCCATTTTGCGTTGTGTGTCTAAATATGGTAACAACAAACTGGCCTTGTTTGACATCAGTAAATTACTGCCAATGCTTTAAAGCAATGTTTCCCAAACTTAGGGTCGGGACCCAAAATGGGTCGCAGACCCGTTTTATTGGGTCGCCAATTGGGAGAGTAAAATGAGAATCTGGCTTTTTGACTCTAGAAACCTGAAAAACAAAATGAAAAAATTAAAATGAAAAAACCTGAAAAACAAATACAGAAACAGACTAAATGCTCAGCATGACCTCAGCATGACCTCAGCATGACCTCAGCATGACCTCAGCATGGCATTTTCAAAAACCGAACCTAGAGTAGATCAGCTTGGTTCAACCAGACACATACATCTCATTAAATTCAAGTCAGCATTATTAAAAACATGTTGGTGTCGGTATTGAGGGACGATAGGAGGGGACGGAGACACAGAAAGGACAATAGAGACCTTTTCTGTTTTTGTTTACTTTTATAATGGAATAAATATACTTCATATACATTAAATTCATTGTTTGTTCCGTTTTTTGTCCACAGTTTAAAAATGTAGATGTTACAATGATTCATGGTGTATTTTTGTAAATTTGGGTCCCGGGGAGACACCAAGTTTCTCTTTTGGGTCTTGAGCAGAAAAAGATTGGGAACCATTGCTTTAAAGTAATAAAGTTTGATCGTTCTCGGGGGACTGAGGTATGTTTCACACAAGACTGGAGAGATTTTTACTCTAAATGCATCAGCCCAAACAAACAACAAGATCCTTGACTCATGCCAGCAATCATCTCTTTAATTTCCAGCAGGAACAGAAACATCAACTTACTCTCACATACAGATTCAGGAGCTTTGTTCTCCAAGGCCGTGCTCAAAAACTGCGACCCTCCATTCCCTCCCTATCACATCCCACTCCCCTTGCTTTTTCTGTATAGACAATACAGTCTCTAGGATGGCAATATCAATGTGTTGGTCTTATGACCAACCACTTTGTTCCCGACTGAAATAGTATCTATTGGGTGGATTGTCATGACATTTTGTACAGAAATTCATGTTTCCCAGAGGATGAATCCTGCAGCCTTTAGTGATCCCCTGACTGTGCATTTCTTTGTTTGACATTTTCTGGCTTTTAGTTATATATCTTGACAGCTGTTCAATTGGATTGATTTCTGTGAAATTGGCGATCCTCTAAAATTCATATAGCACCACCATCAGGTCAATATTTTTTAAACGTAGAACATTTAAAACTGCAGTCAATTAAGGCAAAACAATGTTAATGTCCTGCTTTGCATGATGCTGCCTTCTCCGCTGAACTCTTTATCCTGATCAGCTGTTCATGTTTTGCTTTCTCCTTTTCTGATTTTACATGTGTGCTTTATTGTTGTTTTCAGGGCTTATTTAACATCAAACCATTAAACAGTTGAAAATGAGCCTTTTGGCTAATGCTGCCACATTTACAGTGATGTTGATCAGTAAAAATAAAGACTTATTTCAGTTTTTTTTTCAGATTATGACCAAAACACTTGTAAAAGGAATGACATCCCCATCAGCCTCAGCTGCACTTTGTCTGATAATTAGCAAGTGTTAAGCTAACACGCTAAACTAAGATGGTTATACTTGTACAGTTTATTTCTGTTCATTTCAGTTGTAGTATTATATAATCTTTTTAATTTTAATTTATTTAAATGGTATGCCTTCTTTTTGAATGAGGTGATTCTTCCTTTCCCTTTCTTGTAGACCTATGTGTACTTTGGTATTTTTATATAGTTATCTTTATAGTTCATTTGATAATTTTACACTGTTGTTTTTATATCTCTGTTTGTCTTGGCATCAGATTGGAAATGCAAATGCGAATTTGTTTTACTATAATACTTCTATAAATATATGTAGTTTGGTATAGTTATACATGGTTTCTTGTACAACAAACTTTGTTATTAGCGGTGGAAGAAGTACTCCGGTCTTTTACTTAGCAGTACCACATTGTGTAGGAATATATTACAAGGAAACGTCCTGTTTGTTGATTTGTAGACGTCTTGATCGGATGCCCGCCTTAAACTCAAACGACCAATGAGAAATCTCCATACAGAAGGCGGAAATAAACACGGAAGCACTTCTAAAGAAAAACACGACAGGAGAGGACGACACGTAGGCTGTGCCCGTTTATGCTGTACTGAGCCAAAATGGATTATTAATTAATTACATTCCAGCTTATTTCAGACTGCAATATATATCCGTTTGCTAGTTTAGTAAGCCCAGGTGTGTTTTTTGCTCCTAACAGCCGAAATGCTAACAGATAGAGGTGTGGTTTTGGCCACTGAGAGATATGGCAGTGCAGAGTCCTGGATGTATTTTGCAAAAGATAGAGTGATGGAGAGGAGACGAGATGGGAGTGAAAGTGAATCAAGAGGAAACTCTATTATTGGAGTTTTTAAAGTAAGGATTTAAAACGTTTCCATGTACACAACCTTTCAAAAGTGTAATCTCCTGCGACAGAAGCTTGATTGGGTCCAGTCAGATGGCTGAGAGGAGTACTCCATATGTTTGAATAGTCTTTCATGCTTTTAGGTTGTAGAAAGTTCTCTTTACAAATAGTTGTATGGAGAACAAAACTCTGTTCATTGGTTGAACCAGACTGACAGAAAGAGACAAAGATTCCTCTCAACAGTCTAATAAGAATAGAAGAACTCAGGAACAGGTTCCTGTTTAAGTGGCAAGCACACAATAATGCAGCCTATAACAAGCATGGTTAGTCTAGGGTCATTACTATTAGAATATCAGCTGAACATACTATGGACTGACAAATCACAGTTTAAACCTCTTCATCCAACCAAGCTGAGTAGACTGCAGAGGGCCCAAAAAATGGCTTCTCTAAATATTTAGAGGCCAAATTACATCGTTGTGGTTCAGTAATGGCCGAGGGGCATTTACGCCTTTCTGGACTGGAAAACAAATAAAAAATCCAAGTTCCAACAGTATTCTCACCTGTCATTCAACACTGTAGGGAAATTGACTAAATAGAAGTTTTTAATCATTTAATCCTTTTTATTAGGCCCAAACTATT
Organism: Percina caprodes; assembly: GCA_013375575.1. Lineage (NCBI taxonomy): Eukaryota > Metazoa > Chordata > Actinopteri > Perciformes > Percidae > Percina > Percina caprodes. The sequence continues at coordinate 500,232 of JABXJD010000002.1, read as the reverse complement.
TTAAATGTGAAAAGTACATTTGAATCATACTGGTTTTATCTCTGTTAAAATAGTTACTATTGAAGGAAAGAAGAAAGACATCAATATAACAGCTGAATACAAACTTTTGAATGGTACTGTAGCTACATTGACTGCTCATCCACTCTCCCCTCAGACTCACATTTTAACCTTTTATTTCAGAGTGTCTTTCTGCCTCAAGGCTATCCAGAGAGCGTCAGTGATGATTACCTGCAGTACCAGTTTTGGGATACTGTGCAGGTACAGTAAAAGATGCACCAAAACTATTCCAATTATTGCTGTTACCATAAGATTAAATCTCTCTCTTTCTCTCTCAGGCTTTCTCCAGCTCCCTGTCAGGGACCCTGGCCACTCAGGCTTCTCTCAAAGGTGTCGGTGTTGGAAACCAAGAGGCAACAGTAGCTGCAGCCACAGTGACCTGGCTACTAAGAGGTGATCCCTTAAAGTATACAATACATGTACATTACTTTTGCATGGTAAGTACAACTTGCAAAGTTATGTTTCCCCTGCAGATGGAACTGGCATGTTGGGAAGAATCCTCTTTGCTTGGCAGAAAGGGTACGCTCATATGTTAGTCATTGGTCTTTTTTCAGTGCAATTAAAGTTTTGGGAGCTTACATATGCTCTCCACTTGTACGTTTTATTTGTGCTGCTCTTTCACTGATGGAAATTCCTCTTTATGATATTGTCTTGGTTCCAGGACTAAACTGGACTCTGAGGCCAAAAGATGGAGGTATGCATGGCCACTAGACCACTAGTTTTAAAATATGCAGTCAGTCTACTCATTATTATGAACCCATTTGAAGTTCTTTTCTTTTAATTTCTTGCCAGACTTTTTGCTGATGTTCTCAATGACATTGCCATGTTCATGGAAATATCAGCTCCATACTTTCCTGCTTGCTTCACCCTGATTGTGTGTACTGCGGGGATATTCAAGGTAAGAAGAAAACCTTTAAATAGCTTAAAGGGATACTTTGCAGATTTCACTCCCGCGCTGCATCATCTTTGTGTGGGCAGTGTGTGCAGATAAACAGTGTGTGGCTTCCCACCGTGGCGCCAGTGCACGGACCTCAAAGCAGATCAGGTCTGCTGATATCCGCCAGCTGACGCCTTTCACTCAGTGGACCTCCGTGACTCCGTTTGCATCATCTGGCAGGTCTTGGCAGACCTTGGCTGCTAGGAGCTCCAGTGCACTGGCACCACAGCGGGAAACCACTCACTGATCATCGGCACACACTGCCATGACAGAGCTGGATTTAAATAAGCAGAATATCTCTTTAAAAACTCAAGGTTCACTTAATTAACTAAGTAAGTGAACCTTGAGCTTAGACTTTTAATCAACAGTATTGTACAATGTACATATAATAATAGACAAATAGTACACATTTTTTGGATAAGGGTTAGTCTGCTATACAACATTGTTTATTACAATGCTTTTTGCTCACAAGTTACTGTCATTTTACACTTGAAAGCCCCTAAAAATTTCGAAGACAAAATCATCACCCAAAGACATTTCCAACCCATGACTAGGGGTCGCAAGTAGACCGTGCTTGATTTTAAGGGGTCAGGAATAACAGGCTTGATCTTTGTAGTCTGTTAATCAAACTGCATGGCTATTTTGTTTCATTTTATTCATTCATTATTATTACTATTTAAATTGTTGGAGAAAAAATTGCAGATGATTATCAAAATATTCTGTTGTTGACCTATATCAACTTTAATTGTTATGGCTCCTAGGTATGTATTGGTAAATATAGGCTGATTTATGTGTTTGTCTTTTCCAGTCCCTTGTTGGAGTGGCAGGCGGTGCGACCAGAGCTGCTCTGACTGTTCATCAGGCTCGCAGAGACAACATGGCTGACATCTCTGCCAAAGATGGCAGCCAGGTTTTTTTTTTACCTACAGTATAACTTCATTAAACTGTTTATCAGGGAGAGAACCACTGTGAACGGTGTTATTACATGTGATGAATAACATTGTGCACAGTTGTGGTACAGACGTTTATTTCCTGTACCCAAATCATGTGCTCTTCTATTTGAATTTTACCAGAGAAAAGTAGAAAATTATTAACAATAATTATAAATCAATATACTGTATACAGTTGTATTTTTTTTTAAGATAATTTTTTCGACATTTTAGGCCTTTATTCGATAGGAGAGCTAAAGATATGAAACGGGAGAGAGAGAGGGAATGACACGCAACAAAGGGCCGCAGGTCGGAGTAAAACCCGGGCCCGTTGCGCCAAGAAATAAACCTCTATACATATGGCCGTGCTCTCTACCAACTGAGCTATTCAGGCACTCATACAGTAGTATTTTGCTGTGGCCCATCACAGTATACATAAAGCAGTACAATAGACCTTGTACACAGCAGACATTTTGACTTGTCATTGTAGGAAAAGTAACAGACGTTAGTAATAATATTAATGATGGCCCAGTGAGCCAGCATGCATAATACCAGGACCCTAAAATTGAAGCCTGTAAATGGAATTCAGCCATCATTGATTTTATTATTTACAGATGTGCTTTTCTTACTGTAACATGTCTTCATTTAAAAACTAAAAATGAAACAGCAGCTACTTGCACTGCAAATAGGTGCTTTGTGAGTTTAAAAATAATACCTCTTTTATTTCTGATGGGGCTGTGGGCTGCAAGGTGGTATTTTTCATTCTTGTAATAAAGTATTTTATTTCCCACAGGAGACTTTAGTGAATCTGGCTGGACTGCTGATCAGTTTGATACTCATTCCCCTCGTCACTGATAATCTAATGTAGGTATTGTTATATAGAACATTACGATAAGAATCTTATACAGGGCGAAGAAGAGTCTGTCATGTCTCCTATGTCATCTACCCCCATTCCCCTCTCTGTTTCTGCCCCTCAGACTGACTCTCAGCCTCTTTTTCCTCTTCACCGTCCTCCACCTCTTTGCCAACTACAAGGCTGTGCGCTCGGTTGTCATGGAAACCTTAAACGAGGCGCGGCTTTCGATCCTGCTGCAGCAGTACCTGAGAGACAGACGAATGCTGAGTCCACTGGAGGCCAATCAGAGGGAACCAGTTTTCTTGGGTAAGAATCAGGAATTGGCTGACATTTTCTGACTATTTTATGTATAAAATATTAGCTGCATTGAGACACAATATATGTTGAAATTTGACATGTTAATTCTTTGTTTTTTTCCCCCAGAGTTTAGGAAAACTGTGCCAATCAAACTTGGAGTGAGGCTACAGGAAGTTGTACAAAGGTAATTTAATGTTTTGCTTAAATGATGGAAAATTACGCACAATAAAAGTTTAATATAATTTTGCTTCTTATTTTGTAGCCCAGAGGAACTAAATTTGGCTTTGAAGGGAAACAACATGCCTTACCTACTGGGAGTACAAAATGGTATGTAATCTTTCAGCTTCACAGATCAATAATGTGTTTAAGAGCCATATAACATACACTGTATGCTTTTTAACTCAGCTCTGTTTATCTCAGGCTGCGTATGTGTTTGTTTGGGACCAGAAGCATCAGTACATGATGAAATCAGAGCAATGTGCCAAGCTGTGTGGCTAAGCAGCATGTTGAGCCCGCCAACTTCCAGAGAACATCCTACACAACAACAGCAAAGTGAGCCTTTACCTCCACTCATTTTCTTACTTTAGATTAATAGAATTGCTTTCTCTCTATAACACACTTTTTTATGTTTTTGAAGGTAACTGGGAAATGGTACACGAGAGTCACAAGTTGATGGACAAAATTTTCAATCCATTTCTTAAAGGTGAGCACACACAGCTGTTTTACCCTATAATAAACAACTTTATTTTGTTTGTTTTTTACCCATAGTAAACGTTAGTTTTTACTACTATGAATTCCAGGTGCGGAAGCTGCAGGATGGGACATAAAACGAACTCTACTGGACTGGGATGAGTGGAGAGTTGAGTGGAAAACAAAAAGCAACTGAGGTGTGAGACACCTCCAATCATTTTGCATTTTTTATATCAAATTTTGTATTGTTAATTAGACAGTTATATTTTTAAGTATCCCTTGTTTGATTGATTCAGTGTTTAAATCTCAATGTGTATGAAAAAAACTACATCTGTACAGGAAAGTTTTGGTCAGTGAGCAAATGTTAATTGAAATGACGTTTTCTTTTTGACTGTAAAAGACATTCAATTTGCACACCACGGATGTATAATAACATGTACACGCCATAAAAAATAAAGTTTGACTGAGTGCCCTCCTATCTTTTGTCCATACGGTGGCGTTTATGTGCAATTAAATATGCCACAAAGAAGAAACAACATCCGTTGTTATGGAAATAAAGGCCTGTGTCGCTAATTAACCACCACATGCCGTTGACTATACAACAGTGTTTGATGCTAGACAAGCAAAAATATACGTTAATATACTGTTGAATACCATGTAATTATTTTAAAATTTAGTCCATGGCTTGTTGTTTCTGCGAGCGCATGAGGATATTATTTTGGAAATTCTGACCGGATGTTGCAGCATTATCATTGTTGGTCACTCTAACAACTCTATATTACTCACAAAATCAGTTTGTTTGTTCGTAAATTAAACAAAATTGTGTAATAAATGGGAAGAAATAAATGTGCCTACAACTGCGAAAACTCCAGCGATGCAGATGTGAAGTATTTTAAGTGAGTATTAACATTTGTCACTCGTAACGATTTCTGAATAGTCAAGCTAGCTAGCTAGCCAACATAAACATTAGCATGAATCACACGAATTTGAGAAAATGATACAGGGTGAGCCTAACTTGAATCAGGCAACTTTTTTATAATCGTTTTTAGTAATTTTTCAAGCAAAAATTCCAAACATTGCCTGGTTCCAGCTTCTCAGTTTGCTGTTTGTCTTCGTTTTATACAACTGTAAGAGTTGAGGCTGGAGGCAGACACCTCAGCTCAGCTGTTTCCATCAGATTTAAGGCTGTCGGTAAACAATGCAGGCATGATCGAAGGGGTGAAATAACTTTTAAATCAATGGTCAGTGCAGTAAAATATATTATACCCTCTAACACAAGTATATAAATACGATTTATTGGACAGAATGGACTTTGATCCAGACTTACCTTAACAAAACATTTTCATCACTTTGCAACAACATTACAAAATTATTTTGGATGTCTTTTGCTTACATCCATCACGACAGAATATATATTTTATATTGTACCGTACCTGTTTCCTTCCATTTTAGAAAAAGCCTTGAGTAATGTTTTACTATAAAGAACTTAAACTAATAGGCAAACGTTAGTGACTTTTAAATGGAGTTCAGTGTTGTATTTCTGGATCAGGACTTTTTTAATGAGTTGTGTGCTACTACAGGTTTCCCTTGTATAATCCCCGAAAACTCAAGAAATGGCTTATCAACATGAATTGGAAGGACTGGACTCCATCTCGCTTCTCTGCGCTGTGCATCAATCATTTCGAAGAACAATGCATTGATAGAACAGGCAAATGTGTGAAACTTCGAGAAGATGCAGTTCCCACCATATTTGCATCCCCTGGCGATGTACAGAAAAGAAAGGTTTGTATGTAGTTATTGCATATCAGTGGATCTTGTAAAAAAATGTATATCAGCTGCGTCAAAAAAAGTAGTTTCAGAACAAAACCCTTCAATAGGCCAGCAGCTTTATGAAAAGAAATCATCTTCATCTGTTTCTGATAATTCTCTAACTCTGTCCACCTGATGTAGCCTTCCAGCAACCCAAGAAGTAAAAGATACAAGGTGAGAGCCTATTATATTGACATTTAACTGTTAAAATTCTGTGATTCAGTAGTCATTGTTGTTAGTCCTCTCTGATGGACCTCTCTTGAAAAATCAAGGTTATTACATTCTGTTTGTACTTCACTTAAGCACACTTTAGTCAGTATAAAACTTACTATCACAATCCGTACACATTTCTGAACAGGGTGTGTGTTGTTTCTCTGTATTGTGAACCCAGCCACCTGATGTTAAAGGCTCAAAGGCGATTCCAGCCCAGTCTCAAACAACCACTCCTGCCACAACAAAGAGAAGAGTCCAGAGCAAAGAACCCAGACAGACAGAAGAAGAGCCTGCTGGGTATGTTACTATAGACTACTAGCTACTATACAGAAGTAGTCTCCTTACTGTCCACAGTTCTGTTTTTCTCTGATGGCATAACATTTCTACGTATTTAATTTTGTACAGAGCTAGCTTCTCTTGAAGATGCTGATCAGTTGTTATTCGGTTTCTCCATGCCAGATGGCCATTTCTTTCCGAATTGTTGTTTTGTAATTACACACATTGGCATATGATCTGAAAACCTACACTACCAGTCAAAAGTTTGGGGTCACTTAGAAATTTCCATTGCACTCCATTATAGACAGAATACCAGCTGAGATCAGCTGCATTGCTTTTTCTAACCAGGGAAGCAGTTTTCAGATTACATTATGTGCTTACATAATTGCAAAAGGGTTCTCCAATGTTTTCTGTTTTTTAAAATGATATCAAATTAGTAAACAGAATGTGCCTTTGGAACATTGGATGAATGGTTGCTGATAATGGGCAATGTAGATATTGCATTAAAGATTAGCCACCCACTCAGATCAGCTGGTATTATGTCAATAATGGAGTGGAATGGAAATTTGTAAATGACTCCAAACCTTTGACCGGTAGTGTATGTCATAATTAGAAAGTTCTCTTAACAACCACTCAGAAGTAATATGTGGATGTGTGATTCTTTTGTCTCTCTGCTCGTGGTTTGATGGTCTGGAATATTATCATTAAAAATGTTTTCTTAAAGATGCTGTTCTTAATCTTTAAAGACTGAATGTTTTAATCCTGACATGTAGACTTCTGCCTCAAAACTTTGTTTTCTTTTTAGTTTATGTAAGTTTCAGTTTCATGCAAGCCCTGAGACAAAAACATGTCATGATGTGTTTGTGTGGACTCATTGAGTTTTGACAGGTTTACTGCATGAAGAGGCCTGTAAAGACAACAGAGCAGTCACGAGAGAGAGGGCATTTATCCTCTGACTATCCAGTTTCTTTTAGAGCTGCTAAAGTGAGACAGTTATCCAGCTACTAGGTTAGACAGAATTTATTGCATCCCTTACCAAAAACATTGGTCATTTTCTTGCAATTGTATGATTGCATCAGAAGCCAAGAGGAAATGTATAAATTATGCAAGTAATGATTATCTTCATTATCAATTAATCTGCCTATTGTCCAAATCATCAAATGTTAAAACATTTATTAAAAACTTAGTCCAGGATGGCATCTTTATATTTCTTGTTTTGACCAAAACCCAGAAGGAATCGGTTTAATAACATGAAAAACCAAAAAAAGCAGGAAAATCTTTTTGGGACTTGTAACTAGAGAAAATTTGGTATTTGTGCTGAAAAAATGACAAACATTTGATCAATTATCAAAATAGTATATTTGAATATTTGATTAATAGTTTCAGGTACATCTTGTTGTACACATTTGGATTGTTGCCTTCTTTAATGTGTTGACCTTTTCTGGTTTTATGTTCAGAGACAAAGACCCAAAGAAGTCAAATGACAAATGGAGGATTATAATAGATGAAGGTCTCATGAAGATATATTCCTTTCCACATTTTTTCCATGGAGATTACTGTGTACCACGGGTAAGTGGTATTATATATTCTAGTAAGATAACTTATCATGTTTATTTAAATTGTGGCAAGTATGATATGACGTTAGGCAAATCAAAAGATTTTTGTTGTAGAGTTTTACCTTCATTTTTGCGGTTTATAATCAAATACTGTTGTCTTCATAGTTATATCCAATTTGTTTGTGTATTTTTCACATGCACCAACAGGATATTCAGTGGGCTCCAGATGATAACTTGAGTGTGAGTAGTCCTCAGGATTTAACATCACAATATTTTGTATTATATACTCATATTAAATAAGAATTTTAAATCAACTGTTTGTCTGTAACGTTCACAGACAGACTTTGAAGATCCTGAAAAGATGATAGAGGCAAGTTACAACATGATTACCGGAATACATTGCAACATTAAATGCAGACTAAAGTGATTGAGATTGTGCTGCCATCACATTGTATTTATGCATGATGTGATGGCAGGTGAAAGAGCCGTGGCAGTGGCTTGGCCTGGATGTCAGAGGACCACTGCCCGAAACACTGAATGGACACAAATACATCTTGACTGTGACAGACTACTACTCCAAGTGGGTGGAAGCTGTGCCTATGCAGTCGTGTCTCCCTCCAGATGTGGCAAAGCAGATCGTGGATATCATTGCCCACTTTGGATACCCATTAAGAATCCTCTCCAGACTGCCTCATGACATAGTCCACAAAGTGAGTGCAATGTTGCTTGAACTGCTCATATTGTCATAGAGAGATATTGATAAGTTGTTGAAATGTATTGAATTGTAATAGCTCTGACATTAACATCCAAGTTGCAATCGGACATATCCTACTTTTAATACAGAAGTTCCTGAAAACCAAACAAACAAAGATGCCACTTATCAGCCAAAGTCTGTCACTAAAGGTTCAATAAAACCTATTGTAAGAGATATAGTGGTATATTGTCCATGCACAGTATGTATAACCCTCTTAAAACTCTGCAACTCTGTTGTTCTGATGTTGTAATGTAATGACATGAACGTTCGCAATTTGTTAACATGTGATCTTTAACATTTCTACCATGTCTTTTAATGTGAATGCAGCATATGATTTGTTGTTGTCAACAAAGTTATTGCCATTTTTATCTTGGTTAAAATCACGTGCTCAGTTTAATTTAACTATTCAGCACAGTTTTCCCTTTGCGGGATTAATAAAGTATACATTATTATTATTATTATTATTAGTAGTAGTAGTAGTAGTAGTAGTAGTAGTAGAGATCCATGTTCCTTAGAGTATTGGCAGGAACCGCAGGAGTTTTCAGAAAGACTAGAGAAAGACAATTCCAATGAGTAACAGATGTGAGTGGGATTGTAGCTTGCCACACATTTTGTTTTATAATAAAGTATTGGTGTAATATTGTGTCTCAGTCAGACAACGTTTTTACGTCGATATAATGTGAATGTATCCATCAACAGATCAACAGAGAACTGAAAGATCAGCTGAAGGTCACCGTCACTCTTGTTGTCTATCATCAGCAGACGGGCACCTTGGATTTGATCACACAGCAGCTGATTGACAGGTCTGTACTTACCAGTGCAATGACAACATGGCAGACACTACAGTGGTGCTCAAAAGTTTACATACACATGCTTAAGTTGACTAAAAAGAGGAATAAAAAAATCATGTTTTGGAAATTTATTTTAATACCTAAATTAAAAAATGAGGTAAAATCCAACCTTTAAGGACACCAATTTTCTTTGTGAATGAATAACGTATTGTAAATAAATAAATGTTCTTATTTAAAACAGGGGTCATATATACATCTATAAATTCCCATAGAGGCAGGCAGATTTCTATTATTAAAGGCCAGTTATTTCCTGGATTCAGGATATTATGCATCCTGATAAAGTTCCCTTGGCCTTTAGAATTAAAATAGCCCCACATCATCACATACTCTTCACCATGCTTAGAGATAGGCATGGTTTTATTTCAGTTAGACTAATACCTGGTTTGATTTGCATTGAGAGATGATTTTATAGAAAGTATCCCATGCCTATCTCTAAGCATGGTGAAGAGTATGTGATGATGTGGGGCTATTTTAATTCTAAAGGCCAAGGGAACTTTATCAGGATGCATAATATCCTGAATCCAGGAAATAACTGGCCTTTAATAATAAAAATCTGCCTGCCTCTATGGGAATTTAACATAGGGGTATGTATACTTATGACCCCTGTATTTTAAATAAGAACATTTATTTATTTACAATACGTTATTCATTCACAAAGAAAATTGGTGTCCTTAAAGGTTGGATTTTACCTCATTTTTTAATTTAGGTATTAAAATAAATTTCCAAAACATGATTTTTTTATTCCTCTTTTTAGTCAACTTAAGCATGTGTATGTAAACTTTTGAGCACCACTGTATTTATTCACATGTTACTATATCTATTGATGCATTTCCCAGCTCCAACCAATTGGTGTTGTTGGCCAACTAGCCAGAGGACTATAGAGAGTAATATTGAAAAACACAGTAAATCAATAAACGAGCACAGAGAAAAGTTTGGACAAAACTGATATTGTAGCTCTTCTCAGCAGCGTGCAAATGTATCCTTGGATTTTTTTCTTTTAAACTGATAAATGCATTAAGGAGACACCTATAACTGAAAATGTTCTTGTGTTTTGTGTTGTTTTCTTTTGCTGCTCCCCAACAGGATGGTAAGTGATTTAATAGAGGAGCATGCAGCTGACTGGGATGTCTACTTGCCTGCCAAGGTTTTCAGCCTGTGTTTCAAAGAGCACTCAAAGACTAAGAAAAGGCCATTTTCAGTGCTGTGCTGTAAGGGACTGGAGCCCATCCAATCCCCCAGAGAACTGAATGTAAGTGTGTGTGTGTGTGTGTGTGTGTGTGTGTGTGTGTGTGTGTGTGTGTGTGTGTGTGTGTGTGTGTGTGTGTGTGTGTGTGTGTGTGTGTGTGTGTGTGTGTGTGTGTGTGTGTGTGTGTGTGTGTGTGTGTGTGTGTGTGTGTGTTCTGTAAAATGACTCTTGTGTTCTTGACTCTCTGTTCCACAGTATGCTTATTCCAAGATCCGAGAGTGTGCTTTCGTGGTTAAATAGATATTTCAAGTGTATTTGGTGAGTTTAATACATTTTTATGCCAGTACATACATTTTATATAATAATCTACGTTTTTCTGGGGTCATGGAATTTTATGAAAAAAACTGGCATTTTCTCAAGGTGTTTTCCAGAAAGAGAAAGCCTGACAAAACAATGGTCATGTGACACTCAGTATTTATATTTTTCAGGTCCATTGATGTGGAAGTGAACTGGGCTTGGTTTTATTAACAAACCAGTATTTTTCGATCATGGGAAGTATGGAAGGATTTCATGGAAAAGTGCTGGAATTCAACTGGGAACTCGGTAACCCTGATAGTTTGACCAGGATGGGGATTTTGTTGACTGGACAGGTATGGCTCAGTGACGTTTTCATCCTGTTCAAGTATACAGTATTTTGTTATTGTTTGTCCATCAGCTCAGTATAAGGCCATTTTTAGTCTTGTATCATAATTTTGGATGTAATATTTTATTTCACATGTTAATGTTGTATAATAAAGAATGACCAAAAATGTAACAGAATTACCAAGCAAGCAGTTTGGTACTAGAGGGGAAGTCAAGGGGTCAAGTCATGACAAACTAAATACAAGTCTTTTACAGTCCAAGTCATGGCCAAAGGTTTAGAAAGGTGATGTTAATTTAGGCTTGAGTCATATGAGTCTCATAGATAACACATTTTGTAAGTTGGCCTCCTGTTGACAATGCTACTAAGTGGTATTTCTTGACTGTAGGTCAGCTGTAGTCCAAACATTTCAGTTGGCAAATTTAAGGCTGCTGTGCCTGATTGTTGTTTAATGTGTATATAAGATGTAAAACATTTAAATAAACTTGCTTTAAGTAACTGTTTTGATTATACATGCAATATTCAAAATGAGACTACAAAATACTCCAATGATCAATGCATTCTCAAAATTAAATCCTTTGTCAGCAATACATATTGTCAGCGCTATGACTCAGCTTAAAACCATTTTAACGTGTTAACTTTTAACAAATGCCAAATGTAGGTCATCTGCAACATAAGAATCACATCTGTTATTCAGAGTTCACACAGGCAATTTCAAATTATGCAAAGATAAATTGGAACAGATTAATGTTTTGGTAAAAAAAATACACTGATAGGAAATCATTTGTGTAAAAAAAAAAAAAACAGACAGCTGAGTTTCATGTGAAGGTCTCGAAGGACACAATTTCTACAATGCACTTCCTAAATGGACAGTTTTTGTACACATTGTGTGTGTGTGTGTGTGTGTGTGTGTGTGTGTGTGTGTGTATATATATATATATATATATATATATATATATATATATATATATATATATATATATATATACACACACACACACTACTTGTCAAAAGTATAGGGCCACTTACATATTTCCATTCCACGCCATTATAGACAGAATACCAGCTGATCTTAGTGGGTGGCTGATCTTTAATGCAATATCTACAGGTAAAAGCCAGTAAATTAGAATATTTTGAAAAACTTGATTTATTTCAGTAATTGCATTCAAAAGGTGTAACTTGTACATTATATTTATTCATTGCACACAGACTGATGCATTCAAATGTTTATTTCATTTAATTTTGATGATTTGAAGTGGCAACAAATGAAAATCCAAAATTCCGTGTGTCACAAAATTAGAATATTGTGTAAGGGTTAAATTTTGAAGACACCTGGTGCCACAAAGTAATCAGCTGATTAACTCAAAACACCTGCAAAGGGCTTTAAATGGTCTCTCAGTCCAGTTCTGAAGCCTACACAACCATGGGGAAGACTTCAGATTTGACAGCTGTCCAAAAGGCGACCATCGACACATTGCACAAGGAGGGAAAGACACAAAAGGTTATTGCTGAAGAGGCTGGCTGTTCTCAGAGCTCTGTGTCCAAACACATTAATAGAGAGGCAAAGGGAAGGAAAAACTGTGGTCAGAAAAAGTGTACAAGCGATAGGGATCACCGCGCCCTAGTCAAGATTGTGAAAAAAAACCCATTCAAAAATGTGGGGGAGATTCACAAGGAGTGGACAGCTGCTGGAGTCAGTGCTTCAAGATCCACCACCAAGAGACGCTTGAAAGACATGGGTTTCAACTGCCGCATACCTCGTGTCAAGCCACTGTTGACCAAGAAAAGCGTCTCACCTGGTGAGTCCAAAGTCATGTTTTCTGACGAAAGCAAATTTTGCATTTCCTTTGGAAATCGAGGTCCCAGAGTCTGGAGGAAGACAGGAGAGGCACAGGATCCACGTTGCCTGAAGTCTAGTGTAAAGTTTCCACCATCAGTGATGGTTTGGGGTGCCATGTCATCTGCTGGTGTCGGTCCACTCTGTTTCCTGAGATCCAGGGTCAACGCAGCCGTCTACCAGCAAGTTTTAGAGCACTTCATGCTTCCTGCTGCTGACCTGCTCTATGGAGATGGAGATTTCAGGTTCCAACAGGACTTGGCGCCTGCACACAGCGCAAATCTACCCGTGCCTGGTTTACGGACCATGGTATTTCTGTTCTAAATTGGCCAGCCAACTCCCCTGACCTTAGCCCCATAGAAAATCTGTGGGGTATTGTGAAAAGGAAGATGCAGAATGCCAGACCCAAAAAAGCAGAAGAGTTGAAGGCCACTATCAGAGCAACCTGGGCTCTCATAACACCTGAGCAGTGCCAGAAACTCATCGACTCCATGCCACGCCGCATTAATGCAGTAATTGAGGCAAAAGGAGCTCCAACCAAGTATTGAGTATTGTACATGCTCATATTTTTCATTTTCATACTTTTCAGTTGGCCAACATTTCTAAAAACTCCCTTTTTTGTATTAGCCTTAAGTAATATTCTAATTTTGTGACACACGGAATTTTGGATTTTCATTTGTTGCCACTTCAAATCATCAAAATTAAATGAAATAAACATTTGAATGCATCAGTCTGTGTGCAATGAATAAATATAATGTACAAGTTACACCTTTTGAATGCAATTACTGAAATAAATCAAGTTTTTCAAAATATTCTAATTTACTGGCTTTTACCTGTACATTGCCCATTATCAGCAACCATACCTCCAATGTTCCACATTCTGTTCACTAATCTATCATTTTAAAAAACTGAGAAAACATTGGAGAACCCTTTCACAATTATGTAAGCACATAATGTAATCTGAAAACTGCTTCCCTGGTTAGAAAAAGCAATGGAACTTATCTCAGCTGGTATTCTGTCTATAATGGGAGTGCAATGGAAATTTCTAAGTGACCCCAAACTTTTGACTGGTAGTGTGTGTGTGTATATATTCTAATAAAATTCTTTAATTTTCTAAAATCTCTTTTTGTATCTTGTTGAGACGGCTGACCAGCCAACCAAGCCTAATGCCATAAACATAACAGCAAAAACAAACCCTGATCTTTCACAGCTTGTCAGCTGCTGTCAGTTCAGCTGCCCCACTCACTGTGGTGACAGCTGCTATCAGGCTGAGAAGACGAAATAAAGGCCTCCCACATAAAAGAACCAACCAGTGAAAAGAAAGACCTGTTTGTTGCACCAGGGAGGGGAGATGGTTGGTCTGATGATGAAGCTATGTTCAGTGTATTAAAGGAGCTTTGATCCTACAGTATGGTGCTTTGCTCCTTGGCAGTGCATCTGTCCAGCTACCCATCCACACGCCGTACTTCAGTCCGTACAGGGATTTGAACCAGTGATCTTCCAGTTCCTAAACCAACTCCCTAGGACTGAGCTAATGGAAATGGATATGGAAAGGAGTGAGAGAGAGAGTCATTCTCATTTAGTTTATTTCTTGTGATTTTCAATTTAAACAAAATGAATTTGCATTGTTATAGGGAGCCTGAGACCCAAGATTTGCAGTGACAAGTGCTTTTTCTAACTGTTTTTTGCATTGAGAATAAAAAACGTGAAACTTTCAATTTGTTTTTGTGAACACTAATCTACATGATTGGCAAAACAAGGTGGGTGTACACATGGCATGTTCCAGATTTGACAGTTAAGGAGACACTGAGAACAACTGACCATATTAGGGTACCAGCTCAGACGTTTATGGAAATGAAACAGTAGATCAACTTGCAAAACAGTCGTTGACTGTGTCAATAACATGCTCCGCCCGGTGGCAATTTGCCGTTAAACGAACATAAAATACAAAGTTCAGGTACCGCCATCTTCTGGTTGATGTGGAAGTTGTGCTGCTGCTGCTGTTGCTGTGTGATCTCACAGTTGTCGCTGTGCAGTGGAGGCGTTTTATTTTCTGTGTGCAACCAACCGCAAGAAATGGTGAGTGAGGAAAACAGATACAGCTCAAAACGTAAAGGCCTGTTAACTAGCCAAAACCTTACTGTAATTAGTCATTAAGCTATTCGCTATCCGTTAAAATGTACTGTAACGTTAAGTAGCTGAACTGAGCTTGTCACAAACAAACGGTCATCCAAAAACTGATGCCTTTGTGTAGCTAACCCTTGCTAACATGGATTAGCTTCCCCACGTTGGTTAACGTCAACACAGTAGATGGCTAGCTCATGCTAGCTGGACATTGCTTTATAATGCTCGAATCGATAGCAGGATTAGCAGACAAAGGTCCAGACAAAAGAGCGTATACATTATCGTTGTTTTAGATGAGTGACAGCTCAACCAGCAAACTTTGCATAGCTAGCCGTAAAGAGGCTAACTAGCTAAAGTTGTCAGCATCTGCTGTAGCTCGGCTAACGTTATCTTTAAAACATCATAGATACAAACACTTGGGGTTAACAGTTACATGTATGAAGTGTGTTTAGTAGGTTATATCTTAAGAGGGGACAGTCTATTGAGGAAGCTACCCCAGCTAACGTTAGCAGCTGTTTTAATAACGACTAGCGCTACCTTAGCAGCCACAGCTAAGCTAGCTCGTCATGATGCTATCTAGCAGCTGCCGCACCGTGTGACTTTAAACGCCTTGGTGTGACGTTATGAAGTAGAGGTGTCTTTTGGTTTTAACCTAACCGGCTTATCAACTAACTCGCCAAACTATACTGTCAATGCCAGCTTCCCCATTAGTGCCACACAGCATAACCCCCGCAGAGTTATAACCTGGCTAGTAACGTTACAGGCAGTTGACGTACACAAACAAGAAGCTACTAACCTTACCTAATGTGCTGCTTTAAGTTTTACCAGCAGTGGTTATCACAACACATTTAATTGTATGTACCTTAATGTAACATAACCTAAGTGTTTGAGTTGACTTTACATATGTCATATTGTCATGAGATATTTAAACGTATCAATAACTTTGTGTCGTGTTTTTGCTTGTGCATCCTTTTGTGCGGTGGCACATTTAATTAGCAAATGCAGTGGTGGAATCATGTAAACACACTCAAGTAGCTAACATGAGTAAAAATTCGAGGTACTTCATTTTACATTTTACTACTATATACATTTTTCTTCTACATTTTTCTGACCGCTTTATTTACTTTTCAGATTACAAATTTCTATACCCCTCCTGTCCAGTGAAAACCACGTATATCCAGATGTGTTGATTTTGAGTGTTTCTGATGAACTGACCAATGAAGTGTTTCTTTGTGTTGAGGGCTTTATTTCAACTAGATTAACTGTTCTAACACACTTTTGGATCAGCTGAAAAAAGCATTGTCGCAAAACTGAAAACAGGGCCCTTTTTCTGAGCTCATGAAAAGTTGACTTTTTAGAGATGGTTCTTACAGGACAGCAATGCTACAAACATATGACGATCTTACTGTGTTTGTGTTTTGTGTGTGTGTTTTACAACAGTAAAATGCAACATGCATATTAATACAACAGTAATATTTCTCCGACTGCATCATATATAATAGTAAAACACTGATACTTTAAGTAAATGTTGCTGATAATGCTTATATACTTTTACTTAAGGGTAACTTTCAACTAAGTCTTTCAACCTGGGCCCCATTTTCCAATGTTTTTGTGTCTAATATTCCAGTATTAAGCGAGGCTGCTGCAGTTAGCAGCTCGAAACAAGCTACAATGTTACGTTATTGGGCATTTGCGCACCTTCAATTTACCTCCACATAAAATGCTTGTTTTACCAGTGGCATATACAGTAATTCTAAGTGTCTAACAACATTATGGAAAGAATCCCTACAGAGGTCCACCTTTTTGTTAAAGAGTAAGATCCTTTTTGTTTAACATGAAACATTCCCGAAATTGTGAAATTCGGCCAAACCCACCAGACTCCATTTAAATAAACAGTACTTATTTCAACATGTAATAAATAGAATAATAATCTGAGCATGTCAGTGGCAAAAACAGCAGATTAAGTGGATACAATTGACAATTTGCCCCATAGGATCAAAATGCAGCCCGGTTTGTGGCTGCCGGTTACAGCTTTCTTGCTCAATACTGGACCAATGTCAAATATTTTGGTTCACATTAGTCACTTAGACATTAATGCGTGGGGAAAATAGGTTCAAGGTGGGAACATTTTTTTTCTTAAGTAAGGGATCTGAATACTTCTTCCCCCACTCTGCAAATGATAAAGCTTCTATCTGCTGATTGCAACACTTTGTGGCGTGTTTACCTTTTGAGACGACCAGTAATAGCTAGATTGGGCGAGTGGGGCTTGTGGGTTTGAAATGGACAACGGGATTCTATTATAGATGAGACGTACTGTATATATAATGGAAGTCTTGGCTGTTTTTTCTAGCTTCGGAGGAACTTAATTAAAAAATGTATAATTTGTTTCAGGGTATATTGGTCCTCCAGAGATTTACAGCTTCCTCCTGTTTGAGAAAATGACATTTACAAGGTTAACAATGATGTTTTTCTGAAGGGAAAATTCTTGAGAATCATCAGTGTCTCATTCCCAGTCTTTCCTCTGTCACTTGATCTCACTTCAGGATGTGTTTCTAATGATCCGACGTCACAAGACAACCATCTTCACAGATGCTAAAGAGTCTACCACAGTCTATGAACTGAAGCGCATTGTTGAAGGCATTTTAAAGAGACCACCTGAAGATCAGAGACTTTACAAGGTAAAGTAATTGCCTTATTACGTAGTGTGATGACCAGTTAGTGGACCACATACGTATAGCCAACAGCTTTTTGGTTTGGTGTCATTGTTGCTCATACCCACCCAATCTAAATTCATGGTTTAGCGCTGCCTGATTAAGGTGACTGATATGAAAATACATATTGCTTAGACACATCACAATGGGCTTGGAAAATCTGTAAATGGCATTTTTTATAAACCATTTTTATACACTAAACGATGAATTGAAAAATGTTATATATTGATCTTACAACAAAAAACCTTCACCCATCAATGTTAAAAAGCCAAATGCAAAGTTAGGACAGCTTTTTACCTGCATCATTTAATTTACCCAACAGTTACAGGATTCTTCCAGCTTCTATCTTGAAACTTAAATGGTACTGAATACAAACTTGTGGGCTTAAAGGGATGCAAGTAGTTTTCACAACAGTGAGCAGTGTGTGAAATTACCAGTCCATTTTACTGCAGTCCTAAATCTCCTTAGACACCTGAAAATGCTGATGTAACATAAAAAATAAAAAGGTAGTGAATGAACAACTGACTCTACACTACTCCTTATCATTTTTTTCTTCTTCTTAACCAGGATGATGTGATGCTTAATGACGGTCAAACTCTCGGAAATTGTGGCTTTACAAATCAAACAGCCCGACCTCAGGCCCCAGCCACAGTGGGATTAGCCTTCCGCCTGGGTGGTAAGTAGTTCATTCCTAAATCTACTCCATATTAGACTATTTTCAATTTGTGTTATAGTTCAAGAGCAAGTTATTTTGAACGTTAGTAGCTCTGATTTTCTGCTCTGATTTCCTTTTTTATGTATCTTCACTCCCTCTCTTTTTACTGTTGTCACTTTCTGTCGTTCTCAGATGATTCATTTGAGCAGCTGAGGGTCGAGGCTTTCTCCACTCCCCCAGAGCTCCCTGACGTCATGAAGCCCCAGGACTCGGGCAGCACAGCCAACGAGCAGGCTGTACAGTGAGGGAGGGGGCAGGGAAACGAGAGGGACGCACAGCGGGTCAGAGGGAGGATGCACGGGGGGAGGGAGGGGTTGAAATTTGGGAAGTGATGCCTCCGCGGGTGAGTTTTACCTTGCCGTCAACGATCTTCAGCAGGGTATAAACAATTACAAACATGGACTCTCCTTGTTGTAAATGGGAGGGCGGTTGCTTCAAAGTGGTTCATTTGTCCTGAAATCAGTGAACGCATGCTAAATAAATAAAAAAAATTCACACAAGACCCTTCAGTGATACCTGACGGACTTGTCACAACACTGTCAGTCAGCCATGGGATTGGTAACGGCTGAACATAAAAAATTGTACCTCGTATTTAATTAATTCTAGTCTTTATTTAGGGTAAGGTTAATGCTGCTTTACTTGTTTTTTTTATTTTGCTTGGCTTAAACGTGGGATTTGATAGGGTGTGACATTTTTAGGCTTTTATGTTTGTGTGTTTTCTTTATTAAACTGTTACTAGGATTTAACATGTTTTTTGATCATTGGCCTGGATATGTGTTGCGACAATAGCTGGGAGTTTGTGAATTTCTAAGTTACTCTGTATTTCAAAAACTTTTGAACAATATGAATCTGAAATAAAATAGATTTGCTTGTTGGCAGGAGATCTGGCATTAAGATGAACTTTTCGTGGTACTTGACTTATCAGTAGTTGTAGTTTTCCTACTGTAGCTGCTCACAGAAGTTACTGAGACTGAATGCGCTCCGTTGTGGGTATCTAGAACACATGTAACGCTGCTGTCGACCTGGTGTTGAAAGTTAAATGTCCGACAGGCAGAGCAGCAATCAAAAATGTATTAATAGTGATTGATTATTTTTTACATTACTAACAAAGGTGGGGACTAGCCAACTTTCCTCTCCAATGTTTGATTGTAGCCAATGACATCTTGGAGATGTTGATGAGATCTTGACTTGAATTAGTGGGGCGAATTGTTTCTAGTAAACCTAAACCGTATGTATTAAGTTATGAACTGTGCCTGTGAGTAGTGGGCTGCATTTTTTTTTTTTTTTTTTAACTCTCCTTTGGCCAAGTTCACGGAGTTCATTCTACAACTTGTGTTGTATTATACCACGTTAATACATTGTTTTCCTGAAATTAAAAGTTGAATTAGAAATTAACTCTTCTGCACATCAAACTAAAGCATAACACTAGGTCTCATGATCTAGAAAACTATAATTCAAAAACTTTAACCCTTCCTTAGTTACAACAGGAAAGTATATTATTCTAACCTGGGGGTGTTGAATGAAATAGTTGACATTAACATTTGCAAATTGAGGCTGTTAAACATGATCAAAGTTGCACTTCTGATTTAACATTAAAACAACTGTTTTTCACCCTTGTGCACTGTGGTGTTTTTATATGCATGTGTACTCAAAGGTAGAAGCCGATTTATTCACACAAAATTGAATTATTGTGTGCCCACTCACAGCTGGAGGAATACAATCAATTGATTTTGCATTTGTAAACAGCAGCTGATATATAGTGATTTTTTTAATTTTTTATTGCAAATTAAGAGTCACAGCAATATAAAATAACTTAAGCTAGCACAGAAGTGTATTCCAGACTGATGAGGGGAGCAGCAATGAAACAATACAACTGCAGCCTAACATTGGATGACTGTTACTGGGGTGTGTGGAGACCTATTTTTATACGGCAACAATGTGTGGTTCTGCTCATGTTTATCATCTTACACAGTGGGGCTCGAAAGTTTGGGCACCCCAGGTAAACATTTGTATTAATGTGCATAAAGAAGCCAAGAAAAGATGGAAAAATTTCCAAAAGGCATCAAATGACAGACATTCATATAATATGCCCCCTTTGGCAAGTATCACAGCCTGTAAATGCTTGTAGCCAGCAAAGAGTCTTTCAATTCTTGTTTTGAGGTATCTTCGCCCATTCTTCCTTACAAAAGTCTCCCAGTTCTTTGAGATTTCTGGGCTGTTTGTCACACACTGCTCTTTTAAGGTCTATCCATAGATTTTCAATTATGTTGAGGTCAGGAGATTGTGAAGGCCATGGCAAAACCTTCAGTCTACGCCCCTTGATCATAGACCGTTACAGTCTATGCCCTTGATGTAATCCACCGTGGATTCTGAGGTGTGTTTAGGATCATTATCCATTTGTATTTGTATTTAACTTCAGCTTTTTCACAGATGGAATCAAGTTAGCATCCAAAGTTTGCTGAAATTTTATTGAATCTGTTTTTCCTTCTACTCGTGAAATGTTCCCTGTGTCACTGGCTGCAATACAACCCCAAACCATGATTGATCCACCACCATGCTTAACAGTTGGACAGAGGTTCTTTTAATTAAATTCTGTGCCCTTTCTTCTACAAACATACCTTTACTCATTCCTGCCAAAAAAGTTCTATTTTAACCTCATCGGTCCACGGTCGTTTCCACAATGCATCAGGCTTGTCTATATGTTCATTTGCAAACTTCAAACGCTGATTTTTGTGGTGAGGACGTAGAAGAGGTTTTCTTCTGATGACTTTTCCATGAAGACCATATTTTGTACGAGTATATCTTTATAGTGGAATTGGTGTACCACAACGCCAGTGTCTGCCAGGTCTTTCTGGATGGATCGTGCAGTCAAACGTGGGTTTGGACTTGCTTTTCTCACACTCCTGCGAGCTGTTCTGTCTGATGTTTTTCTTGCTCTTCCAGATCTTGCTTTAACTTCCACTGTTCCTGATGACGGCCATTTCTTAATGACATTCCGAACAGAGGATATTGGCATCTGAAAATGCTGTGCTTTCTTCTTATGGCCTTCGCCTGCTTTGTGAGTGTCAACTATTTTCAGTTTCAGTTTTCTGGACAACTGCTTAGAAGAGCCCATTGTGCTGATTGTTGGGGCAAGGTCAGAGGAGTCTGGGCATTTAAAACCTTGATTGACATCACCTGGTCTCTCCAGGCGATGATTGAGAACAATCCATGACACTAGCCGTTTCCCAATGTCAAGGAAGCATCCTCCAAAGCCAGAATTTGGAGGATGCTACGTCATCGACGTCCGTTGAAGGACCGTTCCAATGTCGAGGATCCTCCGAATTCCTCCAACGACTGAGTCCTTGGTTAAGAAAATGTAGCATAGACTGAGAAGGATGCGTATACTTCGCGGTCCCAAATCACCTACAATCCTACGCGCAGGCCTTTGCCGGTGTCGTGCCAATGTACTTCCCCGCCAGGATAACCCCCTGGCCGCGGGAGCGCGCATGCACACAGAGTGGAGATTCTGCTGCCCTTCGAATTGTTTAACTTTGAACTTTGAATTGACCTCTTAAATGGAACAAATGGTGACGTGGAAGACTCGGCAGGGTTTTCCATAGTAACATGGGTCTCAGTTAGCTACATAAATACGTGTATCTGTTACATTAAGGCCACGTGTGAATTGTTTATAGCGTCATTAAATATTGTGGATTAATCAGGACTGATAGGCCTATATATCCTCCCTGTCCTCTAACGTGATTTCTGTTTTAATTTAATTTAGTTTAACATGCGTTTTCAATTAACCACTTCTTTTACCTGTCTACCATATGAGTTACATAGGAGTTACTCAAAATATCAGGCGTTTTTCACCTGATATTTTGTGTATCCCATCTACTAACATGCAAAAGCTGTTATTTTGTGTGTTTACCAGGTCACAACAAACAACCTGACAAAATTTGGAGAGGTCTGCTGTTGTCTAGCAAAAGTTACATAGGGGGTACCCAAAATATCGGGCCGTTTTTCAAACTAAATTAAATTAAAACAGAAATCACGTTAGAGGACAGGGAGGATATATAGGCCTATCAGTCGTCCTGATTAATCCACAATATTAAATGACGCTATAAACAATTCACACGTGGCCTTAATGTAACAGATACACGTATTTATGTAGCTAACTGAGACCCATGTTACTATGGAAAACCCTGCCGAGTCTTCCACGTCGCTATTTGTTCCATTTAAGAGGTAAATTCAAAGTGCAGGAGCGAAACAAATTCAATGACGTGCACTTGATAGCCTGTTCCATTATACATGTTCTCCAAATGCTAAGGAGGACACTGACCTATTTATTTTTTTTTGTTATTTTGAAAGTGTAAATGATTGAAAAAAATCAAACTTTTTTGTGACATATTATACGAATGTCTAATCTGTCATTTGATGCCTTTTGGAAAATGTTCCATCTTTTCTTGGCTTCTTTATGCACATTAATACAAGTTTTTACCTGGGGTGGCCAAACTTTCGAGCCCCACTGCATAAGGAGAACTAGCAACAACAAAACAGCGATGGATAAAGATTAAAGGACTGCAACTAAAGACATTAAGGATTAATGTGATGATTGTTTTCTCAATCAATATTATGGTCAATAAAGTACCTGATAAATGGCCCATATCCAGCAGTACCGTGGTGGACGTTTTCAAATTGCTTGTTTTGTCAGTCCAAAACCATATTCAAAATTGTCAGGCTGAAACCAGAGGACGTTTGTCATTTTTGCTTGAAATATGACCAGTTGGTTAATTGAGAAGATGTTTAAGCTCTAAACTCAATACTGACTTAGTGGAAATTGACGCTTAACATACGTCAAATATATTTCCACAAAACACCACTTTGCAAACGTTGACGCATGGATGTATTGACGTAGATTGTGCTCGATGTTGAAAAAATGTAAACTTTCCGACAGCACATGAAGGCAGCGTACGTTAGCTAGCAGGCTAGCTTAGCATTTTGCTAGCATAAAAAATCCGCAATGCTTCCCAGTCCCTATGCAGCTACACAACACTGTTCGTTTAACTGTTCTGCTCCATGGATAAAGAAGTGATGAGCCCGTCTTAACACAGACGAATTTGACATTTTGACAAATGGACGTCAATGAGTATGTTTTATCAGCGGGCAGATCCGTGCTGGACATGGTGGAGCGGGAGTGGCAGCCCCTGTCTCCTGGCGAGCTGGAGCAGCGACTGGACCAGGCGGTGGAAGAGATCCTGGAGGCTGACCTGATAGCTAACCTTAAAACTCAGCCGCCGCCGCCTCCTATATGCGTACAGTTACTGCAGAACCAAGCTAACGTGCAGCCCCAGGTGTTACAGATGACAACATCCAGCAGTTCCCCGGAGGATGAGGTCCCAGAGCCCCGAGAACTGTTGGATACTGTAGACGGTGCTGCAGTCAAGGTATCGCTCTGTTTGTGGTGATCTGGTCAAACGTTGCTCACTGAGACAGCTGCTGTTCTTCAAATAAGTTTACAAATCTATCAAAGGGTCAAAGTAACACTTCTAGGATATTTTAAAGTGATTTTTCTTTGTGACATTGTTACTAGTTGAGGGATATGTTTGAGTTAGACAATCACAGAATACAGGTAGAAAACTAAATCCCTCCCAAGGTTGGAGCTACAGTATACAGTATGCATATACAAATATATTGCACTTCTTTCTCTTAACGTGTACATTTAATCACCTTATAATCTTTCACTTTTGTATCCCACTTCAGACCAAATTTTAACGTTTCTACCTTTGCCCAGTGTTTTTTTTCTAGCTGTGCCTTGTTCTGAATGTTGAAAGTAACCAATATATTTGAGATAAATTGAGCATTCCTCTATTTTTTTCTGCTGTCACCCCTGTAGGATATACTCTTTGTTGTAACCATGATGAATAGAATCACCTGCAATACATGTTAAATCTACTGTCCGACTGGTGCTGGCTACTGTGACATCATTTTCTCCCCCTCCCCATCAGCACATCACAGACCTGTTACAAAGCTCTAATTCCAGGGCCCGACTGGCCGGACGGGCTCGTTTGTCTTTGTCCCACACTGTCCTGCTGTCCCTCACTCTGCTCTGCGAGCGCGTCAGCTACCGATCTGTGTCCCGCCGCTTCCACCTGGAGAAAGGAAACATCCACAGGATCTTTTTTTCTTTCTGTGAGCGCATCAACACGCTGGAAGAGAAGCAAATCAGGTGGCCAGTCGGTGGGTTGACAGTGTTGTTTTTGTAACATGATTATTCCAATTTTGTTAATGATTTGAGTACAAAAAAGGGTGTGAAAATAATAATGCTGTTGGAACTTCCTCTCTATTATATAGGCAAAGAAGCTGTAGAGGCCCTTTTCCCACTTTGCAGTCCAGAGAAGGAGCAGGAAGAGCAGCCAGGTGTGCCTTGGGTCCTGGGAGTGTTGGGACACACCCGCATCCCTATCCGCCTGCCTATAGGGAAACATGATGTGGAGAGCACAGTGCCTGAGGTAAAGAGGATGAAGAAGGAGGCCCATCCTGACTCCTGGCTAAACCTTCAGCTCACATGTGACCGTAAAGGCCGGTTCTTACACTGCAGAATCAGTAAAGGATCAGACATGGACAGAGGCGTCGATCTGAGTGACAAACTTAAACAGCATCCTGAACTGATGCCCTCTAGCTCCTGCCTCGTGGCCAGAGCTGGCTACCCACTCACTGCCCATATTTTAACTTCATACTCAGAAATTCACGGGCCAAGAGAGGAGCTCTTCAACAAGACGCTGGAGGAGCATTTTCACATCCTGGATCAGGCTGTTGCCAACCTGAGAGCCCGATTTCCAAGGCTCAGGTATCTGGATATTGGAAACTATGATCGAGCCAGAGCTGTTGTGCTGACCGCCTGTGTGTTGCACAATATGTTTTTGGACATTGGACAAGTGGTACAAGGAGAAGTTGAGAAAGAGGAAGCCATAATCCAAGAGGGAGAGACGGAAGTAGATGACGAGGGTGTACACAGACGGAACGCCATCTCAGATTTGTTGTTTAAAAACTTTGATTCTGGAAGCACATAATGTGTTGATGTATGGTGGGAAACTTGGGCTCCTTGCTGTAAATGTATAATTTTGTAATATAAAGGTTTATTTAAACAGTCTGTACTGTCTGCACACATAACTCCACTGTCAGAAAACAGAGATATCTTTCCTTTTAAGTTTACACTGGGTGTAACAGTTGTCCACTGTAAATCTTGATAATCCATAATTATTGTGGCTTACCAAATTGAAGATAGATATTAAATGATATTGGACAAAGAGGTTACATTTTCCCATTCTACAAATGAAAAAAAAGGGTAATCACACAAATACAAATACTTTTTGACTGCAAATGTATGTAAAAAAAAAAAAAAAAATACTGTGTTTCTAGTGTTCCTCTTCATCGGAGTGAAAGTACATTTAACAGCCAATAAAATGTCTCTAATGTAGCATAATAAAGCATATGGGTAAGTAACAAAAGTAATATCCACTGAAGTATTAACTTATGCCTAGTAAGTTTTTCCAGGCTCTTAAACTATGGGCTGCCAAAAGGAACACGACAAATTGCCTAAAAATAAGTAAATTAATGGGCAATAATAGTATATTATTTCTTTCTATATCCAGTTTATCACTTGATTTATTTTGAAAGTGGTGGCCGGAAGTGAGCGTATGATAATGATTCTACTTTGGCGCTGGTGTGAACATCTCCATGCTAGACTTTAAAACTGTCTGTTAATACAGTAATCGGCAGCTATGATGTTACTGTCGTTATCTCTAATAATCACACGGAGTTGCGTATCGATATATTAATTCTGATTATAGATATTAAAACCGAGATAAAATGTAATGTTGCAGTTCCTCACTGTGGCCACTGGGGGGCAGTGATGTTTTAATGATTCGCCAGTCTTCTGCGGCAAGACCATAGAGACCGTTAATATTAATATAGTCTATGGGCAAGACAGACAATACTATAACATCTTCGGTAAAAGTTTCACAATAAACCGCTTAGGGGCAGACACAACTTTTACAAATGTATTTATTACATGGTAATAGTTAATACTGTAAGTGTATATTTTTGATACATTAACATTACTAGCTTTTCTATGAATTATTTTTAATAATTAGTATAAGTATCTTCACTGAAAAATGTGAATGTGTTTTATTCCAACTGTAACTTCCCTTGAACAATAATCATGTGATTTTTTTTTTTTTTTTTTACTTTTGGGGCCAGCATAATTTTGTTATATTATAAATAACTAGTGTGGTCATGGTAGGATGCCTGTATTGATCTATTAGTTAATAATATTTTAGCTTTTCTTACTCTGCATCAAACAATCAGTCAGTAACTCACTCTTCTCTTTTGTTATAAAAATAAGTGGGTGATTGAAATGATTACATCCATTAGGGCATCAACAGAAAAGGACAAATTTGAGGAGGCACGTAATCTGCTTGCAGGATAAACTCAACACTCTGGCCAGTCCGTGATTCATACATCCCGTTTTCTGACCTCAGACTGACCTATTATTTTTTTAAAGATTATTTTATTTGGGGGTTTGCCTTAATTAGTAAGTGACAGTGGATTGACAAGAAAGGGGGAGAGATATGAGGGATGACACGCAACAAAGGACAGCAGGTCGGATTCAAACCTGCGCCGCTGCGGGACTCCGCCGACATGGGGCTTACTAGGTGAGCTAGAGGTGGCCCCCAGACTGGCCTATTCTTAAAACTCAGTGTAACAATAAAAACATACCAACATGACCTATCTAAAAATGTTTATAAAAACACACTCAAACTGCTTTCTTTGCGCAGTATCATAAAAGTTTTTGGTTAGAGCAAACAACACACATAGAAGTTCAGATCCACTTCATGTGGCCTACTGCCCATCCTTTGACATCTGTGTGTTATTCTTCTGAGCCAGGCTAGAGATGGCCTGGGCCAGGTTGTTAATCGCCTCTATCTTCCTCTCCTCCAGGGCTTTCTGCTGGGCCCACATGTTCATTTTCCTCTCTTGCAGCTCCATGTACAGCTGTAGGACGTCCTGTGGAGGCCGGGCAGTGCAGGGAGCAGCTGTTGCAGGAGGTGTAGGTAGAATAGGGGTAAACCTCTTGCTGGCTATGGCCTTGCCCACTCTTGTGCCGTTGAGCTTGGCTCTTCGCTGGGCTTCGATTTCCTCCCTGCTCTTACCCAAGACCTCGTGCATTGTCTTGAAGAACTCCCAGTGGACGCTGGCCGCCCCCAGCCTCTTGGCCCTGTCAGCGTTCTTCCTGTACGTGGCCAGCATGTTTCTCCACTTGAGGTCACATTCGTACGCCTTCACGGTGACATCAGTGACCTCTGACTCCCTCAGTTTGGCATTTACTTTCTCTGCCACCATCTCCCAAAGTTTCTTTTTCTTGCATACAGGCTGGTCAAAAGCCTGGTCCATTTCAAGTCTGGTGTTGACAAGGTGCCATGTAGCCTGCAGTGTCCATATAAATTCTAGAGAAAAACAAAGGTGTATCATGTTAGTATCATTCTATTACCTTGCTTGCATTGAACCTCTCACCGATTTTGTTTTTTAGTTTATTAATTTTATTTGACACAGCATGTCTGACTGAAACACATTGCGGTCCCAAGTTCCCACACGACATATAATTCAATGAGTAACGGTTTATGACTATCACCACTGCAATAGGCAGAGACTGCGCACTCATCAGCCCTCCTCGCTTCACGCGATGACTGGATGAAACCTGTTTAACTTAACGTAACTGGAACGGTTACTAACCTGCTTTGGTTTTATCGGTGTCCACGCTTGACACGACCGTTTCCTTTCCTTCTACTTCAGTACTTTGTATCACAATTGTCTCAATTACCTCCATGATGTCAAAACATTACAATAACAGTCAAAGTTTTTCTTTATTAGCCGTGTGTATCTATCGTGGAATTTAACAACATCTCTTTTCTCGCATCGAGTAAAACGATGACTATAACAACGTCAATTAGCAGCTTGGGACGTGTAGTCCGTTTTAGTAGATACAAATGGGCTTTTGAGTTCTCTTGTGTGCCAGGTAAACTACAATCCCTAAACGCTGCGAATTGTTCAACACACGCTACTCTTTATCACTGCCACGGGGAATGTAGTTTTTAAAAGGAGGAAATGTACTATGGGAGATAAAAGACAGCGAAATTTAAACTACAAATCCCAGCATATAGCTAACCGGCCCACCTCTTCGCTCCCTGCTCCCTCCCTCGACCGCCCCTGTTTTGTTGTTTGGCTAAAGATGGCGTTAGCGGCTAACACAGGCGATTGCATTTTGTTTCACAAAAATTATTCAGCCAGTGGTAACAAAACATTGATCAATTAGAGCTTTAATCCGTCATTTGATGTGTAAAAATGTGTTACATAGAGACAATACACGTCTGTCACGTAGAATAACGATTGTTCGGCCTTATCACGATGTAGGCCTGTTTTTAAGGGAGTGGACCGAAGCTGTTGGAACTCCATCTCCCATCAGCGAGTGCGACGTCAGGTGGTACAGCTTTCCTTTTTCATGGTATCTGTAGTTTTCTGACCACACCAAAATGTTATTTTTGCGGAAACTTTGAAAAAAAAGAAAAGTGAATGAACTCTTTCAAGAATTGAGTTAACAAGCTAAACTTTAAAGTGAAAGGACATGTTATTTGATTTCACATTATTTCACTGGAAGGGTCCAGTGCAGTGTGTACAATATCTGTCTAAACTGAGAGGAAGAAAATTAAGATAATTGAACCCAGAGCCTGCCAAGCAGAGGGACCATGGCTGCATCACCTGTCCAAGGTGACTGGAAACAATGTCGAGCATCCTCCAGAGAAGGGCACACGTCATCACCCGAGTCTTCCTTGACCTGGTGCTTGGCTCACCTTTCCAAGCCTGGATCAGGGACTGAACATCACGGGCATGGCAAGGCTGACTCAGGCGGTAGCAGAGAAACGGACAAGAGGTCCAGAGTATTTCAGTGGCGAGCCCTGGTTGCTATCCGGACGCAACACATCAAGGGTGACAAGGCTGGCATCGCCAGATTCAGAACTAAAGGTGGCCTCCGGCTCCTGTTGGACCTGCTCAAACGCACAGAGTGCTCCAGGAAAACACTGGACCTGGCTCTGAGCATCCTGGCAAACTGCTGCACTGAGCTGGAGACACGCATAGAGGTGAGATCAAATTAATAATAATAATAATAAAGAAGCGTTTGAACGCTCTATTTATTAAACCACCCATGCAAAATGCTAACATTTTAAATGTTTATCACCATAGGTTCGTAAGCTTGATGGAATAAATATTTTAGGTAAGTGATAATGAGGAATTAGATTTTATGGTGACTTTTTAAACTTTTGCAATAATCTTTGGTATTTTCACAATGAATGACATGTAATCATGAAAAAATCTTGACTGTCTCAGTGGAGATCCTGAAGGAAAATGTAGCCCAGGAAACCGTCCAGAACCGAGCAGCCCGGGCTTTGGGAAACTTGGCAATGGACCCGGAGAGCTCTGCACTCATCCACTCTGCTGGTAAGTCTTAAATGTCACTGTGTCTCACTGCATCATTTTTAGTGGGCAGTTTTCTGCATTTAAAATAAGATGCAGTTTGAATGCTACTTGAGGGGAAATTATACTTTTGCAGTAGCAGCAGAACAAAAGTTATAATGTTGATTGGATTGAAAGAATAATCACGTATGGATTGATGGACAGGTCTGTCAATATTTGTGGTATGGTAGTTACACTTTAAAGAGCCTATGTGCAGCAGGACGTCCGTCTTACATATTCATATTTTGAGATTAGTCGATAATGAAAATTATTTTTTGTTGTTGTCTCTTCATAAGTCCAGATAAATATGTCTATTCACATTACCCACAACTTGCAGAAACTGTTAATATATTCTGTGAAATGTTTTTCTGGAGATATTATTGGTCCTCAGATTAAAAACCGTCCTCCATCAACCATCTTATTTTTAAAATTTTTTTTTAAAATTTCTTTTACAGGTGGCGTTCCTCTTCTCCTTTTTTGTGTTTCTCTTTCTTCTGGCCCGTCCTCCCCCACTGCTGCTCCACCCAAAGAGCCCTGTCCTAAACTGGAGTGCGCCCAGTCGGCTGCTCGGGCTCTCCTCTACCTCTCAGACACGCCCTCTAACCGCCTGTCACTGCTCACCCAGGGGACCTTATCTTCTCTCGCCCCTCTCATCGCTCCAGAATATCCCCAGGGGCTTAGGCGTGCGGCACTCAGGACCCTCCACGAGCTGACCCGGGGTTGTGGTGTTGAATGTGCCAGGGAGGTCTCCCGTTCTGGAGTCCTCGCTCAGCTCGGTGTCATGGCGTTGGGGGAGTCTGGTAAACCTTCCGAAGAGCTGGCACTGAAAACCCTGGCGAACATGTGCTCCCAAGGCTGCTTGCGCCCTCTTGTGGGGTCACTGGGGGTCATTCAAAAGTTCACCGAGGAGGTCAAGAGGGACCCGCTGAAGTCTGGAGTCTTCCTCAAGGCGCTGTGCTTGTGCTGCAAGGAGGCGGTTAACCGGGCCAAGGTGAAGGAAAGTGGTGGATTGGAGGTGCTAATTGGCTTTCTGGCGGCTCATCAGAGACATCCCCTTTCCCGATTAGTCATCCTGGCCTGTGTAGACTTTGTTTTTGATGAATCTGCTATGGAGCAGTTGCAAGAGTTAGGGCTGGTCCCTCTGCTTGTTGCCCGACTGGTAGAGCTCTCCAAAGGTGAGGAACAATCTGCTGAGAAGATGGATGTGAACCTCTCCTCCAGCATGTCTCCCACTGAGCTCCTGCCCTCATCATGTTTCGACTCCTTTGACTTTCCTCCTCCTCCTGAGGGCGGCAAGAAGGAAGAAGCTGGAAAGGAGCAAGGTCTATGTTCATCAAGCTTTTTAAGTCTCAGGTATGGAACATTAACACAGGTTTATCTACGTTCCTGATTAATTTAAATCTGTTATTTTCTATTGTTCATCTACATGCTTATGGCTCTCTTTTCAGGTCCTGGTTGGTGTCTGAGGGATTGATCTCTTCAGAGGGGGACCTTCTGGATTCCTCTGGTGTTGAAGGGGAATGGGGGAGTCTTCAGATCCCACAGTCTTCTTCCCCTCAAACCTCCTCTCCAAACCCAGATTCTCTTTCCTCTCTTAAAATCTCTTCTCCATCCAACTCTACTGCATCTTCTAAAAAAGCTGCTCTGCCTTCCCCTGTGTCCTCTTTGGCCCAGCCCACACTGTCATCCTCATGTAAAATCACTGATCCACCTCCCTCTAGTAGTCCTCAACCTTACAGTGCGCTCACACCGGGTTTGGGGTGTGAGCGCACTTCGTCCACTATCTCCTCTCCCAGTAAAACAACCCAAACACCAGTCTCTCCATCAAAGTTCTCGTCCCCTAACAGAAGGAGGCAGCGTGTTCATTCAGCAGCTTGTTTGACTAAAGTAACTCTTGATACCCCTCCTTCTGTGCCCCGCCCGATGGCTTACCACCACCCCTACCACCCTGAACCCTGGACGCCCGAGTCGCCCATCCTGCTGCTGCTATCACGCTTCTCCCACGCCACCGACCCAAGTGCTGCTCTTATCAGCTCAGGTGTCATGTCCGGCTTGCTTTACTACCTCACCCATCACCAGGACCCGAGCGGAAGGTGCTTCCGTATGCTGTGCCGGCTGACTTGCAACCCAAACTGTTTGCAGGCGCTGGTCCGAACCGGCTCGGTCGCACTGATTCGTCATCATCTCTGTCAGAGGGGGGGGGGATTTGAGGGAGAGGAGAGGCAGACGGATCGAGTGAAAGCCAAAGTTAAACAACTTGGTAAAATAATAATCTTTTTCTGCTACACAGTAACTGCAGAACACCCATTTACCCATAAACCTTGTAGCTGTTTTAGCTGTTATAGCA
The DNA here is from genome assembly GCA_013375575.1 of Percina caprodes. Taxonomy (NCBI): domain Eukaryota; kingdom Metazoa; phylum Chordata; class Actinopteri; order Perciformes; family Percidae; genus Percina; species Percina caprodes. The sequence goes on along the minus strand of JABXJD010000002.1, from coordinate 467,897 downwards.
TAACCTACAGTTCCTCATTGCCAAAGTTATAGATAATTAAATTTTTTTAAATCTTGTATTAGTATTATTATTGTTTAAGTCTCTTTTGACTAGGGATGAACCTATCCAACTTTCCAGGTCCCAATACCTCAACTCAGGGTATCTGCCATTAACAACTACAGATCTGACACCAGTGCTCTCTTTTTGAATGAATGTAATAACAGCAAAAACACTGCATTTCATAATGACATCATAAATCTTATATATTTAATGTGGATCACCTGGCTGATCCTCGATAGTCTTAATGAGGTCAGCATGGGGGCCGACACAGATCTGGCGTATTGGATCGGTGTGGCCCTACTTCTGTCATGAATATTACTCAAGAACCAGCAGGTCAATTTTTATTTCATATAAGAGTTTATAAATGTGTACTGTCTCTCTCTGCAGGTTTTGCTCTTCTTAACAATCTGCGTGTCCAGTGTGAGTCTGGATTTGGCTCTGGGGTTGTTGCCCATGTGATGCTGTCAGGCTCTGACTCTGACAAGACGAACTGTGCGCTGTCTCTGCCGTTAATCAGCAGGTGAGCAATAGATCTATACGGAGTTAGGGGAAATTGATACAGCAGAGTATTGCAATATTTTCCGTGGCAAAACTGTATCGATACACAGACGCCAAGTATCAATCTTTTATTATTATATTTGCGTTAGTCAGTTTTTCTGCTTGACAGTCCCATTTTGCAGCAATAAAATTGAAGTGAGATGAACAAATGTGAAGTTGGAAGAAAGGTTATAAATTGCAATATATTGCAATATGTTTAAAATTGCAATACTATTCTATTGTGATGTGAGTATTGTGATAATATCGTATCGTGAGGCCTCTTGTGATTCCCATCCCTAAGGGTTATATGAAAATGAGCTCAGTAATCATACACATACACCAAGATTTGTAATGACATTCCGCATCACATCAGAACACTATCATCCTTCACATATTTCAAAAAGGCATACAAACAGCTCCTTACACGTACACACATTAATTGCTCATGTATTGTCCAAGCCTGGTTTTTACTGTCCGTATTTGTCTAGCCCAGCTGATGTCTTGTATAAATATCTTTGTCCTTATGTGACTGTATTGTTGTTTTAGTTGTCCAAATTTGTCTAGTCCATATCGATCCATATCGTCCTGCACAAACGTCTGTCCCGACGTGCTGTAACCATGTTTTATGTTTCTGCAGAACAGGAACCTGCTGAAAACCAGTTTTTAGACTGAGTCAGGCCTGTTTATATTGTCATGTAATGTTACTTTTATCTTTCCTGTATAATAAATCTGAATGAATCATGATAATCTGTAAATGTAATGACTGGAACGATCCCGAATAATGACCATATGTGGCCATATATGAGCTTTACAAATCCTATTTATCTCCCAACAGCAACAAGTCCCTGTTAAAGAAACTTCTTCTGGACAGCGGTGGGCTGCTCTTGGCTCTGCAGCCCCTTGGTTGCGATGACAATGATGTGGATGAAGACCCCCCCACTGAATGTAAGAAGTTGCTTTCTGATTGGTTTAATTCACCGCATTCTGGCCTGTCTTCTCAGCTCCACTCGCTGTTCTCCTCCCTCCTGATTGGATGTCTGTCTACCTTGACGGGTGGCCTCACAATGGAGCTTGCCAAAAAACATCTAAATCCAGTTACAACAAAGTCAGTCAGCAAAATTGACAAAGTTGCGCCTCCTTCCTCAAAAAGGCCACGCCTGGCTGACACCTGTCCTTATGCAGTCTCAAACTTTGACCTCCTTTTGCTGCTGGACGATGGGACTCGGTTCCGAGCCAACAGGGAGGCTGTGGCTGGGGTGGACGGTACAGGCGGGGTCAGCTCTGAATACTTTTGGGCTCTGTTGAGAGGTGGATTCGGAGAAGCTCAGGGTAATGTGGAAGAAGCCATCCGCATTAAAGATGTCAGCACAGGTATGCTGCTACCCGTGCTGCATTACCTGCATGGATGTCGCTTCACCAAGGACACAGAAACAACCAGGGAAAGTGATGAAAGAGATAGGGGAAGACAGTGTCCGATCTTGGACAAATTGGTCCTTGAAGGACTAGGGATCTGCCAAAAAGAGAGAGAGGATAACTCAACAGGAGACTTTGCTTTCCAGAAAACAGCTTTAGGTGAGATGATGATTGGAGCGTGCAGATTCTTGGTGACTGAGCTGCAGAGAGAGTTGGAGAATCTCTGTGTGTCTCTTCTCCTATCCTGCTTCACCAAGACTGCTAGTGGAGCGGCCTCAGGTTCCACAGTGGAAAAGGCTGATAATTCTGCATCTAAAATGGACCAAGAATGCATCTGGTCTGCCGAGGAGAACCTGGCCAGTCGGACATCCGAGTTAGAGTTGACGGGTTTTGAAGTGCAAACAGAAAATTTACCAGGACAGACGAAGAAAACAAAAACTTCCCAGCACCAGACCGAAATAAATAAAACCTCATTAGCTGGAACAGTTCAAAAGGCCAGCGGAGGACTCAATACAATCAAAAGTGCAACTCCAGTTTACAAATCAAGCTGTGCGTCAGTGTGGGACAAATCACATGATCCAGAAAAGCTGAGGTTAAGACCAAAGAACTTGAAAGGTTCAGCACAGCGTTTGAAATTAGCAGGTCAGAACTTATCCTCAGTAGCCGGTGCAGGAAGTGGGGCCCTAGCTGCTCTCCTACCCCAGGTGTACTGGTTTTCCCAGCGGTACAGCTACCCAGCACTGGGACGGGTATGCTTGTGTCTGCTGCTGGGCTGTCAGGACTGTCCCCAGCCCTTCTTGACCTCCTCCCTTGCTGGGGATTGCCTTCGCAGACTTGCCAGAGAGGCGGACTGTACAGAGACACTGAAACAGGATCTACTAAGTCTGACCGCAGTAGCTCTGAGCTGAGCAAGGGAAATAGTGGAGTGGTTGGTAGTATCAATTCAGAGGGCACATATTAAATGAGAGCGACTGTGGGGCTTGTTGGAAGCTTCTAGAAAAGCTGGCATTGTATTAATTTGACCAAATGTCTGAAAATTACATGTGCAGGCTACACAACCGCACGATTACCTGAAAAAAAGTGAGCACACTTGAGAACAGAACTGGCTGTTGATTTATTTTCATAAACTGGAAGCATACATTTTAATTTAGTTTTGATGTAATCTGATATGAACTGTAGCCTGTCCCAGCATGACATAATTGTATCATAATTTACTAATGACGTTTTTGGATGGTGATTTGTTTTTTTGGTAAAAAGTTTAAGAAAGAAGTCGCAATGCATTTGGTAAATATCATTTAGCTGGAAGTACTGGAATTATCAGGGTTGGTCTTGAAGCCAGTTGTTTATTTTGTACATAAAGATAATATGGATTAGCAGATATACACTGTATAAACTCCAACTGTCGCGTGTGCGTGCGTGCGTGCGTGTTTTTTTTCATGGTCTGACGAGGATGAACCGTGATCCCCTGCCTTTTCCTTTAGTGCCACCTACAAGTCAAATGATTCACATGTCCAACAAGTGGCATGCTATTGCTACTTAATGTTAGCATTTTAAAGAATAAGGCTGAGACTGGCAATGTTCTATATTTTTCTTATTGTCAGCCAACAGCATTAAAAAAAATAAAAATAAAAAAAATAAAGTGTTAGTCTGTTTCTTAACACTTTACTTCCCTACCTTGTTAGTGGCTCTCAGACCCAAGCCCAGGAGTTCCTTTTGAAGACTTAAATCTTAGAAAAGATAGGCCATGGTTATTTAGTTAAATTAATTAAGTGCAAAACCACAAATATGGGCATTATTACCAAATAATAAAGCTGGGCACTGTATTTTCTAGCACATATTTCTCAAACAGGAGTAAACGGTGCATTTGTTAGTGGCCTATTTTCAGCGGTGAGTTAATGGTGCTCCAGTGAGTATTTGGGGCAGCAGGTATATGTGACTGTCAAAACGGTGCAACGATGTGGCTCATTAATGTTTTTTTTTTTCTTGTTTTTGGACAACAATGGAGCCACGGCACAGAGAGATGAGATATATCAAGCTTTGGCATAGACAATCCTTACGGGAAGGATTAGTTAATTGATGCTTTTGGTATTTTCATGGTATTTTTTTGACAAGAGACGTCTAAAATATGACCAGCCTTGTTTTAATCATTTAAAGTCCATATGGAACTACTGTATTCCGACTTAGACAACCCCTAGTACTAGAGTATGTATATAAAAAGACACCATAAAAGATGGCAGTACATTCTGCTGTAACACTTAAAATAGTTGGTCTACAGGAACATGGTCTAGATGTAAAAACACATTTTGATATAAGTCTTGAGGCATGATTAAGTAAAGCACTACTCTAAATTAAATAAAAAGAATGGCACTAATTGTAATACAGCACAAAGTGGATTTATTCTTGTCTGGGTGCACTGCTTGATGGCGGTGCTGCTTGGCCCCTCGGTCAGTATAATTAAGCCAAGTACACTGCAGACTGAAGTTTTAAATAAGCAGCATAACACAGCTGAGAAATGTGACTGATCCTTTCAATGATGGGAGCCCTCGAAACCATCAGGCAGAGCGTTGGTGTGAGAGTTGTGGAACAGAGAGTGGTTTCCATCGCCCCAGGGGAATTTCTGAAAGGAAACATAAACGTGTATGTAAGGGCAACAATGGGGAAAACCGGTGATATTCATCCCATACCATTTCTTTATTGGCGTAGGGGTGGTGTTATGTAAATCCCGGTGCATGCTGTTTGAGATTCACCTTGGTGCGGATGCGCAGGTGAGTAAATGGCACAAATTCTGGATGATCGTGCGAGTGCGCCTGCATCTTCATGTAGACGTTGGCCATGCAGACACCAACACCGGGAAGGGCCAACACAAAGGTCAGTATCTTCCAGGTCCTCGCTGTGGAAAACAACTAGTGAAACTACATGACTCAAGCAGTAAATAAGGTATGGGGCTAATGAAAGCAGCTGTTTCTTTACATCAATAATGAAGTATAATCCCTGATGATTCGCCATTGAGCATGAATGTGCGGGAAAGCTGCCAGCTCTGCAGACATTTCAGTTAATGTTGAATAAAAGGCTCCAACTGTATGTGGCTCAGAGGTGCAGTTGCATGCATACTCTTTGAATCTGGAGGCTTTGATGCATATTGGTTTTGATAGGGAAAGTAAAGACACACTGACCTCCTCCCTCATGGCTTGAATGTGACGCAGCAGCAAGCACCCGTCGAGCAACCAAGGCAGCTGGAGACACAGACATCTGTAGAGGGGAAGAAAAGAAAAAACAATTGAATATTTGCAGTATATTTTAATGTTATGCCCCAGACAAACTTACCCAGTTAATTATCTTAATTATTTTAAAGGTCCCATGACATGGTGCTTTTTGGAAGTCTCTTTCCCCCCCCAAAAAAAACAACCTCATAAAGTGAAATTTTCATGCCATGGGACCTTTAATGTGAAGGGAGCCTTCATAAGCTTCACACAGAGCCAAAAAACACAACACATGTTGAAATAAATACAATAACTGAAGAGAACCTCTACACAGCCATTTCAGTATCAGTATATGTCAGATATATAAAGTTATGTACAGAATTAATCTTTTTTTTATATGACCCTAAAACTGAGACAGCAGGCAGTTGGGCCTACTAGTGTTGCTGTGTATTTAGTGGTGTCAACCCTAATAAAATACAAGATCACGCAAAAACTTACTTTTCTTCAGGTAGACAATATCCAATAGGCTTTATTATCCTCTTTATTTTTCTGGTGAAGTTGTTGCTTTATTTTATTTTCTTCTCCTTCCTGCTTGTTTGTCCTTCAGTCTGTCCTAAGTTAAACTGCTCTGTGTCAGACTCCTCCCTATTTCAATCTGTCCATGTGCCAAGAAACTTCGTTTATATTTGGGCAAGTGCAAAGGCTGGCTGATATGTGACGAAGAGGAAGAGGATAGGGGAGGAGGTGTGCTGGTGGTGCACAGGACTTTCAGCCTGCATTACAAAGACTAAAATAATGACTGAGGGCTGATTAATCCTTTTTTCTTTTTTTACATAAACAATATTTTATCTTTTAATTTAGTTTCAGTTGGAGAGCAGTCACTGAAAGCACACATGGTTCAGTTTTGGGTCACAAGTGGAGAATAATCAAGTTTATTTCCATTTTTAATGTATAAATCATCTATTATTGTAAGTCCTATTTAGTCTATCTTGCCTCAAGATTAGATGAACATTGATATCCTGTAGTGAAATCATATCCATAGTGAAAAAGCCGATAAGGCCCATATTAATACCTCTACAATCAGTCCTGTAGAATTAACATATTCTGTGCAAAAAGTCCTTCCCATGGCATGAAAATTTCACTTGAGTTTTTTTTAACATTAATATGATTTCCCCCAGCCTGTCTATGGTCCCAAGTGGCTAGAAATGGCGATAGGTGTGAACTGATCCCTCGGTATCCTGCAGGTATCCTGCTCTGCCTTTGAGAAAATGAAAGGTCAGATGGGTAGAGCTGGAATCTTGCCCCTTATGAGGTCATAAGGGGCAAGGTTACCTCCCATTACTCTGCTTTGCCCGCCCAGAGGATTTGGCCCACCCATGAGAGAGAGAGACATCATGGCTTTCAGATTAGCAAAGTGGCAGTTGGTCAAGGCCACACCCCCGGCCTCCACCTCGCCCCCCTCCTCCCCTCTCTCCTCCTCCAAAAGCTACAGACTCAGAGATGGCACATACTAAGGAAAGCTCAATGTTGGACAGGCTCTAATGGCTGTAATTCTGCACCAAGGCTGAATTTTGGGAAAGAGGCTTTAGATATGGTATTAGGGGACCACTAAGGTCTATATAAAAGCATTAGACTTAATGGTTAGTCTAATGATTATTAGACTGTATTTATGTTAAAAACAAAATAATTTGTTTAGCTTAATAATATAGACTGTCCAAACACTCCTCCAAGCTCCTTTGGTCATTTGTGTTGTACAGGCTCACCTCTGTAGTAAAGTCCCCTCCTGTTGGTAAGAGTTACTATTGAAGTGACCCCGTTTAACATTTAAATAAAAGATGTCATGCATTGGGTTTTTAGCTTATTACTTGCACAGAGCCTGTATGTTCAATAGTGTTCAATTTAAAAAAAACAGATGCAGTTTGAGAACTTTTAAAAGGTAAAATAAATGAAATGAAAAGTTTTCATACTCATTCATTATTTCTATATTCCACTCTCTGTTGAGTGTCAATTCTGGATATTAGTAATGCCTTTGTCGTCTCTGTCTGGGCGGCTTCAGGCTGTAGTGCAAACAGCAGCCTGAGCCAGCAGTGATGTCAGCCAGTCATGCAAGCTGCCAGTCTGAACGTCTCGCACTTGTGTTATTGTGGGCACAGGTTAAATACCATCTCAGTTTGAAGACTCTGTGCACAGACATGCATTGGCAGGTAGACACCGAGGTTTACATGTGCTGCAAGTGTGCAGCTGGACTGTAGTCCCTCCAACCTGCAGATATGTTATTAAGATCATTGCTCCATTGCCTGTATATATAAAGTCTAGCCTATATAAGGTGGGACCTAACTTTTACATGTATCTTTAAGCAAGAATTCAATTAGATATAATGACAAATGAGATGTATGCAATATGGAAGTTTCCGAACCCAGTAAGTCTATGTAATACTTTGCTTTTTAGTCATGTTAACGACGTGGCTCTAAAGATGGTAAAGTAGGTCTGTCAGTTGGTCCACCACTTGATCCAGATTGATATATCTCAACAACTACAGGACAGATTGAGATGAAGTTTTTAAACTTTGACATTCATGGTCCCCAGAGGGTGAATCCTACTGACTTTTGGTGACTTTGGAGCCTCTATTCTAGTATACACACTAGTCTTGCTGATGATAGACAGCTACACACAGAATGAACTGATTTAACAGTTTTTTTTACCTGAACCTGATGAAGTACAGCATTGTGGAGTTTATTACACACACAGCAGCCGGAGGAAGCACTGTAGACTCAACACAGCAAAGTGGACGGACACACACACATAATACAAATATATTTATTTGTATTTTTTTCTTCAAAAAGTATTAGAGATTCTTTTTCCTGACTCTATCCTCCTATACTCAATTTGACACCAGTGAATTTACTTCAGAATGAATTTAAGTCATCATAAAGTCTGGGTAAACTGTGTGGTGCAAATAAAGAAGGTGGGTAAACTGAGTTCAGATGAGTTTACCCATCACATATCCCTGTCTGTGTATATTTTATGCCAAGAGAAAGACAGCTGTGCATTGTGTGCAATGCAGTAAGTGTGTGTGATGTTGGACAGAGGTGAAAGCAGCCAATGCCAGTTGTAACAGTCTGTCCCATCTTTGCCTTGTAAATCTGTGTCTCTCTCTTCTCTGGACACTTACCTACCATATTCCTGCGTTCACTTCAGAGCAGCTCACATCTAAGCTATTTATTCAAGTTATACCGCTTTTGGACAGATAACATTTTCTGCTATTCATGCAGACCATTTCAGGATGTTTGATGTAGTTTAGAAAATATAAACCAGACAGAAAAAGTGTTTTAATTTTGAACGGTGCCTTGTACCTCTCTAGAGAATGTGTATGTGTGTACACACTGGAATGATATCTCTAATTGTGAGTGAGTGAGTGAGTGAGTGAGTGAGTGAGTGAGTGAGTGAGTGAGTGAGTGAGTGAGTGAGTGAGTGAGTGAGTGAGTGAGTGAGAGAGAGAGAGAGAGAGAGAGAGAAAGAGAGAGACTGGGATGTATCCTGGGTTCAAAATGAACGTTTTCATTCACCAGCCAAATGGCTAGTGAATGTGAATATTATGTAAACTCTCTTTGCTTTACTCTGTAATTACACTTTCAAACTCTTCCATCTGACTTCAGTCTCTAAGACAAGTTTTCCCCGTTCTGGTGGTTAAGAGGTTATTTTGAAGCCATCATCATACAATAATGTATTTTGTCCTCCTCTCTAAGGACAATACCTGCTCAACCAGATGCAGGTTTAGCTGAGAGACCTGCATCAAGAGTGAGCCAGCACCATCACTCTGTAAGTCTTTGTGTTCATCCCATGTGTATACGCTTCATGAAGCTTAACACTAATGTTAAGCCCCCTGGAGGTGGCCCTCAGTGGCTTACAAGGTGGAAGAAAATAAGCATACAACCATTAATAAACCCAACTGTCCCAGACCCCAGGCTAAAAAATAAATAAAAAAACTTCAAATTCAAGGCCAAAATTACTTTGGAGTTTTTTATGTGAGAGTGAAAGTGATAATTTCACCATTGCAAAGCTGTTCCTGAAAGTGATCAAGTTTAGAGATTTAGTTGCGATTATTTGTATTTACGCCACCGACCACCAAGTGGCGCAGGGTGTATTTTGAGGTGGTTGATAGAGGTAATGAGGAGGATTCAGGTGCAGGTGTGTTGCTGCTGTTGGAGGCAGGTTTGAACTGTGCCACAGTCTGTGTTTATGCCCATATTTGTGGTTTTGCACTTACTTTGGAACATTTTGGTGTATTTTAAGAGAGAATAAAACAATGGTCTAAACTGCAACAGCAGCTGGTGATTTGTATTGAGCTGTATAATAAATCTGGCTTTGGTTGATGGACACACACTGTGTAGGCTATTTATAGGAAGCATGCTTCATAACTAAATCTTACAGAATAACAGCCCGTCAGTGGACTTTTAAGTGTAGAAAATGGTCACTACAGAGAACAAAATCACCCATCTTCTGCTGGCCCCAGTACTCCTAACTTGAACTGACAGCTTAGCTTCATGCTGACATTTTAGAATATATAATGGGCCTGCTGACATAATTTTTCTAGAAGTGAAAATTATCATTTAGTAGTTTTAAATCTAAATGCAGAGTAACCCCAAAATATCTGCGTGAGTTCCATTCTGCACAATTTCAGATGTCTAAATAATCCATTAACCTTTGCCTTTGAAAAATATTTACAAAAATATACACCTTCGGAGTAGCCTTATACTCTCCATGTCTATGCACACTCCATGCACTTAAACATGAAGATAGAGCAAATGCATATCAGCATCCGTTGTCTGTCACTAAATGCTATGTAATTTCTGTTCTTTTGCAAAGCTTCTATTGTGGCATGAACGGATATGTTTGATGAAAATGTTAATTATTAATAGTTATTGGGAATGAAGTATCTGCTTTATGAGACTGTAAGAAGTTATTTCTGTAAAGCCAACCTCTTGATCCTTAACCCTCACCCGACATGCCATTAATCAGCTTGTTGTAGTGGTCAAGATTGAACTCTCCTTACCTAAGAGATTTCTTCCCCTCTTTCAACCTTAAAGGACACATAAGGACAGCACATAAACACACACAGATTATAATTTGTACGTATATATTGGGGCACACATTGTTTCTAATATGCAGACCACAGGGAAACTGCCATCCAGATGTGTCTCCGCAGACACTGCACTCCCTGTTCTCATACTCTTCTCCAGGTAAATGAGCCAACACAGTCTGCAGCACCTCTCACAACAATCAGCTCTTCTTTTCAAAGCTTTGACATCTCGTCTTGAGAAATTGACACTGAGAATGGATTTGATTTTTTCTTTTTTTTTTTAACAGGCACCTCCCAAAACATGCAGACAGATAAATGTTTAGAGGTGAATCATGGATGCGAGAGTCATGAGTCAGACGTGGGTTATGTTATTGTCTTACGCTCAGTACCACCAGAGAAGACGATCTGGTGGTCTGCATGTGTGACCTCAGTTTTCCTCAGGTGGCATAACAACAACTGACTACTTTTGAAGCATGATCATATGTGGTTCTCTAGTCAGACGTTTGCATTGAATGCTGCCGTGCCTGAGATTAAGACATAAACTTAAACATTAGATTGAGAAATGGCTGGGCCCCCCCCACATATAGGATATGAGGATGATCCAGGAGCCACCATGGGCTAATGCTTCTTGTACAGACTCAACAGACTGTAGTTACACACTATTACCCAAAAGGGCCCAATGACAGCTGAAAGCCTGTTTAAAGTAGGATTACAATGCTCTCCTGTAGAAAGCTATGGAAACTCTTGGAAAATTGTGTTTTAATTGAGGTGGCAGCCTTGAGGGCTGTTTCTACAGCAGTATGTGTGTGTGTGTGTGTGTGTGTGTGTGTGTGTGTGTGTGTGTGTGTGTGTGTGTGTGTGTGTGTGTGTGTGTGTGTTTATTGTTGCATGTTTGTTTTTACTCACCAAACACCTAATACACACATGAAGAAATTATGAAATATTTACTTTGCAATTTCCAGTCCATTTGCGCTTCTTAAACATATTCTGTTTGCTTTCTCTCATTCATTCTTTTCCCCTTCTTGTTTATAGGGAGTGTAATGTTTACTCTATTAACAAAAAGTCAGTTGATTAACCGTCTTTGACGCATGTGACTTTATTTGTAGGAGGGTCGAGTTTAACGCGTCTGTCAAAACCTAATTTTCTACCAAAAAAAATCATAATTTTTCTGTCTGCATTTTCATTTGAGGCTGTTCAGTGATACTTTATTCTGTGTAAATGTTCATGTAGTTCATGTGTGTGCATGCAGGAAACCATCTTGTCTTATGTAGCTGCTAACTGCTGTTCCTGGTGCTTTTCCATTCTGACAAGAATGTCATTTTGGAGAAAAACACTGTTGCATGTGTTTGAAGACCTTTTACTGTGGTGCTGTGGAAAGCCTCCTAATAGAGGGAATTACTAACTGATTTGGGAAAGGCTCTGCTAGACCATAGAGCCCTTAAGAGAGTGGTGCACTCAGCAGAGCATGCCATCGGATCAACACTCCCCACTGTGCAAGATTTATATACCAGAAAGTGCAGAACCAATGCTAGTGAGATTATGACGTAACAGACTACCAGCTTCCATAGCCACAAGCCCAACACAGAGAAACACAGAGGAACTAAGAAAAAGCTTCTTTCCTCAAGCCAACCGGATGGTGAACTCTAGTGCATCCTCTGTCTTATCTAAAACATTGTCGTCATCGAATCCTTTGCTCTGCCCTGCACATTTCATATTTGTGCTTAACTAAAAGGTTTTTTCTTTGCATTTCATTTTTAGAATCCTTGTTTTCCACACTAGTCTACAGAACTGATTAATCCTAAATCCTTGACTCTTTGTGCGTATGGAAATCCTGTTAACAGTGCAGTAAATGGCAGAAAAGTCAGACAGACATGCTGGGGTGTTTGTGCTATTGCAGTTTTCACAGAGAAGAACTTTCTATCTGAATTTTAGTCTACTGAAGGGATTTTTGAACCCAGTGGCTTAGTTGTTTTTGTCCTCCATTTACTATGACAGAAATTATTTGATATCTACCCAGGAAAACAATCAAAAAGACTTTTCAGAAAAATGTAAATGATGCTATAAACCAATTAGCTCAAATGCAATCTGATTTACAAATCTCATATTGTGTGTGTGTGTGTGTGTGTGTGTGTGTGTGTGTGTGTGTGTGTGTGTGTGTGTGTGTGTGTGTGTGTGTGTGTGTGTGTGTGTGTGTGTGTGTGTGTGTGTGTGTGTGCGTTCTCTGCTTGGAAATGGCCCAAAATGGCCCTTTGGCTTTGCCCAATAAGACCAGTGTGTGTGTGTGCAGAGGGCAGAACCGGGCAGTGGGAGTGTATTAAAGAGAATACCATATATAAGACATCAAGGATAGCCATGCTTTAAGTATCCATCCTTCCATCTGTCCATCAGTTGGTCTCTCTGCTCCTTTTTATCAGTGCTGCTTAGTTTTTTGTGCCCGATATCCATCATGCTGGTTCAAGCTCTGCTCCAGACCTCTCTGGTTCTCTGGTTGGCTCAGCAGACTCTGCAAGGCGGTAAGAACAACAAGGGATTTCATAAGAAAAGACAAAACTCTGGTTGTATATTGGTAACATCACAGTTTGACCAACATTTTTTTTTCAGTTTTTGGTTATTTTTCAGCCTGTCTTGAGTCCCATGTCAGCACATTTTCGGTGCTCTTGTTGAAAAACATCTAATTCCTGATTAATTTCTCTACTAGCCTGTCATGTTAATTAAAAGTTGTGTGTATATTAAAAGGTTTAGATTGATCTAATTTGATTCATGGAATTTTCAGATGTTTTGGATACTATTCACCTTCGTGTAATAATATTGGTTTTAATATTGGTTGAGAAAGACATCAGGTTTAAAATATAAAATATTGTTACCAAACTGAAATATTTGTTAAAATTAAATGATTGAACACTTTTTTACTATCAAAATGTAAAGCACAGTCAGGTTATTTCTGCACAAATTTGTAATTTTGTTTGGTAAATTTTTATTGCATTTATGCAATTAGTACATACAATTTGTGGCAGTTGTCATGATAAGTTGTTACTTCATCAAAGAGCTGTAAATACGTCATAAGCAGCATGATTTCACCTTAACAGCTCTGATGGATCTCCAGTGGTTCACTCTCACTAACTTGTTAAATATCATGTCTGTGAGATTAATGGAGAGAAAAAACGACAGCGAGCCTCTGCCGTTTATACTATTTAATTTCTTTGAATCAAAGGATGCAATGAAAAGGTGGCAGAGGCAAGCAAAATTTGACAACCAATTGCGAGAAGAACAAACAGACTCCACACAGTCGCTCAATTTGTTTCATCCTCTGTTTCCATCAATGAATGTCTGTTCCTCTCTCCTCCTGTTGCCATGTCAGGTTGCAGTATTCATGAGACACTGGTGGCATTTTCAATACTCTATACTTTGAAGTATTGTTATCTACATGTTTCTTAAAGTACTCCCCCTGTTAGGGACAGTGTTAAAAAAGTAAAGGTAAACTCCTGAAAGTAAAGTAAGTCTACAAAATGAAATTACTGACACTCCATGTCAGTTATGTGTAAAGTTATTAAGCCAGCCAACAGGAAGATTTATTAAAAAGAGAAATTAATCACTTTAACATAGCTCCTGCAGCAAAAATATATTGCTTTTTAAATAAATTAACCATAAATGTAAAAGACCAATTTACACCAGTGTTTAGAAATTCTCCCCCCTCTCCCCCAAAAAAGCAATTCAAATCGTGCATCCTTTATTAGCATATGCGTCACTATCTCACTTACAGTAGATGCATATACCAGTAACTCATTTCTACTAATCTGTGTATTTTGTGTCTGTAGTTTGACAATGTGTACATTATATTTAATAATTTTTTTTCCGTTTCATTTTAGCAAACACGTTTTTTGGTCTATTGTATGAGAGGTTTTGAATAATTTAAAGGCAAGTTTCCACCAACTGTACAATGTTACTGTGTTTTTAAATGTTTCAGGAGTAAGACCTCAAAGTGTATCCTGGGGGAGAGTGCTGCCAGCCAGAGGTAACGTTAGCGTTATGCCACAACGTTAGAGAATTTCTTATAACTTCTCCAAACATGTATACGTTACGTTTTAATTACTTTGAGTTTAGTTTCCTAAGTAATTTATGACTTTTAAAGGTCAACTAGCCATGTTTCAAGGAATGTTTTGGGTTAACGTTAACGCTAGTTAGTTTGAAACGTTAGCATAGCAAGACTAGCTAGGTTGTTAATATAGCTAGATTGCCCGCGTTTGTTTTTAGTTTGCTTTAGACCAAGGCGTCATGATGTTGTTAACACCTGGAAACACCAATAAGGAAACATTTTGCTTGAATTTGCCCAAGTGTCTGTCTCTTATTTTCTTGTCTTTTTTGTTGGCAGGTATTGGAGTAAAACCTGGAGGTCAGTGTTTTTTTTTTTAGTTAGCATGCGTTGCCCAATACACCAAATGGTTAACTAGCTAGTAATGACCTAAATACACACGTGTAAGCTATATATAATGCCTTAAGATTAGGACCTTCACTGATTTATTGTATGTTTGTGGATGCTTAGTCTTTAGATTTACAGATATGTCAGGAGAACAAATAAAGAGCACATGTAATATACTTTGTGTTGACATATCACATTTAGCTACATGTGTAGTGTATATAAGCCATTATGTAGGCTACATGTACTGTAGGTAACATGTACCCGTATGTAGTAACATGTGAAATTTGTTATGTATCAGACATATTTTAAAATATGTCCTGAGGGTTCTAACACAAATCAAATGTTGGTTATCACTTTAGATGGACATATGACATATAATCTATATAATGAATGTAAGAGGATAGTGTATTTCCTGCTTTAATTTAGAATTAATACACAGCTAACATAAATAAAATGGGCATAAAATCAACTTTCTCTTTGTACTTTTTCATCAGTTGCAGGTGCCCTTGGAGCACTGGGGAGCCGATATGGCACCAAAGCAATGAAGACTGGAAGTAAGTTCAACTTTCTGTTTAACTTTCTGCACACAACATTGTCTTATATTACTTTCACTTCAGATGAGTAATGTTTGTATTTTTTTTCTTTCTTTAAAACTTAGTTGGCCGTTATCCAGGGGCCCAGCTTGGGTTTGGTAAGCAGAACAAATCTTTGTCTATGATGCAGCCAGAACAGTTTTATGGAGCACAGGTTTGCCAACTGGCAAAGTAGGATGTTAAATTCAAACAAATATAAAATATTAAGCACTTTATTCTTTTATTAATGACCAGTAAACAATTATAGAATTAGAGTTAATTTTAGGTAAATTGCCAACCTAAATTGCAAAGTGAAAAAAAACTCCTTACTGTCCTTATTTAGAGAAACAACTTGTGTATCTAAAGTCTGAATTGGCCGACTGTGCTGTTCAACAACAATGTAAAATATGTTCTTTTGATTGTTTTGACAGGAGGTCACAGAGCTCTTGGATTAGGAGGTAGAACAGGCCTGAGGCAAGGTGGATATGGGGGCCAGGGAGCCTATGGTACAGCAACATATCCACTTATTTAACTCTCACAGCCTACTTGCTTTTTATTATCTTCCCTTGACTCATGTTGAAGATTACTAATTAGGTCTATGTAGATAATAAAACTAGTTTATTTCAACATTTTGACACATTTCTTGCAATTGCAGGTGCCGCTCTGGGCGCAGGAATGTTGGGGACTGGACTTACAAATGGGCTGGGACTTGGCCAGGGAGGAAAACATGGTAAGGCTAACATATATAGAGAAATAAGTTATTATCCAGTTTATATTTTATATAAATATTGATAATGAATCAAGACGGTTAACCGGAGTATGTATAGATGGGTGTTTGATCCTTTAAAGCAAAAATAACAAAACCACAAGCAGAGAAGCACTACAATGAGTTGAACTGTTTATTCATGCATGTGTATAAATAAAAACACCCATAAGCATTTGTAGCAGCCAAATTTATTGGATACATTTATAGAACAGACAACTAATTTATAAAACACACAAACATCGGTGTTTGTTTGCAGCCTTGTACTACAAACAGTAGGGTCCTTCATTAATATCTTACTAATATATCTATCTTTTTATCAAAGTTACAACACTTTTGGTCAGTTCACATGAAACATTTTTGCTTCTCTGTTTTTGTCTGTGCTTTCCTCACTGGTTTAAAGTGGACAGGTTTCAGTTGGAAACAAAAACAACATTTGAATCTAAATCAGATGAAAGTTGTAGTTCTTTTTTGGTTATGATGTTAAGCCTGATCAAACTATACCCAAACAGTTCTCATGAAGCTGAATATATAGATATATTATTAATACATATTAAAAAGTATGTTTTCACAATCTTTGGTTGTTTATTATTTAATAATGAATATGCATGGTATAGAGAAATACCTAAGATTGAAAGTTTTCTGGGGCTTTACACAATCCAGTGCACTCTATGAAATCAAATATATGAAAGGTGCTGTGCCAATGAGAGAGAGACTTGAAACTAATTTAACAAATTTTTAAATGTATTTTTAGAGGCATTTGATTGTGTCTTCATCATCACCTTTAGTCAGACCTGAGGAGTGGATTGCACTCTTTTATTAGCATTTCACTGAAGCAGTCTGTGTAATGTCTTAGGAAAGACTAGAGTAAGTAGTAAGAGTAAAGAGTAAAGAAAAAGACAACTTTTATCTAAACAGTTTCTGCTGTTTGTAAATAAAACTGTGTTTCTGTGACTTCACAGGTTATGGTGCTGGCCTTGGCACTCTACCAGGTAAGCGATTAGATGGTTCCATGATTTCCTTATGTTGGTTGTCCAAATGGAAGTACACAGTGAGTTACACTCTCTGTAAACCCTCTGTGTTTGTTTGATAAATCTCCACTAAGTGGCACTCTGTCATTTTCTGTGAACATGATGTAAGAGGCAGATTGGTTCTCAGCAAATAAACGATCTGTCCTTATAAAACAGAAGAAAAAACCAGGGCACTAGTGATGTAATCAGAGTGCTTGTCAGAGTTACAGATTTGCTCCACTTCCTCTGAACTTGGCTTTTTGTTTTCTTGCCAGGATATGGGGGTTTAGCCGGCATTGGCTATCCTGGAGCCCGACCAGGTAAGTGATAAATCTGGTCTTACCTCAGAACCCATTACTACTCCCATTCTGCTCTTGTATGCTGGAGGGTATTTTCTTATGTACCATCACTCCTGCCACAAACACACTTATGATGTCAGTGTGGATAAAGTCTGGTTTATTACATTGAACAAAAGAGAATGTGATAATCAGATTGTTCATTATCACATTTGAAGGTAGCTGGGTAGTCTTGCAAAATATAAGAATGTGTCCTACTCCACTAAACTGAGCTGCTTATTGTTATAAAGATCCTAATCTTAGAAAACAAACCTTAAGGCTGTAGCCTTGTCTGGCCATAGTGTTGGCCAGGGTCTCTGTTTTCAGTTAGCATCTTGAGTGAAATTATTTACAGTTCCCTTATCTGCTATTATTAGGAATTGGACTTTGGTATTCAACTGGACACGAAGGCTAACAAACAGACACCTGGTTAAACCTTCACCATAGCAACGTGTGGTTTTTGTGTTTGTTGGTCTGTCTCCATCCTTGTTGTATTTGTAACATCTGTGAAATTGATGTCTTGTGATTTACTGACATTGAGTTCATGCTAGCTTTTGTTTGCATGAAATCACATCTATTTACTGTACTATTATCATCAGCTCCCCTGTTTTATATTGTGTGTGCACAGGCCTGATGTTTAACTGTGTTTGTCAATTAGTGTTTTTCTATGTTGCATGTTGCAAGAGTTCCCCAGCTCTTATTACCACAGTTTAAAGTCAGCGTTGATGTCTTTGGAGTACTTACTGCTGTGGTTTACAAGAGCTAAATGGTCTGCTAGAATATAGGTTATTCAAACTAAATACACTAACAACTTGATTAAAATAAGATTAAGGTACTATTTGTGGAAACTGTATTTTGCTCCATTAAATGGATTGTTCATATTTTTTGTATGTATATCCAAAGTCAGTGTATTACCTACAGTAGATAGCGGTCGGCTAGTTTGATTTTGTTATTGTGTGACTTTGGTGACTCTGAACTAACCCTTCAAAACACCAAAGTCACACAATAACACAAACTAATCAATTGTGGCAGCTGTAGACCAACAACTCCCTGGTTCTATTAGGTAATATTACTGTTTTTGTCAAAGGAGTCTGGGGTATATAGGTATGTATAGGTATAGGTATATAGGTACTCCTGCCTACTTCTTTAAACTGTGGGCATGCTGACCGCCATCTACCGTAGGTAAAACACTATGGATAGGTATCTCAGACAACCCCACTTAAAAAAATTCAAACTATCCCTTTAAGCTTGTAATACTTTTTTTTTTAACAGAATCATACTTAGAATTTTGCTCATTAATTGGATTTATTTTGGCACATCTTTGGGGGATATCAGGTTACTGTGAGCCATGACATTTAAAAAAATATATTCCCTCATTCTGGTTCACAGTAATTGGGTTATAGAATGCATGCAAACCCCTGTAGTTACAAGAAAAGTCTGATGAGTGAAACTGCAAACATTTTTCACTTTTAAAACTTTTGCTGTTTACGGTAGGTTTCTGCTTTTATGGCCTCTGTGTTTTAATAAGCTTTGTTTGTCAGTTGTCTTTGTCACACACTGGTGGGTGGTGTCTTTGTCCTGTGCTGTTAACATTGGTGTGTTTTATGGCATTTGTTGTCATGCGTTGTTGATGTCATTGCTCCAACTCAATGAAAAGCACTGTGAGCGTCCTTCCAAAGTGTAGCTTCCGTTGTTTATTGTCTCAGTTCCTAAGTATGGTGATGATTCTGTCCTTTGAAACTGGACTAATTTTAGGCCATAATGGATTTTGTCCAGTCTATTTTTGGTCTAGAGTTACCTCCATTTGAGTGGTGATTACTCTATGGATGGTGTGCTATATTGTTTTGAATGCTCTGATACACAACAATTGAAATACAGAAGAGTAGATATTTTTGCCACTGCAGTGTGTTGTTGCCCCTCAAAGAAACACTGTTGTGTCTGAACCACCAAGACGTCGTGAATGCATGATGATATTTCTCTGCCAGGTGTGTCTGCAGCAGATTTGGGTGGACCACAGATGGCCAATCTGGGCCAAGCTGTTCAAGATCTGAAGAGAGAAAAGAGCAGAGCACTTGGTCCCTCGTATGGAGACAGAAGTCTTGGACCTGAAATGCCCAACATAAGGAGAAGCAATATACTTACTGCTCCTGAATTACAGGCAGAAACTGGCTTTAGACCTACTGTCCCGCCACATGGAAAAAATGTCAAAAGCCTTGATCCAGTAATTAAGTCACTAAGTCTTGGACATATGACACCCCTTGATCAAAAGAGTAAACGTTTTGGTCTGGCTGGTTCACAAGCACAAGGAGGAGAAAGTTATGAGCCTACCGTCTTAGAAAGAAGAGGTGCAGACAGCCATGGAGCTAGACTGGCTGCTGGAGGTGTAAGACGGCAACTGCCTCTTGATAAAGACAACATTAGAAGTCTGGCTTTTTCCTCTCAGGTACAGAGTGCAAGAGACTATGATTCATCTATCCAACAAAATCAGCGAGCCCCAAACTGTGGAACTACTCGTGATTTGTCAGATGTGTTAGGAATCCATCCCCATGAGCTTTTGGGTTCAGAAAAACGGAGGACTCAAGGTTTAGTGCCCCAGGACCATGTTGGTAAGGACAGCAAACATCTTGTACGTGCAACGCCACAAGCACAAGGAGAGAGAACCAAACAACAAACTCAAGATGGCAGAAGCAATATATTCTATCTTCCACAAGGTCAGGAAACCAGAAGATATGTATCTATTGTAGAAGACAGGCAGGGTGTTAAAGTCCCTGGACTTGTGGCTAAAGACAAAAATGGGCCTGAAATCCATGGGACTGTAACTGTAGAGAATCATTATGCACAAGGAGGGGGTAGCTATGGACCAGTTATCCCAGGCGCAAGTGGAACCCAAAGTTTAGGCATCGCGTCAGTAGAAGGACAGGAAGCCCAAGGTTTTACTGCTGATGGTCAGAAAGCAAAACATCTTTCCCATGCTGAACGTGAGTCAAAAGCTCTCAGCATCCCAGGACAGACTGGGAGGAATACCCAGGCAACAAGTAAGAACAAAGCTTTGTCTTTATACACCATCATAATGTCTTTTTGTGTATTATTGAGATCTGCACTATATTTCCCCAAAAAAATTCCTATCTATTTCTATCAGTTATCCAATGCAGTTCATCGTCTGTGAATTCCTTTGTTGATTCCTTTTCTTTATTAAAGCTTTAGTACGTAACTTTTTGATATTAATATTGTTGCCTACATTCAAGCCATTGCCAAATGAGTTGCTACAAAACTAATTAAGACTATCAGCTCTACACAACTCTGTCAGTATGGCTATGTTCAGAAGATTGTGGCATTCGGTGACTTTCCCGGGCAGAAGCTCGAGTGAAGATAATTACCTCTTCTGAAGAGTCCATCATGTTTTTTTAAATCTCTGTGTCCTCCTTGGCTACTAGCAACTGCGTGGAGGAGGGGTGGGGGCTGTGCGTGATCCGGGAAGGCTTGCATCATGTAGACGTGCCAACAGTTTTGTTGTCATTACTAAGAATATTCCTCTTGGGGGCGACAAAAACTACGCACTGTAACTTTAAAGTGACACAATTGTTTCCTCATTTTCACGCTGCAAAGACATTGGTCTTCTGCAGGTTGGCAGAAGTCGAAATAATCACGCCATTTACATGTCACTGCATCTTGGGATTATTGGGTAACAATCTGATATAAAAAAGCTTAGAGTTATAGTTAATGGAGATGCAAACAAGGAGCTAACTGTTAACTGCTATCTGGAAATCAGCCACATGAAAGAGTTAAACAGTGTCCTTGTATAATTTTTTTCACCTTTGTATGGATAGAGAATCCTAGCATTCATCAAGCCTTAATCATTGTGAGGTTGAATCACACATTCCTTCTGATGTACTCCTGCATGTCCTCTGGCATGCTGAAAAAATGAAACAAATCTTCCTGAATTTAGACATAAAAAAATATTATTAGTGAACAATGTTGGTGTTAGTGTCACAATCTAGGTGCTTTAGGGCACTCAGCTGCTCACAGTAGTGGTAGGAACCTGCTAGTTTCTCAGTAAACAAACAAGTAACAAACCAATTGAGAGTAAATACAGAACTCTGAAGCTCTTTACTGACCATAGGCATTTTTTTTTCTCCATTGTAAAAATTTAATACTTCTTGGTAACGGGATTAGTGTGGCTTCTGTTACTAAACCTATGGTCAGAGGGCATTTGAGAGCTAAGAAGTAGCAATGTGTTTGTGATCTCTGTGTATCAAACCACAAAATATACTTTAATATTCTTTCATATCTGCTAGTCGTGCACTTATCCTATTTGAAAGGTTAAATTAGGAAAGTCTTCTATCATTAAAAAAGGTTGGATCCTCCTTCATGAGCTCAAAGTCCCACAGCCAAAAATACACATTTCTTACGTCCTTGGGACATTTGTTTGTATCAGCAGTGTTGTAGTATTCACTAATACCTTGGGCTGTGCATTTAAGACTTATATTTACTTCAGGGTTGATTCGGATGATCTCTTAATCATAAATGGATGCCAGGACAATGAGGTTTAGACTAGAGTTCTTAAAGTCTGTGTTGGTTATTATCTTTACCTTCACATCACTATATTTAATGATGGTTGATGCATGGTAAACTGTATAGTAATTATAAGTAAGTAACTGTAAGTATAGTAATAGATACATCTGGTACAGTTTTCTTGAAAATGCTTCTGATGCTGTAGCTCTTATTTTTGCTCTAAGCAATTGTGAAAACCTAATACCACCAACATCATCTATGTGTCTTAGTGTGTCTTTCTGGTTATACATACAGTGAGTTTCAGGTTGTCATATACTGTTATTTGAAGCAGGCAAGCAAACTTTAATTATTTTGTGTGTGTTATGTGTATGACCCACAAAGAAGACATTATAAAAAGATGCTAAAGGATGATACAGCATCTGGTGGTGTGGTTTTGGGGATTTTTGAGATCAGAAAAGTGTTCAGTGGAGAGGGTGCAAAAAAACATCCAACCCTGAAAAACATGTTGAAATCTATTGTGTGTGTGTGTGTTTTGTTTTTTGTTCCGCTGTCAGCTGCACATGTCCCACAGCAGCTGTATCTACTGTATACGGCAACGGTTTTATTATGTGTTTAAAATGTGATTTATTTTTATTTAAACCATAAGCAGTACTGAGCGTTTGTTACTCATTTTTTTCTATATAAATGTTGGCACTAGTGTTTTATTAATAAGTAAAAAATATCAAGGGTCAAGTCCTTTAGCCAACAGAAAATCACAGGTAATTTTGCTAAGCTTGTGTTGACTTCCTCCACAGGATATATGGGTGGAGCAGGAAACTATCTGGGAGCAAGCCTGGGCACCGGGGCCTATGGAGCAGGTAATGTTGGGCACAGACACACAACACAGGAAACCAGCAGATTTAGATTTTGTTTTGCCAGCAGAGGGAGATGTTGATGTAGAGCTACACTACCTGTGGTAAATGATTTCTATGCACTGCCTACAGGTTTGGGACAGGGAGGATACTTGGGTGGTGTAGCTGGCAAACTTGGAGGTACATGTTCATTTATATTTTTCTTTTCTTTGTTTTCATTTGGCATTTTGTTCCTTTTGCACTATGTCCTAACTCCTAACTCTTTCTCTAAAATAAATCTCAGCTGCTGCTGCTCTTGGACAGGGTGGGTATCCCCTAGGTGTTGCAGGGAAGTTACCTGGTGAGGCTGTGGAATAATTTAATTATGTGTCTCCTTCTGAAGTCTTTTCAGTCTCAGTTTGTACTCTCTTGATCTAAAGGGCCTCCTCCATAAACCTAATGGCATTATGCAATGTAGAAACTTTTCTGACAACACACTCTTAAGAGAATCAGACATTTTCTCCACCTGGGCCCCCGGACAGCTCAGTTGGTAGAGTGGGCACCCGTATATAGAGGTTTGCTCCTCAGTGCAGTGGGCCCGGTTCGATTGCAACCTGCGGCCCTTTGCTGCATGTCATTCCCCCCTCTCTCCTGTTTCATGTCTTTAGCTGTCCTGTCACTAAAGGCCTAAAATGCCCAGAAATAATATTTGAAAAAAAAATACTCCATCTGAACTTTAATGTTCAGAATCTGAATGGAGCCGAGGAGTGACGGTAGATCCTGTTTCACACAGCAGAACATTAGATGTTACTCCTCCTATTTTGCCTTGTAAACCAATTATTTGTTTGTGAGCCTTTCTAGACTCTGAGTTCATCTTCACCTTTCTTTAAAGGTCACAGAAGCAGCTGCTTCAGAATCTTTCTTTCCTTTCTGGTGAATAATTGATAAAAACAAAACTTTGGTTACTCACAAACCATTTCAGTCATATCCAAATAGTGTGGATGCCTTTTCCTCTTCTTTTGTATGCATAGAAGTCAGAGTATCTATCTATCTAAAATGGGAAATTATGGTGTTACAGCAGCAAACATACATCAGTCATACAGCACAGAATATAAATGTAATACATATATCTTTCTGTGTTTCATATTTGTCCTAAGTTAAATGTTGATGTCTTTTGGTAAACACATGCAGAAGAAGCAAGAATCTGTGTCCCAATGCATTATGTTTTGAATGTATGTTATCACAGGCTATGGTGAGGGAGCAACAGGATACCTGGGTGCCATGGCAGGGAATGGCTTTGGTAAGTGGCAACTCATCAGGACATGCACAGAGAAATTCCAATTCTACCAGTCAAATTGTGTACTGCGAGTTACAGAAGGCAACATAGAAGACAATTTAAATATAAAAACAAAACCTTATCCTTGAAACTTGAATTGTCTGCCTGCAATGACCAAGGATCCCTCTTTACTCGTTTTGGTGTCAGAGGGAATTTGCATCAAAGCCGTCACTGACAGGAGTGATGATATTCAGTTAAGACAGACTGATCCTTTGCATTTAGGGACTTTCTTTGTACTTTTTGTAAGATGTTGGCGCAAATGCTTTGTGTACAGGAATATCACATGCATGCAGAGGGCTCGCTTGAAGATTTTCTTTCCTTTTGGTTCTGTGTTTAATCAGAAATGTCAAAAACGGCACTGACTTGAAAGGTTCAGCTTTGAATTATATGTTTTTTTAAAAGTAAATACTCCTTTTTAAATGTTTTAACCTATAGCGCTTTCTCTCTGCAGGTTATGGGAATGGTTACAGCGATGGTCACGGGGCCGGTGAGTGTCATTTGAAGAAAAAAGGCGAGGGGTTAAGGAGAACTCAGTCTAATTCACAGACATAATTATAATGCTAATTAGAACTATGTTTCAGGGCTTGGTTACCCTTCAGAGTTAGCTGATGGTGCTGAAAACAAAGCAGGGAAGCATCAAGGTAACAGTTTTGGGGACTTTTAACCTGCTAAAACCCATAACAGGTGATGGCACTAACCGGTAGATGCTTTAACATGGGACAAATCTACAACTGACAAAATAAGAGGCCTTCAAGGAAGCACACATGTCCAGTGTGGTATTTTATCCACTGGGTGTAGCTATTGTCTCTTATTTAAAGAAGCTGACCAGTTTATTCTGGGGTTTTCTGATCTCCTGCTCATGTAGTTGCTTTTCACACAGTTTAATTTAAATGTGTGAATCAGTTAATGGATTAACAGTGTCTCACCTGCATGTTTATATTTGTTCTAATTTTTATAGCCCTCAGTACAGGAGGTTATGCTGGACAGGTTCAGGGGGCATATGGTAAGAGATTTAAGAATGGAGCAGCATTAGAGATGACACTGTGTTCCTATGGTTGCCAAACACTTAAACT
Source organism: Percina caprodes (assembly GCA_013375575.1). Taxonomy (NCBI): domain Eukaryota; kingdom Metazoa; phylum Chordata; class Actinopteri; order Perciformes; family Percidae; genus Percina; species Percina caprodes. The sequence goes on along the minus strand of JABXJD010000002.1, from coordinate 442,780 downwards.
AATTGAAACACTAGAAGTGAGAATGACTCCACCAAGCTTGCACAATCAATCAATCAAATTAAAATGAAACCTGTGGAAAAGATGATATGCTCAAACACTTCCCAAAAGGGATATACGAAATTGGATTTTGGCCGATATTCTATATATTCTTTTATTTTCAAACTAATTTTGTCTGATATGACACACACACACACACATACACACACATATATATATATATATATATATATATATATATATATATATGTATATATATATAATATATATATATATGTATGTATGTGTGTATATATTTATATATATATGTACTATATATATATATATATATATATATATATATATATATACAATATACATGTATGTGCATTACATACATACATACATACATTGGAAGAGCAACTACATGTATATACTGTGAATTGTTTTTTGAGTCGGGAATCGTTTTTGAATCGAATCGTGAGCCTAAAAATCCGAATCAAATCGTGACATTTTCTGAAGTGTACACCCCCACTACACATTGTATCAAGCTGGAGCAAAATAACCTCCAATTCACCAATAAGAGCACAGTATGAATATATTGTCTGTTTTGTTTGTCACTGAAGCCCCCTTGTTTTCTTTCAGGAGCACTTGGTGCAGGACTGGACTCAACTGGTGGCAAATATGGTGAGCAGTGCTGACATGACCTCATCCTTCTGTCATGTTTCTATCAATGTGGCTTTCCATGCATGAGTCAGACTCAAACTAGTGGATAGCACAGATCTGGTTCATAGCATGTGTAGGCAAAAGGCTAAAAAAAGAGAAGAGATATGAGTAAGGTTCCCCATCAGATTGTTTTCCTTGCAGGAGGAGGAGCTGCTCAGGTTCCTTACGGTAATGCTCCAGTGATTCCTACTGGACTGGAGGGTAAGAGCTGCATGTGTTTGCAAGTACATCTGTATTACACTACACATCATAGTAAGTTTATTAAACAAATGCACATAATAAGTTCTACCATGGCCAATGAAAATAGTTTTTTACTGATTGGCTGGCCGATGTCTATTAAAGTCAAAGAACAGCTAAACATAACAACAAACAGTGTATTTCCAAAAATGTTCTACTATTTCTTTTACTATTCCTTTAAGGTAACCATTGTATTGTTGCAATGGGTGTTACTAAAGCAAAACTCTGTTGGATCTTACTGTGAGTTAAACAAAAGTCACTAAACTGATGATGATTTAAACAGTGTCTCGTTTTGCCTGTTGTAAGGAGCCATGTTGTAAGCATAATAACACTCCAAGGCGTCTAGATATACAATAATAATGGACTTGAAAGGAATTTTGTCACATCATATTATTGAATATATTATTCTTATATATTATATAATTATATATATATATATATTCACAGTATTAAGGTCCTCAAAATGCTGTAAGATACAATAATGAAAAACACCACAGTCACACCTCCTGTTTACCAAACCAAAGTTTACAAAACATCACAGCTACTAGAACAAATTCTTTACAGATTTATCACCCCCCCCAACAGGGGATGGCCGCTACCCATATCCTGCTCAGCAGCTCAACCTTGGTGCTGAAGGCGCCAAAACCGCCAACAAATATGGTGAGAATGAGAAAGCGAGTGTGTGTGAGCTATGAGGTGTAAGAAACTGTGTGATGGAAAACTAACAGTTTATCTGTTTCTTTGAAGCAACAGGGTGTGATAAGTCCCACTGAGGTTGGAACAGTCAGTTGGGCAGATAATAGAAAAAATTATAACAATGCTACAATAATGCTTGTCATCAGAGACTATGCTTTGAGGCTGTGTGGGTTTGTGTCTCTATGTCTACAATACTTATGTCTGTTATGACTCATCAGTGTTACCTTAAATGAAGTCCAATTATCTACATGTGTTGTTTCAGGAGCTGGAACGGGATATGGAGCTCAGCAAACAGGTGGATTTTCATCCATTCTCTCCAAATAAAACACAGACATCCGTTCACACAATGCACAAGGCCCCTACTTTCACAGCAGCACGTCACATTGCAATTCACAGAGGTGGCTACATGTAGTATTTTTAGTATGTCTTGCATAATTGAGATTTAAATATTTTAGTATAACCGTTAGCTGTGCACATTTTTCCAGCTACTCCTGAAGTCCAAACATTCATAACATAAATGTATTTGTGTATTTGGTCTGTTTTATAAATATAACATCTTTGCTTATGTTTGAAAAGGTTATGGTGCACAGCTGGGAGCAACTCAAGATGCCTTGGGTAAGCAAGAAACCTGCATACTTCCTCATTTATGATCAACTTCCACTCACTTTGCTGTTTCTGGTGACCCTATTAGTCATGTCTTCTTGCATAATATTACAGCACAGAGTGTACTGCACATTTTGCTGTGCTACACAATAGCTTTCATATCTAATTACAGTATTGTGCAGTTTTGTATGTGTCTAAATATTACTGTGCTTTCAAACATGCACATCTTAGAAAAACGTGGTAAAGCTATTCTTGGAAAATGATTTGTGTACTCATAACTGTTTTCACATGCTCTGAACATGTAGTTTAACCTAAATTGCCTAATGTTGGCTGAGTCCTAACCAGTTTTTGGAAAGTGTAACCTACAGTAGCTGCCATACCTCTTTTTCTTGCTGCTGCAGTTTCCTTCTGAGCACATTTATAACATTGAACTGGGTTTATCCTTCCACAGGAGAGCAAGCTGGCAAATATGGCGGAGTAAACGGTGCCCTTGGAAATGGATACAAAGGTTAGAATGAAGGAAGGTTTACAATTGGTGCATGAAGGTCCAGTTAAAAAGTATAAAACTATTAAAAGTTCCACCAAGGGTGAGGGGGGGAGGGTGATTTCATTATCACTGTATAAATTGTGTTGGTCTTATGTTTGTTATCAACCAATCAAATTCATTGTTTCCTGATTCAGTATCTTTGTGATTTTCCCCCCTGTCCTCTTTGTCTCTTTCTTTAACCAGGTTAATTCAAGTGACCTGGACTTCTTTAAGTGGATCATTTCCATAATGCATTTTAAAGCTTTTTGTGCGTTTCATCTTATTGGGTCCTGTTGTGTTGTCTGTTTTGTCCTGTGCTTAATTTTTCTTAACCTCTGTGTCTTTCTCTGTAAATGGACATTTGTCTTGTTTGTCCATAACCGGCAGTGCCCCACCAGTCTTATTCTGTCAACACTGGAAAAAAGTGTTGGTGGTTGATTTGCCTCAATGTTTTAAAATAAATATTAAAATGATGGTTTAACTGTTTTAATCTAATCCATTATATATGAAATGATGCGGAATAGAAGCTTTTGAATAAAAACATTGTACATAATGTTTACCCGCATGCATTGTTCTATGTAATAGTGTCAGCAAAGCCTCATCCGTACACAGGAAGTCTTACCACATCCTGTTTCATGTTGGGCAACATTGCCTAAGATAAACGCAATACTCAGATCAAAACAATGAAATAAAACATCAAATACTTCAAACAATTCAGATATTATGCTTTTATTATGGATACACATAAGCAATAACACAAAATAATGTAATTTAAATACAAAAAACACTAGTAGATATTATAAATGTTTGTATACAGTAGATAATAAAATGCTATACTGTGATTGCACTACCACAAAACATACAATCTTGAAACATGTTATTTTAGATCTGCAAATAAAAAGATATACAGCAAATAAGGCATGAATAAGTTTATAAGTAAAAGCTACATTGAATCAAGCAAGAACATTTATACTTCTTCCACAACACTGACGGGGGTTGGGCCAGGGTTGTCTGATCAGTGTTCAACTCTTCTTTTGGCAGTTTTGCCTGTAACACTGCTATCACTCTGCAAAAGGCATTTAGTGAACATCCGGGCACTCACTGACAGTGGACTGTTTGGAAATGAATTGAATTGGTCTGCTCTGCTGCTGGTGAAGCTGCCTAAGAAAATCCTGGTTGTGTACAGTCTATGGTGAAACCCCTGCGTAAAGTCAAATCACATTGAAATTGATCCTTGTCCTCTTGTCCTACCCTGATCCAACCCACCTCACAATTTGAAAATTAATTTTTTGATTTTTTTTAAAGAGCAATAGATTTCAGTCATCTGAATCTTTTGCTGATGTTAATTTATACAACTCTCTTCTGTCAACCACATGTACAGATATTGTAAACTGTAGACTTAAATGTAAATTAAATAAAACTAACAAAGTGAACATACCAAGTATTAGGAAATTATTTCCATAATTGAGTTGCAGCCGTCAACACATTATACTTTCTCCCCAACAGACATACTTCTCATTCATTGTGATCAGTAGCTATTTAATAAAGGATGGGTAAGGGGTTTTGATTCAATTAACCTTAATAAAAAGAGTAATGTTGCTATGTAAGCATGCGTAAAGCCAAACATGGGTGTCATATTACATCAAACCTTCTCTCTGTCTCTGCAGTAAGAGTCTGGTTTCTCTGTGAGCTTGTTTCATCCACAAACACACCCATCTTTAAGAGGATGGCCTTTGGAACAGGATGTGCATGACGGGACACATACAGCCTCTTCAGACTTTGACTCATAGGCGAAGGTTTATAGTCCGTACATAAATCTCCGCTCAGACTTGGAGCACATTTCACCTCCCACTTGTAGAATAGTTGGCCATGTTGCAGGTTACAGAGATCCTCCTTGACTCCAGCAGAGAGGGTCTGCTCACAATTGCCCAACAGGTCGTCGTCCCAGTTGTTGTCCTGGTCCCACACTTCAAATCTCACTTTACTTCCTGCTGTCAAATCCTGGGGGCCTAGATCGACGACCATGGCCCAGTGTGGGTAGTTGTTGTTGTAAATGACAGGAGAACGGTGGACCATCATCCCGTTGAAGGACACCTTCACGTAGCCATCCGTGGCTGTGGTGTGGTCTCCCCAAAGACTAGAAGCGCGTTGTACAGTTATGATGACCCGTGCCATGCCCTTACGGGTCGGACAGCAGTCCTGGTTTACAGCAGGATCATTGTGGCATTGGCAGACACAGGTATCCCTTGGGTCGCTCTTGATGCCGGCCTGACAGCCGTCAGTGCAGTTCTTCCACAGACCTTTCTCCAGGATATAATGACTAATGGCTGAGCGCAGGTTCTTACGGACAGGGGTGTTAGTAGGCAGTAATTCGTGAAGCGAGTCCAGGGAATATGAGACTATGTCTGGGTTCTGTGGTAGTGAGTTCAGCCATTCTTTGTAGGCGGATGGTTCTTTGTCAGCAGAGAAAAGAAGGTCCGGCTCTGTGGTATAACCCCCTTTTATTTCTGTGAACCTGTAGAGGAGAAAGTTAGTTAAAGAATTGAGCCAATTTGGCTTTTCCTTTTGGTTTTTTCTTGAAAATGACTTTTCAAGACCAAAAGTCATTTTTAGTCATTTATAAGATGTATTCAATCGAAGTATGTAAATAAATAGACATTTTGAGGAAATATACAAGACATTACCTTTCATTGAAGAGGCTGGAGAAGGATGTCTTACTTTCCATCTTGTTAATGTCCTTCTGGCAGTGTTTTGATTGAGTTTTTATTGTAGCTTTAATGCTGGCGGACGCTTCAACTTCCAGGCACATTGCTACCTCCTCCAGGCTGAGGCCCTGCAGGCTGGCCTGGCACTGCCTGATGCTGGTCACAGATAGAACGCTTCCTCCCAATTTCACCTGGAATGATATATTTAAACACATACTTTCATAAGCAAATGTATTACTTTGTTATTTTATTGGTTTTTTTTTAATCATTTTGGTTTACCTTGGTAACATAATGGGTGCCAAAGTTGTCAATCAGTTTGTAAAATCGTTGCTTGTATTCAGGGCTATAGATTTTGGGGAGCTGTTTCACTGCTTTTTGAAATTCTCTGTGCAACTTGGGAGTGCCGGTCACTCTATAGCTGTTAACAGGGAAACACCAGATAAAAGACCAAACCAATATTAAACAAGTGTGTAAGTATTTTCAGAGCTAGGAAAGAACATTTTTGTGTGTGAAGAAATGTCATCCTCATCTTACCTGTAGAACTCACAGGACATGCTGTGGCTTGTGAAGCTGAACTTGTCATTCTTTGTTCTTTCCATGGAGTAATCCGCCAATTTAGAATTAGTACCAGCTAGCATCACTGAGCCGCCTTTTTCACCCACATTAACATCGAGATTGAACTGCCAGTTGTTATCCACAGAAGAAGTGCTGGAACTGACCAGAGACTCACTGGATCGGTGGAGTGTACTGGCCACTTTCATGCTGCAGGACTGCTTTGGTCTCCAGTCCACCACTGACAAGGGGAGCTTTTGCTTTTTGTTTTCCAGATAGGGGTTGCTACAAAGGGTGCACGTTTTGTCTTTGCGTTTCCACTGATTCATGTCGAGCACAAAGGCTCCTTTACGTTCCATTTTGGTGATATCAAAGCCTTCACCAGCCAGGTTGGTACCTGGAGCAAATTCTGCATCCAGGCACTGTCTGGGTGTCCCCTCTACGCACGTCTGATACGTACACTGAGGGAGGGACAGCATGAGGCTGGCATAGAGGCAAATATTCAACAGAAACATGTTGCTGTTAAGTTGGGTAGTGGATGCAAACTGATGTTTATCCTGAAAAGAAACATTTTAGTTAAAAAACATAAGCCATAAAGCAGTACATTAATATTGGTACACCCCTGCTACTTGATCGTTGGACATAAAGTAATTCTGTCCCTCCTTGGAAGTGTTTGACTTTTTTCGGCTCAGTACTTTTTACGAGCTCTTAACAAAATTGTGTTAGACGCCTCCACAGCTTTTGCTAAAGTTTACTATTCTGTTCTTTTGGTCCATCAATATCATGTAGTTTAAGATAAGACCTTGTGGTTTGAGTCTTATCTGCACAATAGATTAGTGTTACTTACAAGTGATAACTACCTTCTTTAAATTCTTCCTGTTGTGGTATACCTCAATGCCCTAATATGATTTTCCTTGGGTTTGCTTTAAGTTTTTAGGTTTTTATGTGAATGTTTTATGAGTAATGAACTGCGTTCACCGATTGTTGTTTAGACCTGAAGGATACACACAAAGTGTTTTGGTGAGAAACACGGAATACAAATATAACTTTGTTTTTTTTGCAAGAAAACTCATCAGGGCATCTTTAAGTCTCTTTTCATTTTCCGCAAGGGTGCCAAGCTTTGGATGGCCGAAAAAGTTCTATGGCTAAATGAGAGTAAGACAAATCTCCCTCAACGTGCAAAGGTCTATGTGTCAATGTTGAATCTGCCTTAAAATTTGACAAACTCTGTCATTAGTAGTAGTGTTTTCAGCATTAGGTCTTTTTCAAAAATAAAACCTTGTTTGACTTAAGTATCAGGAGACTTTTTTCATATGTTATGTATCGTCGCATTTTGACCGCTGTAACTTTCTTTATGTCAGTCAGTCATCCTTGTTTTGCCTGCAGTTTGTCAAGAATCTTTTCACTGGCAGCTAGAATAGAGAGATGTTTTTGTTGCCTGTTAAACACTGTATGGATTGACACATGTTTATATCTCAGATCTCTTTATCACCTATTCCAACTTTAGACTTCTTAGGTTTTTTGATCCATTCCACATTCTTAGTCAAACATTTGTTGTTGTCCCCCCAGACTGTGAAACATTTGAACCCATACTGTTAGATTTTTCCTTCCACCGCCAAATTTAAAATGCGGTCCTAAGAACAATCTTTTTATAACTGCATTTGAGTCTCCACAACTATCACAACTACACAATTGCTTTGGTTAACATTTGCTCTTTAAATAATGTACTTGTCTTACAGTATAATAGCTTACTGAATGTTTAAGACTACTGCGCTCACAAATGTGATAGAACTAAACTATACGATTGCATTACTCATCAATACAGCAATAAACAGTTTACCCGATGCTAAAACACAGCATTAAAATAACCACAGGCAGTTATGTATATTTAAATAAAAGGAAAGAGTATTTTCATATGAGCATACCAGCGTAGACTCACCTTTGTCTTGCCTGTTCATGCTGCACTTGTGAAACTGACTATGAGCATGAATATCTGCTTTGCCTTTAAACGTCAGAAAGCAGGCAAGGAGTTGGTAAGAGCATGAGGTGGCAGTGGTCTTTATGAGAACGGGGGGGGGGAAACATGGTTTGACATTTTCATCGATGTTGAGCAGACCCAGTACTGAGGGGAGGAGCTGGTGGTCTATAGCTATCTCAAACAGCTAGTGACAACATGAAAGTGAGGTTGGCCTTCCAGTCACTAATGATTCAGAGACCACAAACCTATCAATTCTCTGAAGTGGTAGTGGGCTGTGGCCATACTCTGTGAGAGCACAAGACTATCACAAAGACAGAGTAACGTTACAGTTGTAAATGATCAGCTGGGATGACATTTTTAATAATCCCTGTGATATAATTGTGCTGTTTCAGCAGCATACACTGATACAGCAAAGACAAAAATACACAAACATTCTATACAAGTATGAATTAGGGCTATTTTAGCATATGTTAAAAAGGCATTTATTTAAGAATACTGAAAGATAAATCCCAGATGAGAAATCAACATATTTGAAATTAACATAGAAAAGCAAATGTAATTACAGATAACATAACTAGAGAACAAACATTGACAACTGATAAATGCACGAGGGGATGTAGAAAAAAATCAGTGCAGCTAGGATGAGAAACTAACTGACTGTCAAATATATTTATATAACACTTTTATATGATGACGTTACATGTGTTATGGACTCTGCATGTGTGATCGAAACAGCTTTATTGTTCAATTCTTCACTTCTCTCTTTATAAATGGGAGTTAAACTTCATGTCAAAAATCATCATATGATTAAAATGTATAAAACACACTAGAACAAGGTTATAAATGCATGTATAGAAACAAAATGTATTTAAAAAATGCATAGAAAAAATGGCAAAATAAGGTTTTCAGTGAAAGCGGCATTGAATCAGACTCACATTTCAACAATTGCAGAAACATTTAGATGATCAACTGACCTGTTAAAGGCTAGGCCAGTGTCTACAGTATAATGGACACTGTGTGATAGAGCAAATATGAAAATATTGAAACTTTTCTATCTAGCATATAATAACAAATGTCTTCTGTCAAACACATATTTAATTTCACTTTTTGCTACAAGAAGACCTTAATGTAAATTAAACTGAACAAAAAAACTAAACAAAATATAAAGGACAGTTTCCTGACATTTAACATTTCGTCAATTCTTTTCCAACTGATGTACCTCTCATCTATATTGATCAGTAGAGATTTAATAAGGGTTGACAGTTATGGATGATGCCTTTTGCTAAGATTAAACACGTCAGTACACTAAAAACAATTGCTAACACCTTGAATATAAGCATCAGTACAGCCAAGCATGGCTGTTATATCATATCAAACTTTTGAGTCTCAGCAATAAGACTCTGGTTTCTCTGTGAGCTTGTTTCATCCACAAACACACCCATCTCTAAGAGGATGGCCTTTGGAACAGGATGTGCATGACGGGACACATACAGCCTCTTCAGACTTTGACTCATAGGCGAAGGTTTATAGTCCGTACATAAATCTCCGCTCAGACTTGGAGCACATTTCACCTCCCACTTGTAGAATAGTTGGCCATGTTGCAGGTTACAGAGATCCTCCTTGACTCCAGCAGAGAGGGTCTGCTCACAATTGCCCAACAAGTCGTCGTCCCAGTTGTTGTCCTGGTCCCACACTTCAAATCTCACTTTACTTCCTGCTGTCAAATCCTGGGGGCCTAGATCGACGACCATGGCCCAGTGTGGGTAGTTGTTGTTGTAAATGACAGGAGAACGTCGGACCATCAACCCGTTGAAGGACACCTTCACGTAGCCATCCGTGGCTGTGGTGTGGTCTCCCAAAAGACTAGAAGCGCGTTGTACAGTTATGATGACCCGTGCCATGCCCTTACGGGTCGGACAGCAGTCCTGGTTTACAGCAGGATCATTGTGGCATTGGCAGACACAGGTATCCCTTGGGTCGCTCTTGATGCCGGCCTGACAGCCGTCAGTGCAGTTCTTCCACAGACCTTTCTCCAGGATATAATGACTAATGGCTGAGCGCAGGTTCTTACGGACAGGGGTGTTAGTAGGCAGTAATTCGTGAAGCGAGTCCAGGGAATATGAGACTATGTCTGGGTTCTGTGGTAGTGAGTTCAGCCATTCTTTGTAGGCGGATGGTTCTTTGTCAGCAGAGAAAAGAAGGTCCGGCTCTGTGGTATAACCCCCTTTTATTTCTGTGAACCTGTAGAGGAGAAAGTTAGTTAAAGAATTGAGCCAATTTGGCTTTTCCTTTTGGTTTTTCTTGAAAATGACTTTTCAAGACCAAAAGTCATTTTTAGTCATTTATAAGATGTATTCAATCGAAGTATGTAAATAAATAGAAATTTTGAGGAAATATACAAGACATTACCTTTCATTGAAGAGGCTGGAGAAGGATGTCTTACTTTCCATCTTGTTAATGTCCTTCTGGCAGTGTTTTGATTGAGTTTTTATTGTAGCTTTAATGCTGGCGGACGCTTCAACTTCCAGGCACATTGCTACCTCCTCCAGGCTGAGGCCCTGCAGGCTGGCCTGGCACTGCCTGATGCTGGTCACAGATAGAACGCTTCCTCCCAATTTCACCTGGAATGATATATTTAAACACATACTTTCATAAGCAAATGTATTACTTTGTTATTTTATTGGTTTTTGTTTTTAATCATTTTGGTTTACCTTGGTAACATAATGGGTGCCAAAGTTGTCAATCAGTTTGTAAAATCGTTGCTTGTATTCAGGGCTATAGATTTTGGGGAGCTGTTTCACTGCTTTTTGAAATTCTCTGTGCAACTTGGGAGTGCCGGTCACTCTATAGCTGTTAACAGGGAAACACCAGATAAAAGACCAAACCAATATTAAACAAGTGTGTAAGTATTTTCAGAGCTAGGAAAGAACATTTTTGTGTGTGAAGAAATGTCATCCTCATCTTACCTGTAGAACTCACAGGACATGCTGTGGCTTGTGAAGCTGAACTTGTCATTCTTTGTTCTTTCCATGGAGTAATCCGCCAATTTAGAATTAGTACCAGCTAGCATCACTGAGCCGCCTTTTTTACCCACATTAACATCGAGATTGACCTGCCAGTTGTTATCCACAGAAGAAGTGCTGGAACTGACCAGAGACTCACTGGATCGGTGGAGTGTACTGGCCACTTTCATGCTGCAGGACTGCTTTGGTCTCCAGTCCACCACTGACAAGGGGAGCTTTTGCTTTTTGTTTTCCAGATAGGGGTTGCTACAAAGGGTGCACGTTTTGTCTTTGCGTTTCCACTGATTCATGTCGAGCACAAAGGCTCCTTTACGTTCCATTTTGGTGATATCAAAGCCTTCACCAGCCAGGTTGGTACCTGGAGCAAATTCTGCATCCAGGCACTGTCTGGGTGTCCCCTCTACGCACGTCTGATACGTACACTGAGGGAGGGACAGCATGAGGCTGGCATAGAGGCAAATATTCAACAGAAACATGTTGCTGTTAAGTTGGGTAGTGGATGCAAACTGATGTTTATCCTGAAAAGAAACATTTTAGTTAAAAAACATAAGCCATAAAGCAGTACATTAATATTGGTACACCCCTGCTACTTGATCGTTGGACATAAAGTAATTCTGTCCCTCCTTGGAAGTGTTTGACTTTTTTCGGCTCAGTACTTTTACGAGCTCTTAACAAAATTGTGTTAGACGCCTCCACAGCTTTTGCTAAAGTTTACTATTCTGTTCTTTTGGTCCATCAATATCATGTAGTTTAAGATAAGACCTTGTGGTTTGAGTCTTATCTGCACAATAGATTAGTGTTACTTACAAGTGATAACTACCTTCTTTAAATTCTTCCTGTTGTGGTATACCTCAATGCCCTAATATGATTTTCCTTGGGTTTGCTTTAAGTTTTTAGGTTTTTATGTGAATGTTTTATGAGTAATGAACTGCGTTCACCGATTGTTGTTTAGACCTGAAGGATACACACAAAGTGTTTTGGTGAGAAACACGGAATACAAATATAACTTTGTTTTTTTTGCAAGAAAACTCATCAGGGCATCTTTAAGTCTCTTTTCATTTTCCGCAAGGGTGCCAAGCTTTGGATGGCCGAAAACGTTCTATGGCTAAATGAGAGTAAGACAAATCTCCCTCAACGTGCAAAGGTCTATGTGTCAATGTTGAATCTGCCTTAAAATTTGACAAACTCTGTCATTAGTAGTAGTGTTTTCAGCATTAGGTCTTTTCAAAAATAAAACCTTGTTTGACTTAAGTATCAGGAGACTTTTTTCATATGTTATGTATCGTCGCATTTTGACCGCTGTAACTTTCTTTATGTCAGTCAGTCATCCTTGTTTTGCCTGCAGTTTGTCAAGAATCTTTTCACTGGCAGCTAGAATAGAGAGATGTTTTTGTTGCCTGTTAAACACTGTATGGATTGACACATGTTTATATCTCAGATCTCTTTATCCCCTATTCCAACTTTAGACTTCTTAGGTTTTTTGATCCATTCCACATTCTTAGTCAAACATTTGTTGTTGTCCCCCCAGACTGTGAAACATTTGAACCCATACTGTTAGATTTTTCCTTCCACCACCAAATTTAAAATGCGGTCCTAAGAACAATCTTTTTATAACTGCATTTTAGTCTCCACAGCTATCACAACTACACAATTGCTTTGGTTAACATTTGCTCTTTAAATAATGTACTTGTCTTACAGTATAATAGCTTACTGAATGTTTAAGACTACTGCGCTCACAAATGTGATAGAACTAAACTATACGATTGCATTACTCATCAATACAGCAATAAACAGTTTACCCGATGCTAAAACACAGCATTAAAATAACCACAGGCAGTTATGTATATTTAAATAAAAGGAAAGAGTATTTTCATATGAGCATACCAGCGTAGACTCACCTTTGTCTTGCCTGTTCATGCTGCACTTGTGAAACTGACTATGAGCATGAATATCTGCTTTGCCTTTAAACGTCAGAAAGCAGGCAAGGAGTTGGTAAGAGCATGAGGTGGCAGTGGTCTTTATGAGAACGGGGGGGGGGAAACATGGTTTGACATTTTCATCGATGTTGAGCAGACCCAGTACTGAGGGGAGGAGCTGGTGGTCTATAGCTATCTCAAACAGCTAGTGACAACATGAAAGTGAGGTTGGCCTTCCAGTCACTAATGATTCAGAGACCACAAACCTATCAATTCTCTGAAGTGGTAGTGGGCTGTGGCCATACTCTGTGAGAGCACAAGACTATCACAAAGACAGAGTAACGTTACAGTTGTAAATGATCAGGTGGGATGACATTTTTAATAATCCCTGTGATATAATTGTGCTGTTTCAGCAGCATACACTGATACAGCAAAGACAAAAATACACAAACATTCTATACAAGTATGAATTAGGGCTATTTTAGCATATGTTAAAAAGGCATTTATTTAAGAATACTGAAAGATAAATCCCAGATGAGAAATCAACATATTTGAAATTAACATAGAAAAGCAAATGTAATTACAGATAACATAACTAGAGAACAAACATTGACAACTGATAAATGCACGAGGGGATGTAGAAAAAAATCAGTGCAGCTAGGATGAGAAACTAACTGACTGTCAAATATATTTATATAACACTTTTATATGATGACGTTACATGTGTTATGGACTCTGCATGTGTGATCGAAACAGCTTTATTGTTCAATTCTTCACTTCTCTCTTTATAAATGGGAGTTAAACTTCATGTCAAAAATCATCATATGATTAAAATGTATAAAACACACTAGAACAAGGTTATAAATGCATGTATAGAAACAAAATGTATTTAAAAAATGCATAGAAAAATTGGCAAAATAAGGTTTTCAGTGAAAGCGGCATTGAATCAGAATCACATTTCAACAATTGCAGAAACATTTAGATGATCAACTGCATATGCTTTGCTGACCTGTTAAAGGCTAGGCCAGTGTCTACAGTATAATGGACACTGTGTGATAGAGCAAATATGAAAATATTGAAACTTTTCTATCTAGCATATAATAACAAATGTCTTCTGTCAAACACATATTTCATTTCACTTTTTGCTACAAGAAGACCTTAATGTAAATTAAACTGAACAAAAAAACTAAACAAAATATAAAGGACAGTTTCCTGACATTTAACATTTCGTCAATTCTTTTCCAACTGATGTACCTCTCATCTATATTGATCAGTAGAGATTTAATAAGGGTTGACAGTTATGGATGATGCCTTTTGCTAAGATTAAACACGTCAGTACACTAAAAACAATTGCTAACACCTTGAATATAAGCATCAGTACAGCCAAGCATGGCTGTTATATCATATCAAACTTTTGAGTCTCAGCAATAAGACTCTGGTTTCTCTGTGAGCTTGTTTCATCCACAAACACACCCATCTCTAAGAGGATGGCCTTTGGAACAGGATGTGCATGACGGGACACATACAGCCTCTTCAGACTTTGACTCATAGGCGAAGGTTTATAGTCCTTGCATAAATCTCCGCTCAGACTCGGAGCACATTTCACCTCCCACTTGTAGAATAGTTGGCCATGTTGCAGGTTACAGAGATCCTCCTTGACTCCAGCAGAGAGGGTCTGCTCACAATTCCCCAACAGGTCGTCGTCCCAGTTGTTGTCCTGGTCCCACACTTCAAATCTCACTTTACTTCCTGCTGTCAAATCCTGGGGGCCTAGATCGACGACCATGGCCCAGTGTGGGTAGTTGTTGTTGTAAATGACAGGAGAACGTCGGACCATCATCCCGTTGAAGGACACCTTCACGTAGCCATCCGTGGCTGTGGTGTAGTCTCCCCAAAGACTAGAAGCGCGTTGTACAGTTATGATGACCCGTGCCATGCCCTTACGGGTCGGACAGCAGTCCTGGTTTACAGCAGGATCATTGTGGCATTGGCAGACACAGGTATCCCTTGGGTCGCTCTTGATGCCGGCCTGACAGCCGTCAGTGCAGTTCTTCCACAGACCTTTCTCCAGGATATAATGACTAATGGCTGAGCGCAGGTTCTTACGGACAGAGGTGTTAGTAGGCAGTAATTCGTGAAGCGAGTCCAGGGAATATGAGACTATGTCTGGGTTCTGTGGTAGTGAGTTCAGCCATTCTTTGTAGGCTGATGGTTCTTTGTCAGCAGAGAAAAGAAGGTCCGGCACTGTGGTATAACCCCCTTTTATTTCTGTGAACCTGTAGAGGAGAAAGTTAGTTAAAGAATTGAACCAGAGCAAACATTAGACCAACACTAGAGAAGCCCACAGCTTTTAGAAACAGAAAGTGGGTCTTGGATTTGGAATGAGATTAATTAAAATATGACATATTTCAATTTGTGCCATTAAGGTCTGGCCTTTACAGTGTTAAAAATAGTAATTTGGAAATGCAAAAGGATAATAATAAAAAAAAAACATGACAAAATATAAGACAAAAATGTTCTCTACCTGTCGTTGAAGAGGCTGGAGAAGGCTGAATTCCTGCCCGTCTTCTTGATGTCCTTCTTACAGTGTTCTGATTGAGTTTTTATTGAAACTTTGATGCTGGCGGACGCCTCAACTCGCAGGCACATTTCCACCTCCTCCAGGCTGAGGCCCTGCAGGCTGGCCTGGCACTGCCTGATGCTGGTCACAGATAGAACGCTTCCTCCCAATTTCACCTGGAATGATATATTTAAACGCATACTTTCATAAGCAAATGTATTACTTTTCTTTTATATAAATTCAGTAATCCTTAAATGTGTTGATAGCATTGCATTTTGTTTTACCTTAGAAATGTAATGGGTGCCAAAGTTGTCAATCAGTTTGTAAAATTGTTGCTTGTATTCAGAGCTGTAGATCTTGGGAAGCTCTTTCACTGCTTTGAGAAATTCTCTGTGCAACTTGGAAGTGCCGGACACTCTGTAGCTGTTTGCAGTGAGACACGAGACAAGAAGAGACAGACCAATATGAAACACGGATTCGACAGTATTGCAATGGAGCATTAAAGTTCATTCAATTTGTGCATTGCATTTGTCTTTGATTATAGAGTAGTGTGCAGAGAAATGTCATCCTCATCTCACCTGTAGAACTCACACGACATGCTGTGGCTTGTGAAGCTGAACTTGTCATTCTTTGTTTTTTCCATGGAGTAATCAGCTAGTTTAGAATTAGTACCAGCTAGCATCACTGAGCCGCCTTTACTTCCTACTTTAAGATCTAAATTGACCTGCCAGTTATTTGCAACAGAAGAGGTGCTGGAACTGACCAGAGACTCACTGGATCGGTGGAGTGTACTAGCCACTTTCATGCTGCAGGACTGCTTTGGTCTCCAGTCCACCACTGACAAGGGGAGCTTTTGCTTTTTGTTTTCCAGATAGGGGTTGCTACAAAGGGTGCACGTTTTGTCTTTGCGTTTCCACTGATTCATGTCGAGCACAAAGGCTCCTTTACGTTCCATTTTGGTGATATCAAAGCCTTCACCAGCCAGGTTGGTACCTGGAGCAAATTCTGCATCCAGGCACTGTCTGGGTGTCCCCTCTACGCACGTCTGATACGTACACTGAGGGAGGGACAGCATGAGGCTGGCATAGAGGCAAATATTCAACAGAAACATGTTGCTGTTAAGTTGGGTAGTGGATGCAAACTGATGTTTATCCTGAAAAGAAATATTTTAGTTAAAAAACATAAGCCATAAAGCAGTACATTAGTATTGGTACACCCCTGCTACTTGATCGTTGGACATATAGTAACTCTGAAATCATCCTGAAAAAGAAATGTTTCATGAGCAAGTGAAGCCGTCTGTTACTACACCACTGTAAGTGTCTGGTTCCACAGGACTAAACTGCTATAGCTTACCACACTGATATAGTAATGAACAGTTTTAAATAATTTAGGATTAACACCATATTCAGTCACTTCAGTTAAATCATCTGTGAAAGCGCTGTTGCAATTTAAAAATCGTGTATATTTTAAAACAAGCAAATCAACACGGACTCACCTTTGTCTCTCACGTTCCCACTGAATGTGTGAATCTGACTGCCCATGTGATTTTATAGACAAGTAAGTAGGACAGAACGTGATGGGGGTGAGGTGACAGTGAGAGGGGAGGGGAGGGGTGGGGGGTAACCACTTGTGATCAGCTCACTCCCCTGCTCTGCATGCAAATTAACACTTGGGCATTTCTGATAAATAGATAGTCTACATATTTTGAAAAAATAGTTGTGGTTATTGTTGTTGTGTGTGTGTATTCTAGTTGTTACTTTCACTTCAAAGTATCTGTGTTTTCAGCTTTCAGTACTTTAGTAGCTTCTAATTGAATCTGTGTGGTATGAAGTTTAATTTCTTTCCTGTATCCCTGTACGTATTTTCAGAAATAGTTTGAACAAAAACACCAACACATTGCCGACAGTATGATAATAACATCCAACACAGAAGAGTCACTCTCAGTGGTTTCTGTGCCAAATACTAATGTCTAAAAATACAATGGAGGCCAAAACACACAGAGCTATAGTCCAGATACCGTGGACAAAGCCAGTGAATGAGTACGTAGTTCCACTTACAGTGGTCCATCAAAGGTGGTCCTTAATGTGGCCCGGACACATTTGTGTACATGCTGCTAAAAGAATGCGGTCATGTGCAGCCCACTCCACCTCCGAAAGTGGACTAAGTGATCAGATTATTTAGAACAGATTTTAAAACCAGGTCCAAACAGGGCCTGTGACACTTGTGATTTATTTTGTTGTTGGATATGATGCGCTGAGATAAAACTGGTGTGTTTCAGCATCAAATACTGACATGGAAAAGAATATGAATCTACATTAAAATAGAGCAATGTCTGACCATTTTAATATGGAGAAATTAATGTATTTGAAATTAAGTGAGAAGAAACCGTTACAAAATATTGTTATATTCTATGTCGGTGGTGTCAGAGAGGAGGATGCTGTCCAAACTACATGCCATCTTGGACAATGTCTCGCACCCACTCCAATGCTTGCTGCTCAATCACTGGAGCACTTTCAGTGAAAGACTCCTTCTCCCAAAATGCACCACAGAGCGCCACAGGAAGTCATTCCTGCCTGTGGCCATCAAACTTTATAACTCTTCTTAGAGAGGTTGAAACTGAACAATATTATCTGTTTTGTGCAGTAACACTGGCTTGAAATGTGTGCAATACTCAACTGCTACTATTATTATTATTATTATTATTATTATTATTATTATTATTTCACCATTGCAACTCCTTAATTATGTAAATACTGTATCATAACATTCCTTTAACTATGTAAATACTATACATATCCACACTCCTTATATTTCTTTTATTTATATTTCTACTCTGATATTTTTACTATTTGTGCAACTGCAACACAGAATTTCCCTTTGGGAATCAATAAAGTATTTCTGATTCTAATTCTGCTATTTCTGATTATATTCAACTTTATTGTCATTGCAGTACTAAGACAACGACATGCAGTTAATTATCCAAACAGTACAGAGTATTATACATATGTATAGAGGCATATATAAATAATAATAAACAGTAAGGGATAAATGTAAATATGCTAAGATAAATACATTAAGAAAACAGTATGAACATGGGTAGCAAGTAGGCAATAATATACTGTATATTGCAGCAGCATAAATATGAATACATTAGAGGTGATATATATACATGTACATATACATTAACGGTATAAATATGTATGGATTGTAAGAGCATTTATAGTACAGGTAGTGTAATTTATTACAGATAAGGCAACACAAAAAACTGTGAAAAATGATAAATGCATCGATTCATATGAAAAAATACCTTTTTTTTCCGCATAAAACAGAATAAAGTATAAAGCTCCACTGCAAGTAGAAGAGGAACTATAAAATGTATGAAACATGATATGAAGGCATAAAAAAATATTATGTTCTTCACTTCTCTCTTCTTTTCTGTAGAACTGTTAACCACGTCTGATTAACATGTGACATGTGGGTTGTTCAGAGTAACAGGGGGTCTTGTTCAGCACAATGCCACAGAGGTGTTGGTGTAGGCGGCTACATGTCATAAGGTCCAAGCAGCAGAGAGGGGTGAGAGGTGGAGGTGGTGATTCATCTAGATCCTCAGCAGTTCTCTGCCATTACAGGATTACAAGTGCCCTTTGGAAACGTCTAAATCCAAGTGCATCTATTGCTTTTGTGAAGTAATAATAGCAAGTTGGGCCTATAATGACAGTGATGTTGTCGTTGTTTGTAATTAGAAGTCAAGCAACACGTAGCATAAATGGGATTTGAGCATTACACGCAAACTCATGTCTGGACAGTGACTCATTTATAGACCTGCAGCAGCAATAGATTCTCTCATAATTCAAATCTGAGACTCCAAATTTCTATGCATATTCTGTAATTATAATAGTATTTTTTTTTTCCTCTGGTACTAGTGCAGTGCCTGTGCAAAGTCAGTTTTTGCGTGTGTTTTTAGTAATTGTTGGTTTGGTGTGTTTGAGTGCTCATTGTTACAATTACAAAGCAAAAGTTCAGTGACATTTTTAATTTGTGCATGTTAGAAAGCAAATACTGATAATGACATAATGACATTCAATAAATATGGAAAATTGAACTACATGGTTGCATAACAGTTTATAATGGTGATATTAGGTAACATGTATTTGGGTATCTGTGTACAGGTAGAAGGACTTTAGAGTACATTAGATTAGATTGGCATTAGTTTTAACTTTGTCACTGTGCAAAGTACAATTATAGAGACAATGAAAGGCAGTTAGCATCTAAACAGAAGTGCAAAAATGCAGAAAAGTGCAATGTGAACAGTATAGACAGAAAGTGCAGTATTAACAGTATATGACATATAGTACAGTGTAGACAAACAGGGCAACTATTTAACATAGCATATTCAACATCACATAGTTACAGGCTAACTTCAGCGCGCTAGACACAGTAATAACTTAGCATTGAGACCAGGCTATGCTTGTGCAAACAGTTTGTGCTTGTGCAAACAGTTTGTGCAGTGAAAGACTAGGAACGCATTGAATAGGATATGTTTAGTTGCTGAAACAGGCTACCGTGTATTTGAGTTGCTGAATAGCCTAGACTACTATTACACAGTAGCCTAAACTCTGAAAAATCAATAAATGTAAGTGCACCAGAATAAAATCAGAATTAAACAGTGTAGCTGACTTACAGATTCAGTTAACATGAACGTAAGCGTGAATATTCAGGTGAGGTTCAGAGCAGGCTACTACTTCAGGTGAAAAACAAACATCCACAAAGCATAATGAACAAAGTTTTAGTGCTGTAGTAGGTAGCTACTACTTTATGAGGGGGGAGGGTAATTAGAGTGGCAAGAAGCTATTTATGGTTCTTTCAATCATAGATTTTTCATTTCTTATCCAAACAACATCAAACTTGGCACTGCCTACACTTGTGCCCCTAACAAGAAATCTGTCAAGTTTGAACGGTGTAAGAAATATGACAAACAGACATATAGATGTTCCTGTAGCCTAATACATAGCCTATTGAATAACTTGATGATACAGAAGACAAACCCTTTTGTAGAAAAATGCATCATCATGTGATACTTGCAACAAAGTCTGGTACCCGGCCTATAAGTAGCATCACGCTCTGTCTACCACTTGTCTGTAGCTGGTTGTGCTTTGTGTGTGCGATTCTGAAACATCCTTAAAATCGGGAATTGCGTTTGTTTATTCAAAGTCAAAGACAGTCAAAAGTTTGCTACTTTGTACATTTTTGTGAGTTTAAGGTGTATTTCACATTGTAGCTGCCAATGCTCTGGAGTCTTTTATAAACGTGGCGTATGCATAAAACAGGGTTGAAAATGTGCGTACACCACTTCCCACGCAAAGGTTGTAATTTATAATAAACAAACTTGACGGGAGAATGTGCGGTCCTACACACAAACTCTGACCCATGCAAGGTGGAGGCTGGGGGTGTGGCCTTGACCAGCTGCCACTTTGCTCGTTTGAAAGCCATGATGTCTCTCTCTCATGGGTGGGCCAAATTCTCTGGGCGGGCAAAGCAGAGAAAGGGGCGGTAACCTTGCCCCTTATGACCTCATAAGAGGCAAGGTTACACTGTTCAAGATCAGGCCAAAATTATAAATCGATTTGCAGCAATTCCCGAGCGTCTTAGAGTTTTTTTTGCTATTTCTCCGCCAGTAGTCATGATTGGGCATTCATTCATTAACATTATTCATTAACATACTTATCAGCATTCACGAGGTGCTTTGCGTTGACTATTTATGGTTAAAAATGGGCGTGTACAGGGCGGGATAAGAGCCTGATTCACGTACGCACACTTGTGGGTAATCTGTGATTTATAAAGTTTTATAAATCTGACATTTTTTTTGGCTTTTGGGCATATGTACACTATTAGTAAGGATCCTACGCACAGTTTTATAAATGGGACCCCTGGTGCTTTCTTCAATCCTCTGTGTTTCTGGTCCTGCGCTTTGTGCAGTGTGAGTTATATTTAACAATGTCCTTTGCATTTCTAATTCAAACAACGTTAAATTTGGCACTGCACTTACTCGTGCCCGTAGCAAAACACCTGTCAAGTTTGAAATCCATCAGAGTAATGGTTTGAGAAATTTGCAAATAACAGACAGACACACACACACACACACACACATTCCTGTACTTTATAGATAGATAATCAGTTTTCAGAAAATGCAACATCTATGCTGAACTACATTTGTATCTGTAATTATAACAAGAAACTCATTTTGTTGCTGTAATGAAATATTTGCTATTAACTTACAAATAATAATAATGCTTTGTGTTTATCATGTGAGCTCAGGTGGCAACTGCAATATTCCCTGCTGAATTGAAGGCAGCTGTAGCTCAGTCAGTGTTGGCATTTAACTGCCAGCGCCGCCAAGCAACATGAAACTAGTCCCAGTAAATCAGAATTAGACCAGAAGTTAAAAGAGTTTGCCTTCAAAATAAAAGGGTATTGTTATATAAACGAAAAAAATTACTTTTTAAAGTAACTACAGTATATGTAGCTTCTGAATGTTTCTGAAACTGTAATTTTTCATCAGATGATGATACATACATACAACAGTGAAAAGAAAGCTTACTTTATATAGGTTTAAATGTATTTTAATTTTAGAACCCTAGAAAAAGTCCTAGCTTTACTGTGTATCTGTTGGTTTGGGCAGTTGCCAAATTTGTTAGAGTATACACACTCAACAACTACCTGTCTTATAAGTGGTTCCTAGTATTTAAGAGTTTCATTTTGTATTGTTCTCACACAGTTATATTCTTTAATAAAGTTGTATTTTCTGTAATCAAATTACCAAAAAGAAAATCTGGAGCTAGATGGTATTATTCCAGAGCAGGAGTAGGCCTACGGATTAAGAGTACACAATGTACTCAGGGCGGGAGTGTCATACATACGCCATTTCACAAGATCAGTCTGGAAATCTGGAGGGTTAGTAGTGGCACAAAAGCAAATATTTGACTCAGGCCTCCCTAAAGGCATCATCATTAGCAACATCCTTTGTATTTATGTTAACCATGTTTGGCTGAACTAAATTGAGCAATGAACAGGCACGGTCTTGCTGAGCACATTGCCTTTCTTCAACAACTGTTTAAAAATAATATTTAATATTACTAATTATAAGGGCCTTGCTAAATAGTTTGACATAAATTCTATGGTAAGATATCGTCGGCTCGAAATGCTGTCTTTATTTTAAATGAATGTGCTTTGTAGCTTTATGTAGATTTTATTTTGAAATCAATGAGCGGAAGTGTCGTCATTGTTGTTCTTTGTAGCTTGACACTAAAGGCGATGCAGGGGAATTAAAGGCCGCCAGGGAAGACACCGCATTTCAAGGAATACGGCCAGCCAGAGATAATGGTGGGAAACATTTGGATAAAACAGATGTTGAAGAAAGTGAATATAGGCGTTACGGACAGGACCTCGTGTGTTTGGAGTCACCCGGCACAAATATCTTCTTTTTCATCTCCAGTCACTGCACATCGGTAGCCGAGTGCCCGGCGGCTTGCTAGCCCGCAGTCCTTCCTAAAATCTCCGCGCCAGTATCACAGATCTCATCTGTTGTTGTTTTTTTAAAGCGTTACGAAAGCTAGCTCGCATCAACGGAACTGATTCGACCATATGAAGCCCGTTTTCTGTCATTGAAGTAAAGGTATGACCCGCTAGTCCTCTGTTGCAAATCTGACCGCTAGGATCAAGCTAGCATCATCTGGAGTTGGATGGACGCGCGGCTCACACTCAAACACCCACAGCATCCTTGGCTGGGACGCGTTCATGCCTGTGCTGCTGCACTGGAATGCTAACTAATGAGGAAGTGGCTTTAACATGACGAGGAACATTTTGCCCCTTAACCGCTCAAGGCTGTTAGGTTGCACATGGACATTCTTTAGATGCCATATGTAATGACCGTCCCGAGCTCGCACCATGTATGTGGCTGGCCGAGTCTGTCTCCAGCCTTGCGGGTGACACTCTCACAGGTACCGGCGGTTCAAAGCCAACAGCGGCGGCGCTGAAACACCGTCGCTGAGAGACTTGAAGTGAGCTTGCCAGTGCAAGCTAAGAGGCTATTAGCACAATATAGAACCACTAAACAGCACCAATGGTATCCCACAAGATTTTAGTCGCAATAATCCTATTAAATGTGTATATAGGTGTACAGTCTGTTTTTTACTTTTTCGGCGGCGTCCTTTTAACGGGCTTGTTTGCTATGGCAATTTTAAATGGACCGAGGCTTCTGGACTGGGCGAGTTCACCTCCACATCTACAGTTTAACAAATACGTCCTAACGGGATACCGGCCGAGCTCCTCTGTGCAAGACTGCATAAGAAGCCTGTTTTACCTGCACAATGAACTTGGAAACATATACACTCACGGTAAGTACAGGAATTTTGTATTAAGTGCTTAGTCAGCAGGTGAGATTTCGGTAGCCGGTGTGACGTTAAGTATTAACCCACAGCAGTACTATACTGTACAGGCACTGTACCTGCGGAAGGATGCTAAGCCAGACATCGCACTAGAGCCTGGAAAGCGTTCAGGATGGCAAATATGACTTCAAGCCTTAATAGTTACCACATATTTGAGCCAAATTCATATTTGAAGTATTTTACTTAGTAAGTAAACATTATATTCATTTATTTTATAATGTTTGTCCATGTATGAAAATACATGCCAATCAGTTTGAGAGTGATGGGTTGGGTTTTTTTTTTACTAATAACGTCTTCTCAGAGGATACTGAACAATTGTGAGGCACTTAACTTGAGTATTTGTTACTTTATACTTCCAGTCCACTACATTTTAGAAGGAAACAATGTACTTTTAATTTCCTAATGTATTAGACAGTTGTAGTTACTAGTTTAGATTATGACTACATATAAAAGTTAGAAAATATGACACATATTTCATGATAAAACTACCCAACAGTGTATAATGTCAAAGAAAATGGAAAAAAATAGTGTTGGGAAAATCCCCTCAAAAATCACTACTTCCCACTCCCAAGGTGATATCTTCAATCTTCTTCTTGTTTTGTCCGACAACAGGCCAAAACCCAAAGGTGTTCAGATTCCAGTGGTATGTGACAAACAAAAGCAGCAAATCCTTTCAATTGAGAAGCTGGAATAGAGTGTGTTTGACATTTGTCCCACTGTTTTTGCTTGAAAAAAATTGTGTTTCCACTAATTGATTAATAGAGCTCTATAATGTGGTTAGAATTTGCTTCACCAGTTCACTAAAAGTAAAACGGTTAGTGTAAAAACTACTTCCACATTAAAAAACATTTATCCATTTATTATTTTTTTTAACCTTTATTCAGGGAAGGTTCACTGAGTGGAAGCCTCTCTTTTGCAGGACCCTGATTACATTCACCCAGTTACACAGTAACCTGGAAGTACCTGCCAAGTACAAACAGTCTACTTTTACTCTACTAATACAATTTTGAATGCAGGACTTTTACTAGTAATGGAGTAATTTTACACTGTTTTAGTAAAAGACATGAATTCTTCTACCACTGGTGTTAGTCATCAGTCAGTCACTTTAAAAGTTTTCATTTTAATTAGTGCTCCATGCTTTGTAACTTATATGTGTGCCAAATTGAAGAGTTAAAGGAAGATTTCACTGTTTGAAAGATTAATATCTTTAAATTGGGTCACTTATGTAGTTGAAATATGAATTTTTCTTGAAATTGATGCCTTGTAGACCGAGAAATGTCCGAAAATGTGTTTTTGGCTCATGTGGATGAAAAAGACACTAAATCCCAGAATGCACTTGCTTCGCTGCTCAAAGAGTCCACTCCCAAGCCACGCCTAATGTTTACAGACATAGCTAGCTAGACAGACAGTGTGGCATTCAACTCAACTTAAGTGTGTTTTATTGTCATTTCAGCCATATACACGAACATTATATAACATCTGACATTATATAAAAACCACCCAATGAGCGGGTTGAAAACGGAACTAGTTGGCTTGTAGTTCACTAGCTCTGGGGAAAAAATGCCTCAAGTGATGCAAAATGACGATTTTGCGTCATCAGTTTTGTTTCCAGACACACAATACAGAGATCTCTCGTCTCAGGGGGACGTGAGGGAGGGAATCACTGTAATTTAAAAATACTTTCTACTGTTACAAAGCTTAATGCTAATCGCCAAAGTATCCCTTTAAGTATGATTAATTCAATTATAAAGAGGGCTTATTTCATGTATATTAACAAGCAGAAGCTAGACAAATGGTTGTCTCTTCAATTGAACTGCCCATAGTGGAAATTGCCTGGGAGTGGATTTTTCATCTGGTCCAAAAATGTCATGGTTACACAATAGTATGCCATTCCTTAAATAGGTTGGCGCAAGCAAAATTTAATCTATGCAGCCAGAGGTGAGACTGATGTGTCGGTTTGTTAGCTTCATGGTTAGACAGCCAATATAGCATGGCATACATTAGCATGACCTGTTACTACTGTGTTAAAATACATCCAGTAGCTGTAGAGAGTGCAGTACATCATCTGTGTGTTCACAGACTTCTGATAATCTGACAACTTCCTCATTCTAAAGGTCATTAATTAATTTCCACCTGCCAGCAGTCATTGAATAAACTGCAGTAGTGATCGTAAGGGAAGTGGCCTTGGAAATCTTTATTACACCAGTGACATCAGTTGAGCATGTTACCTCACATACACCAGTAAGATCATTGGCTATATTAGGCAGTGATGTTTAATTCAATGAGCTTTTGTCCAATTCTCCAAATTTAGAAGAGAAGAGGCAGAGCTGTGCTCAGAACTCAGGTGGAACATTGTTTTTTTATTGTATTGTAACATTTCAGGTAAGTTTAATGAGCTGGTCCTCCCTACTGTTTTCAACCCTGAGTGGGACTAAACGGCCGGCCAGCTCAGGACGAGTGGGGGGAGGAGCAGAGCTAACACACTTAAAATAAATGTGTTACAGTAGACGGCATTGAGAGTATCACCTGGCGGGGACAAATGACTTGACATTGGGAAAGGCAGAGTGAGCAAAAAAAGGAGAAGGGAGTGCAATATGTGTGGCGTAGAGTGCTAAATGATCGTCACAACTGTATGTGGATCAAATTTCAAAGTCTGGATTTTTGCTCATATAGCACTGTTCAGTTCAGTTCAAGCTTATTGTCAAAATGCATATTAGTTCCACATCAATGAAATACAATGTGCCTAGGCACCCTCTCTGCACCAGTCAATAAGTGACTATTAAAAATAATTAAAAATAACATTTAAAAACGTCCATGCACAATAAACACAACTAAGCTAAAACCTCAGCCCTCCTTCCTGTTGTACTATCATTCAGTAGCCTTATTACCTGGGGGTGAAAACTATCCCCGAAACTAATGTGTGGATTGGGATGCTCTGCAAGCGTCATCCCTGATGGAAGGTGGGAGAAGAGATTGCGTGCAGGATGACTAGAATCCTGCATAATACCTAGTGCCTTCTTAGTGCTGCGTTTCCAGTAAATGTGCAGTTCAAGTTGAACCCAAATGATTTTAGCTGCAGTTTGGACCACCTTTGTCAAAAGATTAAGGTCATGTGAAGTAGCCCTGCCAAACCACACTACAATGTTGCCTGTCAGTCATGGGCAATTAAAAAAAAGGCGGCTCAGCTCAGGTTGCGGCCACTCATTCTTATATAGTTTGAAAAATAATGGCTGCAGGCCTCAAAAGTCCCGAGCTAGATAACCCATCACAATAAACATGACACCCAAAAAGGCTTTGTTTTCTGTCAAGCACTGGAGGCCATCAAGAAAAACTTCTAAATAAATAATCCTTTATAATATACTGTATGTTGATTTACAAATTGTGCACAAAAAGGTAAACTCGATTAGTACATGACACCAAGTGCAACAACGGCATTCCCCTTTTGTTTGTGTTGAGCCCTGACAGCAGCTACACGTGAGCTTTGACTACAATTACAGCTGAGGTAGTCTACTCAACAACTGTCCGGTCTCTGTTTCTCTGCCCTTCCTATTTCCAGGCATCCCTTTGGTTTGCTTCCTGGTGCTGCTCCCTCTCCACATCCCCTGGTCTCAGATCAGTGTCACATGGTTGGGCGTGGTGCACTTCCTGGCTTGCCTCTCGCCCCAGCTGGGCTCTGTGCTCTACCACCTCTTCATGAACCACGAGGGAGGGGAGCCCGTCTACCACACCCTCCTCAAACTCGACGTGTGTGGAATCTGCATGATCAACACATTGGGTAAGCCTACGTGGAAGCTCAGCAGATTTCTTCATTGTTTATCGTTTTTTGATTCTTTGTCAGCCGGCCTTCTGTTATTGCTTCTCCGTTTACTTTAAGTATGGAACTTTTCTTTATTGACTGTCGATGATTTACCATGGGAGTGTACATGCACTGACAACATATTTGACTACTAAGTCAACTGACTAATGTAAGCGATGATCCAAGTTCTAAAATGGTTATTGATCTGTCCATGCAGCTTGTATTAGCTTATTAAAATCAAAATGACAAGGGCAATATTTTTCATGTATTTATGTACAAACAATTTAGCTTGGCAATAAAAGAGACTATTAACCACTCCTAGTTTAGATTTAATACCGTATAGAAACACATACTGAGTCCACAACATTTAGCTTTTCATTTCTTTTAAACTTATAGTGATAACTTATTTATTTACAGACTAGGTAATCGTCAAGAATATTCTTGCAGGAGGATTCTAGGGCTGCAAGTATTGCAGCTAATTTTCTTTATTGTTATTTCTTGATTAATTTATTAGTTCCTTTGATTTATTCAGTTTGTCAAAAACAGTCCGAAACCTATCTGTCCATCCGTCTGTAAGTGCTTATTTTATTTAGTGGCGCGGGGGATGCTGGAACCTATCCAAGCTGACATTAGGCAAGAGGCAAGTATCCTGGACAGGTTGACACATAGAGACCGACAACCCTTTACACCCATATTCACACCTACAGGTAGTGCTCTCTGTATGGACTTAGGACATTTTCTTTTGCATTTCAGCAAATATCCATCCTCAGCTCTTTTTAATTTCACCAGTCTCCACATCTGGAAAGCTTAGTTTCATATGGAGCTTCCACATGACCTTTATATGAGTTGAGTGCTGCATTTAACACGTCAGGCAGAGGATCTGAGATCTGCTCACCACTCTGAAAGAGCGCTGTCACACTGGGTTCAAACAATTTGACCTGTGTGCGCTGTGGCTTGCACCAGGCATTACATTGCTGCTGAGTCTGGCATCCCTCTCTAGACTGACTCTCCTCTGTGTGTTTTCTTGTCTCAGGGGCACTGCCCATTGTCTACAGCACGTTGCTGTGCTACCCGTTCATCCGCACCGTGGCCCTGTTAGTCTACATCCTGCTGTCCAGCCACGCCATCTACTGTGCCGTCACGGCTCGGAGCAGCGTTCGCCGATTGCGCTCCTTCGCCTGGCAGGCGGTATTCCGCTTCTCCTTCTTCTTGCTTCGCGGGGTGGGCTTGGGTGGCGGCAGCCCCACCTCGCTACGCCACTTCCTCATGATGGATGCGCTGGCCGTGCTGGGCGGGGTCATCAACATCATGCGCATCCCGGAGCGCTTCCGCCCGGGCCTCTTTGACTACTGGTGCAATAGCCACCAGATCATGCATGTACTGGTGGTAGGCTCCATCCTTTACCTACACTGGGGTGTGCTGGACGACCTGCTGTGGATCAACAGCTACAACTGTCCCTCAGATTGACCCTTTCCCCCCCTGTAGCCCCCAACCCTTACAAGCACGAGCACTGGATTGTAAGGTTAAAAGACCTCTGAGGGGATGGGAGTGTCTGCAGAGGGAAAGAGAAGGAGGGTATTCAGGGGGAACTGATGCAGTGAGGTGAGACAATATGTTCTCTGTGCATGTGTTCACCTCATGCACTTAAACTCAGAATGTTCATATCTACGTCCATCTTGTTACTTTGTGCAAATGTAGGCAGAAGTATGCCAAGTAACACGCACAAGTATTTTGGCTCTGTCACTCTCCATAAACATGGAAACACAGGTGTATATGGGCGGACGGACGGACACACACACACACACACACACACACACACACACAGCAAAATTGACATATTTCAAACACTAAATTGAATGAGTATGAGTATTGAACATTAAGTAAAGGATCTAGTAAAATGTTACAGCTGAGTATAAAGCCTTTACTTGATAATAGAAGTTTTACTTGAGCATTATCTGATGTGGTTGGTTAAGACAGTCGGTGGCTAGAAGATATCGCATGCTCAAGTCCTCTCAGATGTCACTGTTGCTACCTATGCAGCACATCCATATCTCAACACATGCACATCACACACACTACACACAGTCAAGACACCCTCACACCTATATTTTTATACTACATGTACAAACTGTAAGTGCTGCACAAAGCGCTCATAGAGTTTTCACTACGTCCAACAGAGTTTTACAGGACTGATTGTTTTGTTTACGTTTCCTTGTTTTCTGCTACTCCCTCTTTCTTTATGTGTCAGTCTAATTTGTCCTAAATGTCACAAGATGATGATGAGGAAATGAAGATGGGCGAGGGGGTTCATTCCTGAGTGTGCCAGCATGTCAGCGATGAGTTTACTTGCTTTAGATGGCTTGCACCACACATTACAATGTATTGTGCAGTGTTATCTGTTTCCATTGCACCTGAGCTCCTTGCCAGTGATATTTAGGCATTTTTAAGAAATCAGGAAAAAAAAGAGAAAAAGTGCAATAGTTTACAAACTGTGTTGTTCATTGGCATTATTGTTTGCCAAACTTTTGCTTATGAGAATGAGCAAAGTCATTGTTATTTATTATTTATTTGTGCATTTATGATAGCTTCCCATTGTAAGGAATGACTGTGGAAGATGTTTTATAACTTTTAAGGTTTATGCACTTGCATTTGTTTTGTAAAAAAGCCCTATAATGTGTATTTTAAAGTGACTAAACAGACATGAACATTAGCTTGTGACGTAGCAGCAAGATGCACTGAAAGTTAAGGGGTTGCCACTTAACAATTGCCAACTTTTAAGGAAACGTGATTGTAATTGTAAGTTTCTAAACAATTGAGTATCTTTACACTGTAACCCTGTTTAGAAAAACAACAGCTAATTGGCACAACATGCACAAAATACTGTAATGAAATTACATATTTATTAGCCTATGCTTTGTATTTATTTGCTGATACAGGTAACCTTGTGTCTCTGTCAGCTGCTTAAACGGTTTATGTTGTTGCTGTGCAGGATCGCTGGCTGACAGATCAAGTTAGAGGTCAAAGAAAATCTTTAGTTGTATACAAACCGTGCAAATCCCAAGGATTAGCTCCTCATATTCTCCCCACACAATTAATTCCCAGTGATGTTTGACTTCTCAGTCACTCTGTAATATTCTAGAAAAAGATTGGTCTCTATGCATTGCAATTGACAATAACATTTGCAATAATCAGCAAGAAAAAAATCTGTTATGTGACTTAAAAATTTGTGCAGCCCTCTTCTGAAGATGTTATTTATGTTATTTCTTTGACTTGAATGAAAATGGGTTTTATTGTATTTGGATGTTTACTTGAAATTGATGGTTTATAAGGGTCAGTCTTTATTGCCACACAGTGGTGCACGTTGCCATTATTTATGCACCACATTTAAATGCACCACTTTTGCCCTGCAGATGGATTTGTGTTCTTTAAGTAGCACCTTTTTAACTCAAATAGAGGTTACACACTGTGTCTTTTTAAGTTAGTTATTAGTATTTATTAAGCTGACCTAACCAAACAGGAATAAACCCCCGTGCCCTCCGGTCATGTATTGTATAAGTTACATCAGTTCTGTGTGAATGTCCATGATTGTTGGACGATGATTGTTTTGCCACTATATTCCTCTGTGGTATTTCAGTTACTACTCTAAAGTAAAAGTAACTGTTGCACTGTACTTCATGCTTAAGACTAGTGGTTGATTTCTTTTCCACAGGCAGACTTTACTTTCTTAATGACATTGCACTTGCTTCCCATGCCAACAGTCACAGCCGCCTACTGACTAGTCACCAGTCCCTTCAGACCCACTTCATCTTACCAATTAACCAGTGTCATAGGTGTAGCACATCCTCTGCTTCCTGTGCTAACGCTGACTCATAGGTGAAGAAGGATTTCCCACAGTCTTAAACACATAGACTAGCCTCAGACTGCGTCCCCGCACCCTTCTCCTAGATAAAGAGTCAGATACTTATGTCTGCTAGTTTCACTCTGACACAGTGATTATTACATACTATGCCCGTCGTATAATGTTAAAGATGAAACTACTGTATTATTGGCCATTGAATGAAACTGAAAAAAATGCATGAAAGTAGCTGTAAAACAGAACCTAATGTCTCATAGTGTTAGCTAATTGTTTGTTCATTGTAGTTACTCAAAGGCCATGTCACACACACTCCTGGAAATGACTGTGTGGGTTGGGGGGGGTGTCACCACTACAGAAAGATGACTGAACAGATCAGAACAGAGGCAATGCATCACTATCAAATAAACTGCACTCTTCATTGTTCTCAAAAGGGCTTTGGATTTAAGTAAATTACAATTATGAAACATTTCAAGTCCATATAAATAATGTAAATACATGTATGTGGATTATATATACATACAGTGCAAACAATATACCTTGATTGATTTTTGATACGTACACAATATAGGATAAGAAGAACTGGGATTAATGGTTTGCCACATTTAAGCTGCTGCTCTCTCTCACAGCCGAAGCGAGTTACGAGAGAGGGAAGTAGATGCGGCTCGATGTGGTGCTTCAGATTAATATCAAGAATGTGTGTTTGCTTAGCTGTGTCCATATGTATGTGAACAACACAGAAAAAAAGACTGAAATTGGTTTCAGTGCAATGTAGAATTTTTGATCTTGTGTGACCCTAATTAAGAATGCTTTTGATCATTTAAATGCAACCACTATTTTTAAGACACGTGGGAAAGAAAGATTTGTGACCATCATTGGGAAATCTTGGCGGACATGTGAATACCTCGTGACAACCACTGGTCTATCTATGCATTATCAGCCGAAGGAAACGTAACAGTGAAGTCGGTATGTGTTTGTAGAAACAGCCCTCTGATCAACTGTAACAGAGGGCTTCGCTCCAACATCCTGGGCCTCCCACTTCTCAGGGTGCCATAACAGTAGCTGTAACATCCAAGGCCTGACCTCTGCTTTCTGAAACATGTCTGTGAGACTGTCATCTACCTCCACCTGCCGTATCCGTTCATGCTATGAACTGGGTAACAGATTGGACAGAAGGAAGGTGGAAAGGTAGTAACTAACCATGTTACAGGAGTGGAACCTGGCCTTTTGTCTGTATGTTAAATGAAAAAAATGACATGACATATTAACACATCACTAACAAAGTTCATTTTGTAATATAACACAGGTGCCGGATTGCCTGTTGATGACCTGTTTATAATGGGCTACCTGTATTGTTATATACTGATTATTATGATTACTGTTATTCTGTGGATCCTAATAATGACACTGGTCTATGTATACAGATAATGAGACAAGCCCTTTCCCTTAGGTTGAAGGGAGCTTACTGGAGGGTCTGTCTGTTATGCGTCTCTTCATATACGCAACATCGCGGCATTTTTTTGACTGACAATGAATGAGTGTGGCTCCATCTAGTGGAAGTTCATGTGCACTGGTGCAGGCCATACTGCAGGCATTTGAAAATAATTGACAGCTTGTAATACTGTCCTTGCTGGTTTGCGATTATTCTCCAGGGTTATTTATTTGTCTTTCCAGACAATGTATGTTCACATGTGTATATGGGCTTTCCTGCAAAACCCATACAGGCATGAAATCAGTATGTTGTCAAATTTACTTTCTCCCTTAGTACTGATGGGGGGCTGCTGACTGCATCCCCATGAGTGCATCATTATCCACTCTGTATCTTTGCAAATAATGTGCAGGAAAACAGACGTTCTGTAGTTCACGCATCTGTCCAACATTAGTGATTAGTGTCCCGTGTAACAGACAGGCTCTCACACTCCTCAGTCTCCAGCAACAATTGTGCAATAAACTGAAGTCTATATTTTTAAAACTGCTTATAGGCCATCTCCTTCATCCTGTGTGTGTTTGTGTGTGTGTGTGCATGTGTGTGTGTTTTTGTACTTCTGTTTGTGAGAAACTTTGATTGCATTGGACTCAACCTATACAGTATCTCACAAAAGTGAGTACCCTCATCACATTTTTGTAAATATTTCAAGTATTTTCATGGGACAACACTGAAGAAATGACACTTTGCTACAATGTAAAATAGTGAGTGTACAGCTTGTATAACAGTGTACATGTGCTGTGCCCTCAAAATAACAACACACAGCTGGCAACAAAAGTGAGTACATTGTCCATATTGGGCCCAATTAGCCATTTTCCCTCCCCTGTGTCATGTGAGTTGTTACTGTTACAAGGTCTCAGGTGTGAATGGGGAGCAGGTGTGTTAAATTTGGTGTTATCGCTCTCGCACTCTCTCATTATAGTCACTAGAAGTTCAACATTGCAGCTCATGGCAAATAACTCTTTGAGGATCTGAAAATCAAAATGTTCTAATACTCACACTACAATTATTGTTACTCCACATAAAGATTGCCTAACTAGGTTATAAGAAAATTGCCAACACCCTGATACTGAGCTGCAGCATGGTGGCCTAGACCATACAGCGGGATAACAGGATAGGTTCCACCTCACAACAGGCCTTGCCATGGTCAACCAAAGAAGTTGAGTGCACATGCTCTGCTTCATATCCAGAGGTAATCTTTGGGAAATAGATGTACGAGTTCTGCCAGCATTGCTGCAGAGGTTGAAGGGGTGGGGGGTAAGCCAGTCAGTGCTCAGACCAAACGCCGCACACTGCATCAAATTGGTCTACATGGCTGTCTTCCCAGAAGGATGCCTCTTCTAAAGATGATGCACAAGAAAGCGCGCAAACAGTTTGCTAAAACAAGCAGACTAAGGACTTGGAATACTGGACCAATGTCCTGTGGTCTGATGAGACCAAGATACATTTATTTGGTTCAGTTGGTGTCAAGTGTGTGTGTGGCGGTATCCAGGGGAGGAGAACAAAGACAAGTGTGTCTTGCCTACAGCATAGTGGTGGGAGTGTCATGGTCTGCATGAGTGCTGCTGGTACTAGGAAGCTACAGTTCATTGAGAGAACCATGAATGCTACTGTGACATACTGAAGCAGAGCACGATCCCCTCCCATCGGTGACTGGGCCACATGGCAGTATTCCAACATGTGACCCCACAATGACCCCAAACACACCTCCATGATGACCCCTGCCTTGCTAAAGAAGCTGAGGATAAATGTGATGGACTGGCCAAGCATGTCTCCAGACCTAAACCCCAATGAGCATCTGTGGAGCAACCTCAAACGGAAGATGGAGGAGCGCAAGGTCTCTAACATCCACCAACTCCGTGATGTCATCATGGAGGAGTGGACGAGGATTCGAGTGGCAACCTGTGAAGCTCTGGTGAACTCCATGCACAAGAGGGTTAAGGCAGTGCTGGAAATGGTGGCCACGCAAAATATTAACACTTTGGGCCCAATTTGGACATTTTCACTCACTTTTGTTGCCAGCGGTTTAGACATTAATGGCTGTGTGAGTTTTTTTTTTTGTGGGGACAGCACATGTACACTGTTATACAAGCTCCACACTCACTACTTTACATTGTAGCAAAGTGTAATTTCTTCAGTGTTGTCCCATGAAAAGATATAATGAAATATTTACAAAAATGTGAGGGGTGTACTCACTTTTGTGAGATACTGGAAATGTCTTGAGCTCTTTAAGTAGTAAACCAGGGGTAGACCTTGTTAGAAAAGAGCAATGCGTAGGTTTGGGGTTGAAGTTAATAAATTGGGTTTTGTTTTAGAATTGTAAGCATCAACATTAGGTGTACGCAATCTTTAATGAGATTAGGGGTTAGGAAATAAAATCAAATATGAGATCCACACAAAATAACATGAGATGGTTTTTAGTAATAATTTTAGGTTGTTTTTTGTTTTTAGGGTGGGGGTAAAGGGAATGCATTATGTCAAAGGAGAGTGTGTGTGTGTGTGTGTGTGTGTGTGTGTGTGTGTGTGCGTGCGTGCGTGCGTGCGTGCGTGCGTGCGTGCGTGCGTGCGTGCGTGCGTGCGTGCGTGCGTGCGTGTGAGAGAGTGATAAAGATTAAGTGACCTCACAATGATAGAAAGATGAGAAATTACTTCACCTCTTCAAGGAGTAGATTAGAGCTTGTTATATAATTACACAGGTTAATTAAAGGTTTAAAGGGGTGCTTCAGCAATATTGCATATCCTAAAAGTTAAAGGACTTGCAAGTGACGGATTAAAAAAGTTGATGCATCAGAGACTTTAAGTCCCTTCAATGGGTCAAACTTTCAATACACTGGATTCTACATTTCCCATAATGCAACTCAATAGTGTATTTTGATGGGCCTTCCTGACTAACCACGACTAGTTCTCTGATATTCATGACTGAAATAGATGTAGTGCTTCTTTATTAAATTAATACTGGTTTAAGTATTAAAACAAGTGTGATATTGCTTAAATTAGGGGTTAGGAGATAAATCCAAGCCATGTGAGGTTCTTACAAAATGTGTAAAACATGAGAGAAATGAAGAACGGTCATATATATTAACGGCTTTTTCCTCAGTTGACCTCCAATAAATAATTTAGCTTGAATTAAGCAAACTTTATGGGTGAAATTAGAGCACATGGTCAAGAATAAATGCTTTTGAAGCATTTTATTACCCCTGACAGTTTGTCGGCTGTCTCATCAGATTTGAGGGTAAACTGTACCTTCAGCCCTGAACTCCGCATCTCAGCAATGCATCACTTTAGTCAGGTGCTTCTGTGACCTGGGGATGATTTTCAACCCTCACTGCATTTTTCAGAAAAATGTAGGAGGCAACAAGGGCCTGGATCTGCTTTTGACCGACTGATCTACGTTCGATCAGAGTGTGCATTGTCCTGACATTATCTTGATTTAATCTAACAAAAGATCACATAAAACTTTCACCGTCTTTCCCCTTCATCTGACCTTCTTCAGTTTTTCAGCCCCTGAAATGTCACAGGAGACACCTCCCACTTCCACATTCATTTGAAACTCTCACTTCCTCCATGTCATTTTGTAATGTACTTTAACCAACAGTCTCCTCTAAGTCCTCATTCTGGTGGCAGGGTGTTTGGTGCTCTGCCGGAACCCCTTGAGCTGAATCACCCCCACGCAACTTCCAGGTAGGCCTGAAACATCTGTCTGCAGTTTTTCACACAGTGTGTTTATACCTTAAAACATCTGGGGAGATATCAGTTTATTATCTATAATAGGTGCATTTATTATATGATAGGTAAATAACAGGTAGAGATAACAGAATATAATTCAATTGACTAGCGTCTCTGATCCTCATGTTCCTCATGGCTTGAGTTCTCCTGTTTCAAGTAAGTGAATTGTTTCCTTTGTACCAGGCAATGTTTCCCATTACAACAGACACAGACAGCAGCAGAGAGAGATTATTGACATGCATTTAGGTTCCTGATAAAATTAGGGCTCACTCTATAAAGGATTATTAAATTAGGTGCAGAGCCGCCAGAGAGGTCTTGTGATGCACATGCAGCAAAGCTGTTGTACTCTTCTGAGTCTGAGTTTAGGCGCGGCTGCAGATTTCAGGAAGTAAAATCTACTAATGGAGGTAAAGCAAAACATATTTAGTGTATTTCATTGGTGGGATTGTTGCTAAATAGTACAAGGTTTATTTCGCAGCTGGTTTTGATTGAACTTTGCTTGATTTGAGGCTTAACACATGTCTGTTTTGGTAAAGGATGCATTCACTGTATGTTATTTAACTTGTGACTTGCTAAAATATGTATTTGCAAGTACATATTACCTGTGGGGAAATCAATGAGAGCATGACTGTGAACAACAAATTTGGCAAAAAAGAATGGTTGGTAGTTTTGCTGCTCACTCTGAAGGATGTGGTTTTAACTGACACTTTGGGGAGCTCATCAACTTTCTCGGGCATACAGCATATGCAGCTCAACTGATGGCAAATAGTATTGTTTTTCTTGTACAATTGTTTTCTTGTACAATTGTCTTGAGCATGCACAATTATTCAAGTAACACACACAATCCCAAATTAAAGTGAGATAAGGGGACAGAGTAGCAGTCACAGACAGACTAGAGGAAGCAGTTGTGAAAGCTTTAGCTTCCTCTTTATTTTTGTAGCTTTCCTCTGTCGTGTCCTTCATCTGTTTCGTCAGCTTTGTGTCAGCCAGTTTATCATTTCCACTTGAAATCTACACGCATAAACCGAAAGGAAATTACAACAAGTAACTTTTTTTGACATGGTTAATCGTTTATGAATTCAAATTATGACATTTGTTGTGCTTTTAAAATGCACAGTTATAGATCTCTTTTTACTGTTTTACTACAGGCTTCCTGCACATAAAATTCTGCCTTTTTTTTTTTTTTCGACCATTAACTCATATTAACTTTCTTTCTTTCCAGTTCACCATGTCCAGGAAGGTTGTGAGGTCCAGCAAGTTCCGTCACGTCTTTGGCCAGGCTGTCAAAGCTGACCAATGCTACGATGACATCCGAATCTCCCAGATGACATGGGACAGCAACTTCTGCTCTGTTAACCCCAAGTTTGTGGCCATGATTGTGGACGCCAGTGGCGGCGGAGCCTTCATGGTGTTGCCCCTGAGCAAGGTGGGTCACAGGAAACACCCTGGTTGTATTGGCACAAAGATTATTTTTATTATATATGCTCTATTCTATATCTCTACAGCTCTTTGTGTCCTCATAATACCATTTTTGGATGTGTTGATTATTTCAAATGCAAGTTGGTGTGATGTTTTTTTGTTTCAACACCATGCTTATGGTGCCATGGCAGAGCTTATGGAACTCTGCCGGTCACCATAACACATTCAGCTGAATAAGGAAGTTTGATGCCAATTTTGAATCTTTCTACACGTCACTCGCGTCGCTGTTGAAAAGTTTTCACCATATTAGGAGTTCGTTGTCAGTTCAGTCAGGGCAGGATGTGGCTTCAACCCAGTTATTCTGCAGTCGCTCATGCAGTACGTTGGTGGCTTGAAACCTCTTTATTGAATTTAATGTGCCTGAAAAGGTGGCAAATTGCAAACCTTGTAGCCTTGTTTATGGTCATCTAAACATCTAAATTTGTCAAAGTATGTGAGCTTTACAAAGCTTTTACATTGGATCACTTACATGTTCTCCTAGGCTTGGGCATTTTTGCTATATACATAGGGTATCTGCACATCTTGAAAAGTCTTAAAAAGCATTGAATTTGGTTTCCTCAAAAAGAATGTCTTATTTTTATTTACAACAGTCTTAAAAATTCTCTCTTGTCTGCTGTAGGCACTAATATCAGGTATATAATATCATTGGTAAATCCATTCATACATTTTATTCCACTCATCCAGAACAGGTCATGTTAATTCTCATCTCGATGAACAATTATATCACTAGGAAAATACTGACAAAAATTTGATAATCATAAATCATCCAAGGCCAGATTATTCCTACAGATTTTCCACCATACTTTCATACTTTGGCCAGATGACTGTGAAAAAGGTTTTTAATTTGGAGACTATGTGAAAAGTTTCAAATTCAACTCGGTGATTACTGCAGATGCCACATTATTCATGGTCTAACCTCTTGTATAGTATACAATCCTCAAAGGGAAAAGATTTGTTAAGGGACCAGTGGGCGTGAAATTGCAGACAAATGGACTGCAGAGACATGGAAATCCTGTTTTGAGATGAATATTGGTGCTATTGTGTTTATTTCATCTCTTTTTTTATACTAACAAGTCAGTTAGTTAATATACAACTTCAGAAACCTAGTGGAGCCAGATGATAGAACAGTATGATAGAAAAAGTGCTCGAAAAATGTATTTTCAGAATATTTCAGATAAAACATTAAATTAATTGTCATGATGTTTTCATGTTCCCAGGGCTTATTCCTGTTATCCGTCCCTAAAGTCGGCTTCAAACTGGGTAAAGGGGCATTTAAATCAGTTGGTCTCTTAAAAGCTTTTAAAGCCATTTTGAATGACATGGCAGGTAAATGTCTTTGACTGATTGTTCTGTTTGATCCCTGATGTGGCAAACATTGCTGAATATCTTAATGCTTTATGATCCTGTAATTTACTATGTATTTTCATTGTGAATTATTATATGTTTTATGTCTGAAACTCTGTGCTGCAACCTGTCTTGGCCAGGACTCTTGGCTCTTTAGAATCTCGTAAAAGAGATTCTTAATCTCATTGAGTATTGTCCTGGTTAAATAAAGGTTAAATAAATAATAAATAAAATGATGCCCTGGGTGAGGAATAGTGTTTCGAGGGAGGGCAGCCCAGATTGGGTCATGGAAGGAGAAATTGAGGAACCATGGGATTTCATCTCCTTGGCCCTGGCCCATTAGATTAGGACATTAGGCGTAATTGGAGGCATAGCTGTAGCAGCTGATTATCAACTTTGTCCTCTTACATTGACTAAATCATTGCGTTTTTTTACTCCATCATAGTTGTGTATAACCTTTCAGTCCCTTGGCTTCATCTGACACTTTCCCCACTGGGGATGAGATTTTGAGAGTTGTATTCACCGCCCGTCTTCATGGTTCTGTCTCTGCAGACGGGACGTATCGACATGTCCTACCCCACTGTGTGCGGCCACACAGGACCGGTCCTGGACATCGACTTTTGTCCTCACAATGACAACATCATTGCCAGTGGCTCTGAGGACTGCAGTGTCATGGTAGGCATAGCTGTATTGTAACGGCATCTTTTAGTTCGATCTTTCAAGCATTTCAGTTTGCACTAAAGCATGACGTGACGTTGTACTGTAATGCTATCTTTTAATATGTGTAAATGCAGAGTCTAAATTGTTTCCTTGGTATATAGATTTGGGAGATCCCAGATGGCGGGCTGACCACGCCACTCACAAATCCTGTTGTCAAACTGGACGGCCACTCCAAACGTGTTGGCATCCTGAGCTGGCACCCCACCGCCCACAATGTGCTGATGAGTGCAGGTACTACACCGTCATAAACCTGCTGAAACCACAGGAGCGCCTGCCACCAGAGCTGCTTTTACATGATCTGACAGAGAGCTCTTGTATATTTGAGGAGCTGGGGTGTTGCAATATCAGATGTTCCGTTCAATGAAACTAACACCTTTGATGAACAGGAAGTTATTTCAGGCTCCACCCACTTTTATCACTCTGAACGCTCTTGTTGCCACTTTAGTTCACAGCATTACCCTCCCCTCAGTCTGTCTGTGTTACCGTGTTAAGACAACAAACCCTTGCTGAATAATACTACCAACGGCTGACAGCTACCAGGCAATGTTGTTGATATTGCTAATATCAGGTGCCTGGGTAGCTCACCTGGTAGAGCGTGCGCCCATATATAGAGGTTTGCTCCTCAACACTTTGGCCTTTTGCTACATGTCATTCTCACTCTCTCCCCTTTCATGTCTTCGGCTGTCTTTTAAAAATAAAGGCCTAAAAAAATTTATATGATATTAATAATAAATAAAGAATAATTTAATTATCAATCAGCTATAACAACTGCTGATAAACAGTACACAGCTTTGATTTATGGATGTTCCAGATTTTATGACTGGGATTAACAATGGTAAATTGTTGACTTTTCCATCTGATTAAAAGATAATTAAAAAAGGTACAGGGTTTTTAATGTGGTGCTCTCTTTTCTTTTCTGTGTAGCCATAGCAGCTGTCACTGCTGTTGTGTATTCCAAGCACAGTAGAAATGTTGCACGTGTATCAGAGAATAATTTCTAGGAAGAAACTAAAAAAGAAGCTTTGACTGTTTATGAAAGTCAATGTGAATACTTGTATTACTTGGGTATAGAGCTTGAATCAGGCATGCCAAACGTGCATGTTTTTATTGAGAAAATAAAGCTGACTACTACTGTATTACTTACTTGGAATTAATTAGATTCAAACCTACTGTGAAGCCTCTTTTCATATTCCACTTTTGTCACTGTTTTGTCCATGCAGGCTGTGATAACGTGGTGATTCTGTGGAATGTGGCTCGTGGGGAGGCAGTAGTGAGGATTGACACCGTTCACCCTGACCTCATCTACAGCGCCGTCTGGAACCAGGACGGCTCCCAGATTCTCACCTCTTGCAAGGACAAGACCATGCGGTTGCTGGACCCACGCAAGGGCACCGTCATCATTGTAGGTTTCCCTGTAACTTGGTACTGCAGCTTTACCAAACAAGTTATCAATTACATTTCTCTGCAAACATCTGGAGTGACGTTTAACTCACAGGCTAGAATGATTCAGACTGCAACTAATGGTTGTTTTTATTATGGATTAATCTGCCAGGTATTTTCTTGACTAATCCAATCTAAAGTTCAGAAAACTATAAAAAAATCACACAATTTCCCAGACCACAAGTTAACGTCTTCAAATTGCCTTTTTTTCCTTACCAACACCCACAGATATTCAGTTTACTAAAATGTAAGATAAAAAGGCAACACATTGTCACACTATGCTACAGATGTTTGGCATTAACGCTTAACGAATGGCTTAAATGATTAATTGATCATTCTAATGAATGCAGATACAAATTCGACCAATCAACTAATTGCTTCACTGACTAATTGCTGAATGATATGACAGTTGTATTTTTTATAATTTGTGTTTTCTTTAAGTAACACAGCTAGGATATAACAATGAATGAAGATTGTCTTCATTGCTATTTTGCTTCTATATGCAGCAATTTGTTGAATTTTAGTGCAAAACTTTATGAATTTGATATTCAGTTTCTTTTCAGAGTCTGAAATGTAACCTTTTTAATCAGCATCATTATCTAATTCATTATTAAAAATATTTTCATTTATTTTTTACTGTTATTTTTTGCTCTAGAACATAAGAAATAGAATAAGACAATTATTTTTGTTATTTTCATAGTATTAAATCATTTAAAATGTAATAATATTTCCTATTTACTACTCATATTGAGTAATTCTGTTTTTATTCACTAAATATCTCTCTGTAACACCTCCACCTCCACCTCTGCTCTGCTCTGCCTCACACCCCTACAGGAGAAGGAGAAACCTCATGAGGGCTCCAGGCCTGTCAGGGCTGTGTTTGTTTCCGATGGGAAGATCCTCACTACCGGCTTCAGTCGCATGAGTGAGAGACAGGTGGCGCTGTGGGACCCAGTAAGTGTCAACAACTTGCGTGTTCAAGTTCAGAGTTTTGTCTCAGTATCTGCTGTCTCTCAAACTCAAAATTGTTTTCACTTTACTAAGATTCATGTCATTTGACTAGATTTGACTGACAGTGGCCTGAAAACAAGAGCAATTACATTTGATGTCATCGGTGCCCAGGAATGTCATCACGTTTTTCCAACTGGGTCTTGCCCACTTTAAACCATTGAGAAGGAGAAGAAAAAACTCTCTTATGACATCTTTATTAACAATATTTTAGTAAGATTTTTACACACATACAAAAATAATCTAAAAGGAAAATAAAGGCCATGTGAAATGCCCATTCACATAAAGAAATACGCAAAAGTGATTAGGTTAGGGTATAAAGAAGAAGAAAAAGAAGCAGCAGTAGTGATGTTATTCATGAAAGGGTATTCTAAGAAAGGGTTTCATATTTTGATAAAAATGTTTTGTTCTTAATCTAAAACAGTTTGAACTTCGGCATAGAGGTTATTACACGTAGTAAGAAACCAGTTTTTTTAAGGCCTTCAAAGATCCCCTCCAGATGTGTTTAAAGAGCTGTTCTTTGGATAATAATTAGTGTCTGATGTGGATTTAATACAAAGCGTATTAAGTCACCTTGTTAAGAATTTGTAAAATTGCATAATTTTAGCACATAAACGTGAGTATAGCCTTCTAGTGTCAAACTCTGTG
Source organism: Percina caprodes (assembly GCA_013375575.1). Classification (NCBI taxonomy): domain Eukaryota; kingdom Metazoa; phylum Chordata; class Actinopteri; order Perciformes; family Percidae; genus Percina; species Percina caprodes. The sequence continues at coordinate 399,338 of JABXJD010000002.1, read as the reverse complement.
TAATACATCCTTATGCACAGTGAAGCTCAAGCATCCAAGTGACATAGCAATAAGAAAAACACATTTAGGGGGATTTAAAATTTTAGACATCATTTGAAAAAAAATATTTTGTGGTACTTTTAAAAAACATTTGTAATCTATTATTAGGGAGTTATTTAATGTATTTACAACACTGCTGTTTCACAACTTACAGCTTACAGCATTATGGGTGGTATTGCTCTGCAATTTTCCACATCAATCTTGATTAAGTCCTTGGCTTACCTGCAGTCTGTCCTGCTTGAGCAGCCTTTTTGTTACATTGCATATGATCAAACGTATAATTCTTTGTATCTGACTTTCTTCTAATAGAAGAACTTTGGAGAGCCGTTGACCTTGCAGGAACTGGATACCAGTAGCGGCGTCCTTCTGCCATTTTTTGACCCAGACACTTGCATCGTCTACCTCTGTGGCAAGGTTAGATATAGATGTTGTTGTTTTTGTTGTCTTTCTGTGTCTGTCTCATCCACACGGACACATACAGCTGACACTCACATCTTCTTCACAGGGGGACAGCAGTATCCGCTATTTTGAGGTGACAGATGAAGCTCCTTATGTCCACTACCTGTCCATGTATGGCAGCAAGGAGAGCCAGAAGGGGATGGGATACATGCCCAAGAGAGGCCTGGAGGTCAACAAATGTGAAATTGCCAGGTAAAGACATTCATGTCTTAAGAAATCCAAAGTTAGCTCAGTGTTTTTAGCTATGCAAGTCTTTTTGTGTTTAAATGTGTTTACTTCCTCCAAAAGAAACTTATTATCTTAATCTAGGCTGACACCTCAACCTAAAATATGAACCAATATTTCTACCTTCAGGTTCTACAAACTCCATGAGAGGAAATGTGAGCCCATAGTCATGACAGTGCCACGCAAGGTACAGATCTACACTATATACTTTTATAAGTCAAAATAAGTTAATTTGTGCATTTCTGTCTTGAACTCACTCGAAACTTCTCTGCCTGTGCAGTCTGATCTGTTCCAGGAGGATCTGTACCCCGACACCGTCGGCCCTGAGCCTTCAGTCGAAGCTGATGAGTGGTTTCAAGGAAAAGAAGGCCAGCCTATTATGATCTCTCTAAAGGACGGGTTTGTGGCAACCACCAAAACCAAGGAGTTCAAAGTTCACAAGACTCTTCTGAAGACCACGGCTGCTTCTGCTGGGAACCAACAGGACAGCAGTCGGGTGAGACATTTAAAGCTAAATATTTTGTTACATTTAGGGCTCTAAAGTTGCAGTGGTGGAATGTAACTAAGTACATTTACTCAAATACTGTTATTTACAAATTTCACTTGTACTTCACTGAAGTTTTTCCGTTGTATGCTCCTTTTATACTTCTGCTTCCCTGCATCTCTGAGACAAACATTCTTTATTTAACAGCTTTAGTTACCAGTTACTTTGTATAATAATGTTTTAATTCAAAGGTTAACTTAATTTCAATTTAAAGCCTCTGAACATCCACACAGGTGTTTTCAATTATTCTGGCTGATTCGACTCTTTTCAGGTTGAAGGTGGGCCAGAGCTTTGATGGGAACTTATTAGGTCACAAATTCTTTCTACCAATAAGGATGCCCGAGGTGTCATTCCCACCCTAACAGGCGCAACAACACTAACAGTGGACTCAGGAAGATGTCAATCACTCAGTCTAACCACAGTTATAAACAGCTGGGTGTTCAGGGCCTTTAAATATAAAATATAGGGCATTTGGATACATTAAATTACTGCATGTACTAGCTACACAATGTGCTACTTCCACATGAAGGTGTCAGTAATAAAGTAATGCAATGATTAGTAATAATGATTAAATATCAAAATATGTAATAATTTAAAACTTATGTATAATGGTATAGTTTTGATGCTTTAAGTACATTTTACTGATAAGTCTTTTGTAATATTTTGGATGCAGGGTTTTCACTCGTGCCCAAGTATTTTGTTTTTACACTTATTGGATACTACATGTAACCATTTTTGTGGCTCCAGAAAAATCCTCCTACAATTTTATTATTCGAAATGAAAACGCCTGCAACTTAGACGACAAAAATGATTCACCAATTCTATGATATATGTGTAATCAAACATTCTCACATCATCACTCTGTCTGTGTCTGTCTGTCTCTCAGGAGGTTCAGTCCTTGAAACAGGAGGTGAAAGACCTGAAAGCAGCGATAGAGGAGCTGACCAACCGTGTGAAGGAGCTGGAGAGCAAGCATTAAACTAGAGAAGTTTGATAAACAAGAACAATAAATCAAAGGCAAAAGTTAAGAGCAAAACAGTAGGTGGGAAAAAGACAGTGAGAGAAGAGTGGTCTGTTGTAAATCTGATTGTAGTGAGACAAAGGGAGAGATTGAAGCCTACAGCTGTAAAGAAGCTTCCTTTTTCTTTGAAGCTTGAATTTGTTTATTTGGTTTGTCTGATCAATTTTTAAAATTCCTATTTTAATATATGCTTTTAGTTTGAAATAAAATCCTCTGTATTTTACAAATTCTGTTTGCGGCTTTTTTTGTGTGAAATGAAATACACATGAAACACACATTTGAATTACATTACAATTTTAATTATTTATACTCATCATCATACAACATGAGAAACAAAACAAAACAAAAAAATTTTATATAAAATGAAATATCGTGGACGTTTAAAATATCGTCAAAGGAACGAGTTCATACGGTTGCTCCCTGAGGTGACAAGAGAGAAAACAGGCAATATAGACAGTAGTGGATCTAAACTAATTGTAAATATGAGGCAATAGTGGTGTCTACAAAAAGGAAAAATGGGAAGAAATGCACCATAGTTGATATTGTACTGTATATGTCAAAACAGCAACCCAAATAAAAACATTAATTCTAACATCACAAAGTGTGTATAATCACCAAGTATACCATTTGTTTTCCATTTACTTAAAAATAGTGTATGCATAACCCAGCACCAAATAATAAAACAGTTTTAAGATTTGAAACGTCACCAGCATAACTATGCATATGAAACAACTGAGAGACAATTGTCAGAATTGAGTATTTACAGAGTTTTGTTTATTTTTAAACATTTTTCCTAAAACTACCCCTGGTGTCATCTACTTTGTTCCTTCCCAGTCTTTTACCAACTTAACCCTTAGCCCGTAATTTCTGTCAAACACCAGTCCCCTTCATTAAGCCACTACACATAGTTTTTATTGGCGGCGGGGGCGGAGCTATTGCTGTAGTACTTGGCAGTTCCACCGGAGCTGCCAGATTTGGGCCTGCTGAAGCAGCAGATCAGACCTCCAGACAGAAGGAGCAGCACGCCGGCCCCCCAACCCACAAAGATACACGCTCCCAGCTCCATCTTGTTGGCAGCATCCACCAGGGGGTTGTTGAAGTTTGTCACAGTACTGTTAGCGGACCAGCTGACGGCGATGATTACCAAGAGGCCGGCCAGCAGCATGCCCACCCCGGCCACCAAGCTGATCTTGGGCTTGGCATCTTCGTTCTCAATGCAGGTGGTGAAGTCGGCGCCACAGAATAGGATGAGGAGGCTGAGGCAGGAAAACATGCAGCTGATGATGGTCATGGCACGGGCGGCCTGCAGGTCAGAGGGCAACACCAGCAGGGAGTCGTAGTTCTTGCATTGCTGCTGGCCGGTACTCTGCACCACACAGCTTGTCCATAGGCCCTCCTGTCTGCTCTACTCACACACAGACACACACACACACACACTCAGTTATCTAACACTTTTACAGATTTTTTTTTTTTTTACACAAAACACATGATGAGCTCATTAAATATGATGCACTGTTATAGTTTAAAATAAACTTGAAAACCTAGCACTTCATCACTCCAACAATTAAATTTAAGGTTAAAGTTTTCTTGTAAGCTAACAGTATGAGAAATCATCTTAGATTTACAGTAGTTGTTCCGTCATGTTTGTCCCTGTATTAAGAGACCTGTCTCAGTGTTTCAGGGTTGTGTTTTTATTGTACATTTTAGTGATGGGGTTCAAAATATACTTCCAAAAGTCAGAAGAATACCCTGTATGTTGGGCTTTTAATTTTGGTTTTACATACCTGTCATACCTAATCTCTTCCCATTTATTACCATTCATAACAGAAGCTTTTCATTACCTGTGCAGTCACGATGTTGGCTCCCGTGAAGGAGGACACTTTCCAGAGTGGGACAGCGCAGCATACAATGACCCCGATCAGGCCAAAGACGCAGAGGGCCACACAAACAATCTGAACGCCAACAGATCCCATTCTGTAAAAGGACAAGAAGGAGGGACAAATCAGAGGCGTGAAGGTGATAATTACAGCTGTCCACTAGTTTTCCCTTCTTAATTTTAATCTAACTCCAATTTAATTGTCATCTTAATCTTAATCATGTTAATTTTTATGTTTCTGTAATTTGATTTTTTGAATCTGATGATGGGCAAGGCCTTTTTTTTTTATTTGGCTCTCACACAATTTTAGATTTCTACCTTTTCTTCTACTTACATGCTAAAAAATGTGTTTACTTTTGTTTCATTGTTCATATGATTGACTTTAAAATCTACTTTAAATTCCCAGTGCTGCTGCGTAAGTTCTGTGCTGATAAAAAAATCTTCCTGTTTTCCTCCTTTGGGTAGAGAGGAGGAGTTCGTCAATCTCCTTAACTGATCCAACATGTAAGGACAATTTCTGTGTTTATCTGTGGGTTTCTTATGATCACATAGCTGAACGCACATTCAGACAAACACCCGTTCTCTCTGACAGGCCTTCACAGGATTATGTTGCTTAGGGCTACATTTTAACACATTCGTGTCCTGACAAGCCCTGGCTTCCTGGACCTCCACCCAGCATACAGTCAGGTGCTAAAACTCAACTAAATATCTAAATAAATGATACACCTTCTTATATTCTCTTTGGACATACGTTTATTTTTCATAGAGTATACGTTTAAACTTCTTTTCGTGCGAGGAAGCTCTTCCCTTTTTTATCCATCCATAGAGACATTTTGAATTATTGTTCACCAACACCCAGAAGAATACATTTTGTCTCAAAATGGCTCAATATATGACAATTAAACCTTCCTTTTCTACAAATCTAATGAAATAATAAAGGAGAGTCAATAACCCAGTGAGGGTTGGACAGGGTAACTCTGGCTGGATTAGAAAAAAAAATTAAAAAACATCAGACTTTAGAGCATATGTGACCCAACCCAGATCACACACTTCGGGGCAGATTGAACACTAAAACTAATCTAATTTGGGTCAGTAGATTTTTTTCTTCTTTTTTCTATTACTAAAAATCATATTTCCCCTTAAAATTAGGCTCCTACTGCATTACACTTCATTTGTTAAGTGACACGTGTTTGGTAAGTGACACAGACATGCTGCTGAGCTTTACATTCCTTTTTTCTCTCTCTTACAGCTGTTTATTTGCACTTTCATGATTTTTGAGGCGCCCATAAAAAAGGTGTTCAACCAGTCCCTAATCCTTTGATCCTCTGTCATTTCAAGCTTTTGCAGAATCATATCTCTTTTCAAAGCTCACAGTACACATCTGAATAAAAAGTGGATAAAAAAGATGCCTACCCTTTAATCTGTGTCCTCTGAACTTGATGGAAAACTTGAAAAGTTAGTGTTTCTTTGGATTCTTCCTTTCTTCCTGTCTGCTCGTTGTTTTGAAGATGCTGTTTTCTGATGTACAAGTGTTGTGCGGAGACCTTATCATAAAGTGGGGTATTTGTAGAGGAATGTAAGGTGTGGGGTGTGGTTGTGCTTGAACAGGAGGAGGGAAAGACCTCAAAACCAGACTGGACTTGTCCTCTACGTATGTATCCCTCTCTTTTTCCACCTTAGACCTGCTGTGGTGCTCTGAGGAGTTCTCACTTAACTCATTGCTGTGGATAAACCTCAGGGTTTCCAGAGAAAAGTTTGATGATGTCTTAGCATGTTCAAAATTCATCTAAAACCACACAGTTTTTAGTTGTGATTACAGTGATGATTCTAAGTGACTCATTTAGCCCAGGCTACCATACCTGCACATCCCAGACCACCCCCCTACACCTACCTCTGTCGAAACTGTGATGACGAATGGAAGGAGACTAATTTAGGAAATCGAGACAGAGTTGGTTTAGGAATTTTATGCAAGATTATAAGTGGGGTTTCATGGATCATAAGACAATGAGGAAATGAAAAGGAATGTTGTGAAACCAAAAGTGTAGCCTCTATTAACACCTTCAGAAATACGCAGACGGTGACACACAATGTTTTGGTTTGCATAACATACAGTCCAAATTAGATTTTATTTTGGAAGAGGGTGAAGTGATGGAGCAGCACACAGAGCATGTAGATGCTGTACTGAAACTGTAACGTGTTATATAATTTAATTGTCATGTCATGACATATCCTAACAATGAGGAGTTAGTTCTGCTACTATTTCGTGGTTTTACTACAGTTTTGTAGTACATAATCTATTTTGAATTTGTTCAGTGGCCAACAGAGTTCCTCCACCCCTTCTACTTACTCAATAAGTTCTATTACAAGTAAAATGTATATCAAATTTTACTTAAGTAGGCCTAATAGTACAGAAGTGCAAAATAAAGTATTAAAAGTAAACAAAATATATATAGCAGAAATATATATATACTATCATATTACATTATTGTATTATTATTATTGTTATTATTATTATTATTATTATTATTAATTTACTATTATTTAATACATTGATAGGTTTTACTGCTAGTTTGTCAAGGTGGAGGTCGAGGTAATTTTCACTATTTCATGTACTGTTGGGTAATGTAATCTTTAAAAAATACTTCTTTTTTTTAAGTCATCATATGTTTGGAATGTGAAATCTTAATCTGTAAAAATATATATGATTAAAGATGTCAGATAAATGTAGTGGAGTAGAAGTATTTTTACTCCAGTATGAAGTACCATGAACTTGAAATACTGAAGTAAAGTACAAATACCTTAAATTATAGTATATAGTTACACAAGCATGCTATTATAGTACAGCAACTATACGTTCTTGTTTTCTGTCATATTTATTTAGATGTGGAAACATGACCAGGAAGAATTAAATGTACATGTTTTCTCGAAATGTAGTTATCAATCCCACAGACGCTTGGGTGGAGTCCATCAACAGAAATTCAGTTAAATTACACTTTTTTTAAACCCACAGAACGTTAATTTGGTCCAAATTTTAAAGTTTCCAATGATACTGGTTAAGTACAGGGAATGTGTTGAAAATGCAAGTTTTTTTTTCTTTCTTTGTTCCATCCAATCTATTGCCTCAAGATTTATTCGGCAAACCCGTTTTGAGTCTGAATAAAACCTAAAACTGTCAGCTTCCAAAAGGTGTTTTTTACAGGGCAGGTCAGACTAAGCGGTGAATGGTATTTTTAGGTTTTGACCTATTTCATACAGTTCATGGTTTAGAGATAGAAATAGAATGAGATGGTTTTACACTGCAGTTTCATTTGCAAACACTCCGTGGCGCACTTTGAGAACTCATTCCATCTAATGTTATCGTAAACAACTGGGGGAGGCGGTTAAGTGACGTACCAGCATGCGTCCAATCAAATTCGACAATTTGGGTTCTAAATTGAAAGATGTACCAATCATATTCTGAGAAACGTGTGAAGTGCTCGGTTTGATTCAGCCTCCTACGTTACCGTAGACACTTCGGTACACGGCCCTCTTTTAAAGTTCCTGGGGGAAGAGTGGAGGGACTCGGACAAGCCGAAGGAAAGAGGCCAAGCTTGAGCAAGGGGATAACAATTTTCACAGTATTCACCCCCAGGAGGACTAGCGTATAACCGAAGACAAGGTTCGGGGACATTCTATCGGTTCACAAGTTATATTAGCCACATAGATAACGATAGCTAACTAGCCGTTCAGTTTTGCTGCTGCTAGCTAGCTAGTTCATATGTAGCTTACGTTACTTTGCTAGTAGCTAGCTAGCTACCTAGCGAGCTTGGTTAGCTCAAGCTCGCATAAGCTCATTCATTGTTTTAGTCTTCAAACATTGCTCGATTAGCTAGTGAGAGGCCCTCATTTGCTAACCAATGTGAGTTAAAACGTAGCTATATTTCGAGTAACTGTCAGTGCATGTCTTTTTCTTTTTGTTCTTGAAATCTAGCTAAGGTGCAACACGGAAAACCAAGGTCTTGACTACCCGAGAACGTCAGAAAATAAAGAAAATGGCGGAGCCAGACAAATTAAACATCGACTCTATAATTCAGCGTCTCTTGGAAGGTGAGGAGGACCAAACGCACTGTGTAGCAATGTTCTTAATTTAATCTATATCTTGGTATATTGTAGAGAAATGTGCATTGTATATATCGAGTAAGTCGGCTGAAGTTAAAGGTAAGCACGGTATGTTGTAGTAGCCTACTTAAGATTGCTATGCTCTCAGACTCGATGGTTGGATGGCAACCCTGCTATTTACATGTTTAGCTAACGTTAGTAACGCTATTGAATCGGAAATGCATTTTTTTATCATAGCCACCCTTTTCTGTTTTCATAAGCGATACATACATAGGTGACGTTACAGATGAAAGTAGCACGAACAAGGAGGAACATCACACAGTTGACGAAAATTACACCTTCTCAAACATTAACGTTACTGGTTTAGGCTTTATGGTTTTTGATGAATGTATTTGCGTTTAATCGAAGAGGTACTTGTATTTCAGCACATAATTAAAGAAATACCCTGTTCTGAATAATTACTGTTATTAGTTTGAGGATTTGAGAGTGGTCATTTGCAATATGGGAGCGAGGGATTACTCTGACTTGTAGATGTTTACATTCTTGGACACTGGCTTAACGTTACTGGAAGAACAGTCCTCTTATAGTTTTTTACTACCCCATTTGTAGCCCCTTCTCACCAGAGCGTCTCAGTTGCAAAGATGCAGTGTTGTTGTGCTTTCTGTTTTACAGTTGAGGATCTGATTACAATTTGCAGCCACAACCTTCCCAGAGTGACTTAATAAGGTGTCAAAACAAAGATGCTTTGATTGGCACATGCTCACTGTAATACTGAGTGAAACTGCTGTTTGGCCTTCTTGGCTGCGCCACTTCTGTTTTTGAAGCAATATATAGACTGATTACATTATTTATTAGTTCTCTCTAAGAAATATGTTCTTTGTTATTGCATATGTTAGGATAGTTTCATTTTTTTATTTTTATTTTTTTGCAATTAAACATTTTGGCATATGATTCAAGTTGTGGAAAATGTGTTAGTTTTTTTTTTTTTCAATAAAGAAACTTCAAATACAAGCATAGTTTTGTTCAGACTTAACTGTACAGTTAATCTAAAGCGCAAAATAGAATGTTGTGGCCTCTGTAGATGTCCTTGTGAAGCAAATGCGCTATGTGGCAATTATGCCTCCTTCACACTTAGTGTTTCCCATATGGAACTCTTGGTATACAGACCTCTTTTGCTGTTTCACAAAAGCAACATCACGTATGTTGATTAGTGGTCTTGTGGCTTCTACCAAATGTGATTCATAAAAAATGTGCCTTATGTCATGCCTGAATTCAAGCGAACGGTCATCCGCTCTCTCTCCCGAGCAATTGGAACAGGGACAGGACAGCATCACTCACAAAGTAATGGTAACCAAGTAAACAGGGCAAGTACTACATGTCATCAATCTTAGGTAATGTGACAAACAGCAACGAAAGCCGCGACATGAAATCTGCACTCACGCGTGTCCCGTGAAATAGAAAAAGTTACAGTTTATTGGAAAATAGCATTGATTGTGTGTGAGTAATTCCAAGGTATGTCCCTCTTTGGCTAATGTATTTTAAAGATCGATGGCATAACATGGCTGCAGCTATTCAAGCGACTTGCTTCTATGTGTTCTGAATGGCAGATTCTACGTTTACGAGAATACTTTGATTAGTTGGTGGAAGTAATTACACCATGAATAAACACATATTTTTGAACGTTTTTTTGCTAAGAAAAATTACACACTGTAGCTTTAAATACAAGCCCTTCATGATCAGCCTAAAGCTGAGCTGTTGGAGGTGATTAGGATTATTCACAAATATGCAGATGTTCAATGTGCAGTCATTGTGCCTCCATGGAGTTTAACTTTGACTGTGGACCCTTTCTATCTTCTGGGCAGTGTTTTGTACATGGATTGTTATACCTGAGCCGTGACAAGGTTGTCTGCCAAACGCAGGGGAAGACAAATAAGCATGATAGTGGCAGTAATCTATCCTCTTATGTAACTCACTTGACTTTTTGTTGGCATTTGTGGTTTTATTGCTGAGAATAACCCCTCACTAGTTAATATTACTGTTGTGTTGGTCCACTCTGTTCAAGGCTAGTGAAGAGTACTTGTCACACTGCAGGTGCTGCATCAAAAGATTGATAAATTATATTCCACACCAGAGGGCTGTTTCACAAAAGCAGAATTCAGAACTCCAGGAAATGGATAAAGCAAGGCTTGACCTAAATCAATCAGTGCATCCTGGCTTTATATGTTTCACATGGGCCAAGCCAAGTTGAGGAGGTGCTACTAGGTCAAGCCAGGTGTAATTGATTCAGATTATTCACGTATTATTGATCTTTCACAGACTCCAAAATCAAACACAGATTTACTGATTCTGAATAAATAGACAGTCATAGTTATACCATTCAAGGAGTTACTTAAATCGTATAACTTCAGTCACTGAATGGTTGAAAGGAAATGTAGCATGAAGATCATTAACTACCACTAGCCTAATCCACTATGTTAGAATATGAAAATGTAGGCTGTATTATGCACACATCTCTCTTATGTGGCCCAATATAGGCTATAGTCTTAATTTCCTGAATTACATTACATCTACTAACTTTTGAGGCAAAGTACAACTGATATTTTTTGTGCAAATGGCAAGTATCTCCCTGAATGGTATAATCTGTGATAGTTTCAGTACAGTGGTTAGTAACTATCATTCAGTCAGCCCACTATTGTCTGCCATGCTTCTTTCTTCCTGTTTTATTACAACGGCCATGTTACCTTTTTTACATATATGGTTTCCTTCCTCGTATGGAGATGAAAAGATAAATAGAGACAAGAAAGAGAATTCCAAGGGCCACTGTAAAGCATGACTGTAATACAATGTAGCTTATTAATCAGTTAGGCATATTTCTTAAGTTCACAGCAGAGAAGTGATCTCAGTGAAATACAAGTGTTTTTCATGAAGGTACAGCAAGCTACACTATATATAATTATTGGTGCAGTGACCTAGGACTGTAATTTGAGAGCATTGTATATTATTGTGAAATCCAATCCTGCAAAAATGCCAAATAAAATACACATGCATGTGGAAGACATGTTTGTATAGGACTCTAGATATTGCCCTTATCACTGACTTATGACTATCAGCCATTTCTAATCATATCAACAACTGCAATAATATATCAAACTTTGAACAATAACATGAAATAAACATAATGGTAAAATGTATTTATAGAGCACTTATCACAGATAAAAATCAGTGTTTTACATAAATAATACAAGAGTATAACTAATTAATTCAAATAATTAACAATTAAAAAAAAGTGTAGACAGGTCAACCCAAAAATTGTTTAAATGAGTAAGTCTTTAACTGATTTTAACTGAGCCCACAAAAACGGCTGAATGTAAGGGTGGAGGCAACACATTCCAAGGTCTCGGTGCTACTAACTCAGAAGATCAATCACCATGGGTCTCGGGTCAGAGATCAGTGCGTTACAATACTCAATGCGAGATGAGATAAATGCATGTAAAAGGATCTGAAGTACAGCAGTTGAAACTACAGATCTCAGATTTATAATATTTAAGTGGGAAAAAAGTAGCTAGCAGAGGAAAGAGGCCCAATAAATTGCATGATTGTGGGGACAAGCTTTTTTGGAGCAACAACCAGAACCTCAATGTAACGACTATCCTATAAATAATTGTAAACATAATGGCCAGTGTTATTATGAAAAATAATTGTGGTGTTATTTTGTGTCTTTGGTGCTTCCACACCAAACTATCCATGCTGTTTTGAGTGAGATACAGTTTTCTGAATGTCCTCTGCCTTTAGTCTCCGAGTGAGCTGTTCAAAATCTTCACGGCTTTTTATGTCACTAACCAAGATGAGGTGGCTAACCGTAGCACATGCTAGCTCGTTCTCAATGGCAAAACACTGCTACAACACACTAGTTCACCATAATCTACAAAGGAACTACTTCCTGTCCCTGTTCTGCAGGTATTCCACAAGAGCCCCTCGTTTAGAAGTCTCCCAGCTAATCCTGCCTAGTACTGACCAAAGTTGGAGAAAGAGTTATCTAGCTGATGTGATCTTACCCAGCTACTGCGCATGTGCAACTTCCAACAAAGATAGTATAGAAGTGAGATGTCTCACTTTCTAGCTAAAACAAGTGAGATTTCTCACTCTGTAGCTAAAACAAAGACCCAAACACACAGGATGAAAACAGGATCTGCAACAATATGGTGTTTTTAAATGAAACCATGTAAACCTATTCTGGTACAACCTCCAAATACAATTATGAACCTGAAAATGAGCATAATATGGGTACTGTAATAAAAAAGGCACCAGGGTTAATCAAGCCTGCCTTTGGTCTGGTCTGGAGCACGCTAGCTGCACTGAATAAATCTCTATTGTAATTTATGTGCCACTGCTTTCATGAAATAGTGTCAGGGCTAAATTCAGCCAGGATAACTGGAAAATCCCAGCTAAATGCGCTATCTAGGTTTTGTGAAATGGCCCCCAGCTTAGTCTCCTATGGCTACAACAAGGTAACCCTCTAGATTGCTAACTGTGTTTTGAGACCAAACCAATTAAATGTGTTTGGATAATGAGCAGTTTCAATTGGATTATTTGTGTAGATCTAGAGTTTCACTTAGCTCTGGGAGTGTGTGTTGCTAATGCATGTCTGGAGAGCATGACATCACATAAACTCAGTCAGAACACCCAACACAGAGTCAGGAGAGCTGGACCTAACCAACTGTTGATTCCAGCACTCTCTGCACCCAATGGCTTTTCTGTTGTGCTGGTCCAGCTCTTTGTTTTCTGACCCCTGAATGGAAAGCCTTTTGTCTGTATCCCTCACGGTAAGCTTACTGTTGCCCACTGGCTATGTGGCTAACTTTGGAGTAAGCTCTATCAGGGCTTAGCCTTCTGTAATCCAGGTTTAAAGTGAAGAGCAGCACTGCAGTATTTACACCTACTTTTCACTGTTTAAGACTTTGTTTTTATTTTCTGCCATTATTTTAGATCTATTTGAGGTCTCCTCTCCTCCCTCTCCAAGTGCATAGCAAGCACTATTTAAACAATCTGTTTTACTAAAAGAGATGGTTTGATTAAGTGCCAGGTTCTCTGCTCGTTTTCTGTTTCCAAGTGATGGCTGGACAAAAAAACATGACCACTGTACCGCCGTTTCCTTATGTATACAAGCAAATGTTTGACAATTATCAGCAATTATTTTTCTGGGACTTTTTAGATCTTTGTGTACATGTAAACAATTCCAAAATTGTTTACATGCAATTTAATCCTGCTTTGTCTAAGTGATGTAAAGTCAATAATCAGACACGCCCATTCGTATGCCGTTATTGGCATTTATTCAAGCTGCATACTCGTTTTTTTAGCTTGTTTATCAACGCCATTTGGCCTCCATTGACTTACATTACCTTGTGATAGTGTGTGAATTTATGACGTTGCGAGTAGTATCAAAGGGCAAAAATCCACACAGGACTTTCACCCAGAACACCGTTGATCGTGTCCCGTGTGTCACACTTCCTAAACTCAACGTTTTTTTTTCCCTTCCCACTGAAGCCAACCCCGTTCTTTTCCTAAACCCAACCGGTTCTTTGTTTTTTAAGCCCATCCGTCAGTTTCTTTTTACTTTACTAAAGCCAAAAAAACATTAAAAACTGTTAATTACATCACATTTTAGATGCCACAAGTTATTGGTGTTGCATTTTCCCTGATACATGAAATCAGAGTATTTGCATGAAAACTGTTTACCAATCACTTGAACACTTTAGTGCACACAGTGATGGTTTGCTCTCTGCTTCAGTTTTCATCAGAGACAAAAGCATTTTCAACCCAAAGGAAACCTGCAAGTGTAATAAAATGGCATGTTGTACATGAAGATTTGCTGCTCTCTTGGCATTAGTATATGAGGTCAAACATGTTTCTTGTAATGAAATAGGGTATATTTGTTCTAGTTAAGTGCTTAATAGTTATAGTAATTGTGATCTCTGTATTGACCAAGCAGCTATCATTTCAGAAATACGCATGTAGCTTTGCCTCTGAATGTCCTTGTTGATTTGCCAATAGTAGGAGGTACAATTACAAACTTGATATTGTGAAACAAATCTGTTTTGATAGTTCTGTTATTATTCAGCCTTTTGATTGTTTGGCATTTAAAGGTGAAACCTTTTGTCTGAGACATTTAGTTGTCTGTTAAGTGGGAAACACTACACACACCCAAGCTCTCTTCACACCCAGCATTAAAATGAATACGTACATTACCTGTTCTGTAGGCGTGACATAATTAGTTGGGTGGAAAGGAGACGTCTCATTGGTAGGATTGTACAGTTTGTCTGCTTTGGCACCAAGCAACCCATCTAGGAACTGGTGAATCAATCAGTGATACAAAAACAAGATTCAAACTCCATCCAGGGCAGTCTTGCATATAGCTGCTGTCAACACACAGTTGCTGAGATAAAGTCACGTGGCATCACGTACGCCCTACGGTTGGCATGTCACTGTTCAAATACTTTGATAGTGATACTTTTTAGAATTTGAGGATGTCTGTAAGACTACAATGTCTTTTTTGAGGGGTATTTTTCTGTTGCTGTCATTCACATTGCACTCCTACCTTTTCTAGCACTTGAGCCTCGACAACGTGTTTTTTTTAAGAAATAATTTGTCAGGCAACTAAGCAGGTTCCTTTTTTTTTAAAGTCGTTATCATGATTTGTGTTTGGCTCCATTGAGTGTGTGGTTAAGTGTGAAAAACCATGAGAGACTTGACAAACCTGCTGCATTCTCCAGATATATCCGTGAAAGAAGCTGGATGCCAGGAACAGAATGCAATCTTCATTATAACATGATACATACATACATACATATGTGTTATTACAACCCATGGCATGTCAGTGTTTCCCATTAGTTATGAAGTTGTATGTGTTTAGCATTGTGATTAGTTTTTCAATGACGATCTTCCGATTTTCTTTTACTGGTCATTTCTGAGGGGATTCAG
The DNA here is from genome assembly GCA_013375575.1 of Percina caprodes. Lineage (NCBI taxonomy): Eukaryota > Metazoa > Chordata > Actinopteri > Perciformes > Percidae > Percina > Percina caprodes. The sequence continues at coordinate 384,098 of JABXJD010000002.1, read as the reverse complement.
GATAGTGCAGTTTACATAATAATCAAAGCAATTAAATAAGAATTGACCCATTTTAAGTATTAAAGCTTTAGTGTGTAACTTTTTTGATATTATTGAATGTCCGTTACATACAAGTGTGATGCTGCCACAAATAAATCAATGGTGGGAATCATTGCATGTCATTCTGTGTTAACAGTGCATATGAAAAGAGTCCAAATTATGTGTTTGCAATGTCTGTGCAGCAGCTACATCAGCTAGAGGGGGAAGTGGCTTTCATGTCTTTCTGCTAGCTTGGTTTTGAACTGTCACCTAAGCAGAAAGCTGTGCCTTTGAGGCTGACAACGTCAGACTAGTTTCCATTGATCTGGTTTTCTCAGAATCTGCATCTCTGTAGCCCGATGTCGTCATACTCTGATTCTAGTCAGAATGTGAGTCTGATGCTGCTCCATTAGGCTGCGATTATGGGGCGTGTTTCAAACGAAAGTGCCTCTGCACTCAATTGGATAGACTTGCAGTGGAACTCAACTGTCAACCAAACTCAACACCGACAAGACCGTGACGTTGTATCGTATCCATAGCAACCACTCTTTCACACTGCACTTCCATCCTAACGCCTGACTTTTGGACTTGTTTTTGCTGGCTATTTCATTTGTTCCGTGTAAATATGAATGTGGATAACGTTCGTGATAGTGAGATGCTTGCTACAGTTGTATTTCTAGAGATGAATTGGCAAGAACACGTTTAATTTCTCTAAATCACGGCTTTGATCTAATGCCACTGGGTGCTCCCTCTCTTTAGTCTCTCTCTCAACCAAATAACGTTACCGTGCTTTTGGTAAGGCTTCGTCTAAAACTGCAGTTTCGTACAGCAGTTTGTAACGTAGAAATAAAATGATCTATCTATCTATCTATCTATCTATCTATCTATCTATCTATCTATCTATCTATCTATCTATCTATCTATCTATCTATCTATCTACCAATCAAGTTTGGAACCACCTTCTCATTCAATGCGTTTTCTTTATTTTCATGACTATTTACATTGTAGATTATCACTGAAGGCATCAAAACTATGAATGAACAAATGGAATTATGTATCAGTTATTGTTGAAAACCAGTGAAGGAGCTTTCCCAGAGATGCATTTTGGTTTTAAAAATATATCTTAGCCTATTTATTTCAGATAACTTTCATTTACATGTGTTGCAGCTGTATGTATGTACAAAAAATAAAATTTGTTTTGGTTAAATTCAACTAATCGTGATCTCAATTTTGATCAAAATAATTGTGATTATCTAACTCTTGGCAAGCTTCAAGAGTTAGTCACCTGAAATGGTTTCCCAACAGTCTTGAAGGAGTTCCCAGAGATGCTCAGCACTAGTTTGGCCCTTTTGCCTTTACTCTGCGGTCCAGCTCACCCCAAACCATCTCGATTGGGTTCAGGTCCGGTGACTGTGGAGGTGCAGCACTCCATCACTCTCCTTCTTGGTCAAATAGCCCTTACACAGCCTGGAGGTGTGTTTGGGGTCATTGTCCTGTTGAAAAATAGATGGTCCAACTAAACGCAAACTGGATGGGATGGCGGGCCGCTGCAGGATGCTGTGGTAGCCATGCTGGTTCAGTATGCCTTCAATTTTCAATAAATCCCCAACATTGTCACCAGCACAGCACCCCCACACCATCACACCTCCTCCTCCATGCTTTACGGTGGGAACCAAGCATGTAGAATCCATCCGGTCGCTAGAGGTGCATCAGAGCACAGACTAACAGACTCAAGAACAGTTTCTTCCCAAAGGCCATAACCACCCTGAACTCAGACATGCACTGACTCCACTCCACAGCCCACCACTGGCCCCTGGACTTTCTTCTTCCCTCCTACTGTGCAATGCTGTTAGATAATACTTTAAAGGAGACTGGAATCTGTGCAGTTTCATACAGTGCAATATTTAATATTTAACCATTTCATTACTGTGCAATATTTATTTTATTTGTTAATACTTTACTTTTACTTTTCACACAATATGTATTCAAAGCTATTTTATATATGTAGATAGTTGCTCTCAGGACTGTGCACCAGCCCCCCCTTCTTTTTCTCTGCCCTACCTATATTTTATATTTTTATATGTTGTGTTGACACTGTAAAGATGTTGCTTCAATCTCATTGCATAGGTACTGCATTACACAGGTGTCTGCTGCTAGAACTTTGTGTGGTATTCATCTGGTCTCTAATCTGAGCTGCTGTTAACTTGCAATTTCTGAGGCTGGTGACTCAGATTAATTTATTCTCAGCAGCAGAGGTGACTCCTGGTCTTCCTTTCCTGGGGCGGTCCTCATGTGAGCCAGTTTCGATGTAGTGCTTGATAGTTTTTGCGACTGCACTTGGGGACACACTCAAAGTTTTTGCAATTTTCCGGACGGACTGACAGTCAATTCTTCAAGTAATGTGGCCACTTGTTTCTCTTTACTTAGCTGATTGGTTGTCCAATAGGGCTGTCGGCTGTGTATGAACCTGACTTATGCACAACACAACTGATGGTCCCAACTCCATTAATAAGGCAAGCCATTCCTCTAATTAACCCTGACAAGGCACAGCTGTGAAGTAAAAACCATTTCAGATGACTACCTCATGAAGCTCATTGAGAGAACACCAAGGGTTTGTAGCACTATCAAAAAAGCAAAGGGTGGTTACTTTGAAGAAACTAGAATGACATGTTTTCAGTTATTTCACATTTTTTACGTACATAATTCCATGTGTTCATTCATAGTTTTGATGCCTAGAGAGAGAGAGAGAATCCTGTGTATGACCCCCTTTCGCCTTCAGAACTGCCTTAATTCTACGTGGCATTGATTCAACAAGGTGCTGAAAGCTTTCCTTAGAAATGATGTTGATGGAGATCCAGGGCACGAGAAACCAATTTGAAATGATTCGAGCTTTGTGACATGGTTCATTATCCTGCTGGAAGTAGCCATCAGAGGATGGGTACATGGTGGCCATAAAGGGATGGACATGGTCAGAAACAATGCTCAGGTAGGCCGTGGCATTTAAACGATGCCCAATTGGCACTAAGGGGCCTAAAGTGTGCCAAGAAAACATCCCCCACACCATTACACCACCACCACCACCAGTGGTAACAAGGCATGATGGATCCATGTTCTCATTCTGTTTACGCCAAATTCTGACTCTACCATCTGAATGTCTCAACAGAAATCGAGACTGATCAGACCAGGCAACATTTTTCCAGTCTTCAACTGTCGAATTTTAGTGAGCTCTTGCAAATTGTAGCCTCTTTTTCCTATTTGTAGTAGAGATGAGTGGTAGCCGGTGGGGTCTTCTGCTGTTGTAGCCCATCCGCCTCAAGGTTGTGCGTGTTGTGGCTTCACAAATGCTTTGCTGCATACCTCGGTTGTAACAAGTGGTTATTTCAGTCAAAGTTGCTCTTCTATCAGCTTGAATCAGTCGGCCCATTCTCCTCTGACCTCTAGCATCAACAAGGCATTTTCGCCCACAGGACTGCTGCATACTGGATGTTTTTCCCTTTTCACACCATTCTTTGTAAACCCTAGAAATGGTTGTGGGTGAAAATCCCAGTAACTGAGCAGATTGTGAAATACTCAGACTGGCCCGTCTGGCACCAACAACCATGCCACGCTCAAAATTGCTTAAATCACCTTTCTTTCCTATTCTGACATTCAGTTAGGAGTTCAGGAGATTGTCTTGACCAGGACCACACCCCTAAATGCATTGAAGCAACTGCCATGTGATTAGATTAGATTAGATTCAACTTTATTGTCATTAAACAGGTACAGGTACAAGGCAACGAAATGCAGTTTAGGTCTAACCAGAAGTGCAATAGCAGTAAATGCAGGATATACAATGGTTCCATAGTGCAGGATGGATATGTACTGAATAAATATAGAAATGAATACTATTACAAACAGAATTTTACAGCTAGATTATCCTATGAATATAATATATAGATAACAAGTATTGTGAACAAGATTTACAGGTGGATATGTACTGAATATAATATACAGGTGGATACTACTATAAATAGAATTTTTACAGAAATGTACAATGATATATATATATATATATATATATATATATATATATATATATATATATATATATATATATATACACACACACACAAATAAAGTAAGTTAGGCTAAAATGAGCATTATAAGAATGGATTTAAAGGTAGTACAAATAAAGTTTGGGCAGAAACTATCCAAATTAAAGTGCAGTGGAAAGTAATTGCATATTACAGTTAAAGTACGATATTGCAGATGTATATGTAAACAATTGGTACTGTGAATAAACAGTCAGCAGTGTAAATTGAAATATCAGTCAAGGGAAGTAGTGCAAGATGCAGATATAAACAGTTGTTACTATAGTAACAGTCAGCAGTGCAAGTAAACATAGTATTTTGATTGGTTGATTTGATAATTGCATTAATGAGAAATTGAGCAGGTGTTCCTAATAATCCTTTAGAGGGTGTGTGGGGGGGCTGACTTTACCATTGGTTGTTACAACAGGTAAAGTCTCTTCTAAAACCAGCCTCTGCGACATGAACAGCTAAGTCGTAGTGACACCATCAGCTGGTATGAGTCGAGCTGAGACAGGCCGGTTGGAGATTTTTAAATTAATGCGCTGTCGATTTCTTCTATAACAGACTCAATGGCGGAAGCTACACATGTCAATTCTCCAGGAGCAACCACTTTTGTTGTAAACAAATTCTTCAACCCAAGCGCTCTTTGGTGACATGGTTGATTCTGTTCCTTTTGATCATCTGTCCATCATTGCATAAAGCCAGCCTTGACAATCCAGTGTGTCCCCCGTAAATTTTACAAGAAATTCTTCATAGGGAAACTAAAACCCAAATGACTACATCTGTAGACTAGAATAGGACAGTTTTTTAAACTTCACTGTAGCTGATTCTGGTCTTCAACTTTGCCCCAGGTTTGTCTGTTAAAACACAGACGGAGACAACTTCTCTCTTTTGATGCTTTATTAATTTCAAGCAACTGTACAAACATGGGCATGGGTAGCTTTGGTATGGTTGTGTGTGTGGTTCCGCAAAGAAATAACATTGTAAAGGCTACCATACACGAGGCATAGGAATTATATTAGATTCAACTATGTTGTCATTGTGCAAGTGAGTGAGTACAAGTACAATGACAACAAAATGCAGTTAGATAGCAAATAACAGTAAACACACTATTAATTACATTATCTTAATGCAGTCTAACTACTTCGCTAGCAGAACACAAACGACAAAATTTTAACTTAATTTTAAATTTGCAAGAATTATAGACTGTCCTTTTGTTCAGACCTTTTTTATTTATTTCTTTTTACAGCTCTCAACAAAAGGTGTGTCTGTGTGGTGTTGATGTATCTCCTATGAAACGCCTGTCCCTTATCTCTGCTTTTTCAGTCAAGGGCTCTCGACCAGGGAAGAATGTCCAGCTGACAGAGGGTGAGATCCGTGGCCTTTGCCTAAAGTCCCGTGAAATCTTCCTGAGCCAGCCAATCCTGCTTGAACTAGAGGCTCCCCTCAAAATCTGTGGTGAGTTTTAATGTAGTTCCAACAATGCATCAAGAAGGTCAAGTGTGAAATACCATGAAATCATAAAGGGGTTACACAGACTCTGATGCAAGAGAAGATGATCACCTGAGATTTTGTTTATGATTAACTAGACAGTTTGCTCATCTGTAATTGCCAGTTTTATCAGTTGATAAGCAGCTACACCCAGCAGTGACTGTATAGTGTTTTTATTGTACTCCTCTGCTGCCCTCTGCAGGTGATGTCCATGGTCAGTACTATGATCTGCTCCGGCTGTTTGAATATGGAGGCTTCCCCCCAGAAAGCAACTACCTGTTCCTGGGTGACTATGTGGACAGAGGGAAGCAGTCACTGGAGACTATCTGCCTGCTTCTAGCCTACAAGATCAAATATCCAGAGAACTTTTTCCTGTTGCGTGGAAACCATGAATGCGCCTCTATTAATCGAATCTACGGCTTTTATGACGAGTGTAAGTGCAAAATACTTTTGCAAACAGGAGAAATATCAAATCTGCTCTCTTGAATGTTGCACTAAGGTCTCATCTGGGCTTTTTTGTTGGTAGGTAAGCGACGGTATAACATTAAGCTGTGGAAGACCTTCACAGACTGCTTCAACTGTTTACCTGTGGCTGCCATTGTAGATGAGAAAATCTTCTGCTGTCATGGAGGTTGGTGTTGTTAATATAAGATGTTATGAGGATAAGGTGATACACTTTGATACACATTGGATAATAACCAGACTAAGATGGGCATTTGATTTTTCTTCAGGCCTCTCTCCTGATCTTCAGTCTATGGAGCAGATCCGCAGAGTAATGCGACCCACAGACGTGCCTGACCAGGGTTTGCTGTGTGACCTGCTGTGGGCTGATCCAGACAAAGATGTGCTGGGCTGGGGTGAAAACGACCGTGGTGTCTCCTTCACATTCGGGGCAGATGTGGTTGCCAAATTTTTGCATAAACACGACATGGACCTAATATGCAGGGCGCATCAGGTAATGTGTAGCCAGGAGGCCTTGTGCCCCAGCCAACTGAAGCTGTGGGACGTGCATTTGTCTTCTGAAAGTGGTGTACTTTTTTTAGATTAATTTCTCTATAAATTAATGAGAAAAGTAGGTGTTTAGTTTAAATATGCCAATACGTAATATTCTTTACAACCATCCATGTAGACAATAAGTATAGTAACATTTAGTGCTCCTGTTGAGTTGAATATTTGACCCTGTGCTACTCAGTCAACCAACTGGACTAAACGGTACCAACAAGCGAGTCACCGGCTGTTGATTTTCTTGCTTCAGTTTTATTGCCCGTGGTGTTGACCATCTCATTTCTGTCCCCAGGTGGTAGAAGACGGTTATGAGTTTTTTGCAAAGAGGCAACTTGTCACCTTATTCTCTGCTCCCAACTACTGTGGAGAGTTTGACAACGCCGGTGCCATGATGAGTGTGGATGAAACACTCATGTGCTCCTTCCAGGTGTGTAAAACTGAGCCTTCGTCTGTACTTGTAATGAAATGAAAAACCATGTATATTTTTTTATTGCACTGTTCGGGAGTAGCACTCCAATTTTGCTGTCTTCTGTACAATCACATTAAAGCCTTTCTAGTTTATTTCTATGTATTTTGTATACCAGTATCAAACCAAAAGAATACAGTATGGATCTTTAATAAATTCTAGTGAATGGAATGTATTTTTCCTTTGTATTTTTTTCTACTTCAAGGGTAACTATAATTAAACATAAATACTAAAAGTCAGGTTGGTTTCAACTGGCAATCATTACAGAGGTTTGTTTGTACGTCTATCAAACTAAATGAGAATTTCTCTGTCTCTATCACAGATTCTGAAGCCAGCAGATAAGAAATTGTATCCTTATGGCACAGGGGGAATGGGATCTGGGAGACCGGTCACACCGCGAAATTCAGCCAAGGCCCCCAAGGCCAAGAAATAACAGACGCTGGATCCCCCTCCCGCAACCTGCCACCTTCCTCTCTGCCCAACACTTTTCTTTCTTTTTTTCCCCTCTATCTTCCTTGACTGGGTTTTCCCTTGTCACCATAAGGCAACAAAGCAGACAAGTGTCTGGGGTTCCATCATGTTTTTTTCTCTCTAAACCAATTTTTAACTGTTTGTTTGGCTGTTTGCGTGCTTTTTTGTGTGAGTGTGTAAAGAAAGTGAGAATGATACAGAGGAAATTGCTGTATTCTGTATGTATGTTTATTTTTCTTCCTCTTGTACCCTCTGTTCGGTTTTTTTGTTGTAAAGATGGGTTCTTGCTCATCTGTGATGTAATGTCAAACCTGGGTGCAGGGAAGGGGGAGAGAGAAAGAGGAGCCTTAGCTGTTTATGTTAAGGCCCTGCACTGTTTAATGCTAAACAAGCTTTTGTACATCCTGTTTTAGAGGTCTGTGTGATGGATGAGGGGAGGGGGGGGGATGGGATCGGATCAACTTCTACGGTCAAATGGTAACGGCACATACAACACACACTGGGCGCACAGGTGGATATATGTGCAGGTGAACTTTTTTCAATGAGAATTTTTTTTTCTTTTCCCTTTCACAAACCAATGATTTGAGAACACAGTCATGGATGTGAAATATTTTTGCTTGTCTTTTTTTTTTTTTTTTTTTTTTTTTTTAAAGATACATGAAACTGGCATGAGTTAATTTCCTTTTTTTCTTGTTTTTAGCTCACTAAAAGTTGAAGATGAATAAAAATAACCATGTATTTGAATCATGCCATCATGCTGATCACTTTGTGTTTGCCATTGCTTTGTCATGTTCATCAGCAACCTTTGCCATGCATTGTGGCTATGCATGTCTTTTGAGTGTGGTAGCTTGAATTGACCATACAGCAGCTTAAAGAGATTTCTTATGAATTAGACTAACCAAAATGTAGATGCTGGAAAGTGTAATTTTGGGCCATTTTATACTTTGTTAAAGTGGCATTTCACATGTTGCTTTAGTGTGAAAGATGATGATCAGTGACTGTAGGGGAGGACAGCCCAAAGCTGGTCTCAGAACCAGAAGGCAAAACTATCAAAGGGGGATGAGATGATAAATCATTGCTCTGTTTAAGACCACTTCAATTTAGTTTGTCATAAAAACAAAGAGTGGGCTTATTTTAATCTAAACCCACACCGAATGAGGGTTGCATGGAAGCTACAACTGGAGCAATAAACAGTGGTGTTTGGACTAAGTAATAGACAGTCCTTTAAACTTGATGGGGAATCAGGGCACAAAATCATCATTTTACTATAAACATGAAAATGTACTAAAGCTATTCATGTACAGGAAATTCCCAGTCAATCTATCTTAAAGTTTTGGTTGTGACAGGTAATTACCAGGTGAACAGTTACCACTGTATAGCAATTAGTAATTAATTTTTGTATGCTTAGATTGTGCTGGGTAAATGATATGAGCAAGAGAATTGCAATTTATTGTGACAGCAATCCTCATTCTGACTTTATTTTAGTAGCTTACTGTTTAAGTAAGCACAAAGAGCCATAGACGGAGAGAATCAAATTTAAAATGTGTGTGTGTGTGTATATATTCGTGGATCCTCTGCCAACTGTGAACCCCAAAACATCAGTCATGCTGATTGAATTCAGATTCAAAAATACACTTTTTTCACTACAGTAATGTCACACGCGGGCCATTTTGCATTCCCTCTACTATACATTAAGTTGGCAAACAGGGTGTCCAAAGTAAAAGAAGTCCATCAACACAGGCTGTTTCAACTGGTAAAAATATATCTTTCTGCAGTGTTTCAGGGTATCTCACTGGCCATTTCTAAAACCCCAACACACTCAACCCCCCCTCACCCCCCCATTTGTCTGCTGTCTGTCCTCATTTTCCAGCTCTCTGTCTAAATATGAACACATGCGACTACAGCTCTCCTGAGGCAGTAAATATTGGAGTTGAGTGCAGTGCATAAACACATACTTAAACAGAGGGTGGGGAAGCTGCATTCAGCTGTCATCCTGCCACAGTGTTCTCCCTCTAGCAAGAGGTTTTCAACTCAGTACCTCAGAAAATAAATGTTTTTAAAAAATCTAAATGTAATTAAGCTTTATTTAGAATCCTGTGTGGCTTTTTAACAATTCACATACAGTGCAAATATTGTGTAAGAGAGAGCAGGTAAAGTAAGAAAAATAGCAGTCTGACCTCGACTGTGCTTATGTTCAATTCACATCCAGTTAGATCAACTCAGGAAGTGAAATTAAAATAAATGGAATGAGGATGTTGTATTTATATTAATATTGTAAGTAAAATACATCAATAGACACCATTATCACAGGATATTCACAAGTCAGATGACTTTCAGCTTCCGGTCACAGTTTAAGGTGGCTAAAATGAAACAAGTTCAAGCCCACCTTTTGTGGATAATATGATGCAGAAAGCCTTTTAGGATAATAATAAAGTTAATACAAGGCGTGAGCGCCATGATGTTGTGAAGACCATGTCCAATAGATTATGTCTTAAACAATGCAAAAATAAGTGTCTCCTGTAAGAGATAATACAGTGCTGAAACATGACGGAACTTGTAGATATCTGTCTTCTATAATAAATGGTTCAATAAGACCACTTTCATTTCCATTTTCATAGCTGTATAAACCTCTGCTTATGTATTTTTTTTTTGTTACTCTATATTTACTATTGTCATTACCTCTAAGAATCTGGTCTTTAATAACTTTTGTTTATATTGTTTTCACTGACAAATTTAATGCTAGATACTGCTGGCTTATTAGTGTAGGATTTTTTTAATCAATCAGGGATGTTTTGCACCATGCACTGTTGCTGGGTAGATATGAAATGATTAGATTATTACAATTAAGGCAAAGAAACAACAGAATTTTAAGGTATTTTTTATTTGTATTTGATTTGTTTTCAAGTCAATCGCAATTTGTCTCTGTTTCAAGGTAGAAATAAAACATAGAATTTGTATATTTGTGTCTGGTTTTATTTTCACATGGACATGACTACAATGTGAGACATTAAATCTTCACGTCTTTCCGGCCTCAAGGCAGGTTTTTCTCTTATTTTCTTTTGCGGAGGCTGCCTCTACCGTCTGTCAAACAGTTCTGCATGAGTCAGTAGCATAAATGTCACCTGGCTCACACAGTTGGCCAGTTTAGTATGAAGAGCTTAATGAAGAAGTAAAGACAACACAGCCTTTCTCCACCCAAGTTGCCAGGCTCTTTCTTCCTCTTCTGAAGAAAGAAGGGGCTGAGGTTTGAACAGCATGCTTCTGTGTCTGTCTTTGCCATCTTTATCTTCCCCCCCTTTGTTTATCTTTTTTTGTTTTTCTGCCACTTGCTGGGATAATGACCGTGAAGCATCCTGTGAGTACTGTAAGAAAGTTTCAGAGACAATGAACCAAAACAACTGCATTAAAACGTGTGAAGAAAAAGATACTTTGAATCTAGTTACATTCTATACTGCCGTTAACTGAAATATAGACAACCCAGAAATTCTCTGAAAAATCTATTTAATTTCCTGGCTTTAAAAGATAAAATCTGAATTGTATCAATGTATGACAAAGTACAGTTGGAAATGACAGATGGAAATAGGATCTTATTTGTTTTAAGGACTGGCAATGCGAGACTAGTTAGCATGTAATACAACACAGTGCTGTGTATAAATATAAAATAGGAGATGAGTTAGAATGTATACTGAAAAAAAAAGCTTGAAGTCTTTAATGGCAACAAATGCATATGAAACACCTGCTGGAGGGAAACTTGCCATACATGCAACATTGGCTTGACTGTTGCCTGTGATGGTCCTGCATATGCAGCCTGGTGTTCTCTGCAGTAAAGTCACCACCTGCCAGCTCGTAAATCTTTCTGTTAATTTATGAATCAGACTTGTGTATGAGTTTTCATCTTTTGCACTAAGGAGGTGGATAATGGACTCATTGATAACTGTAAAACTGAACCATAATCTGTGATGTATGAATTAATTCAGCCACATATAAAATATCTCAGCTGAGGTTTGTAGTAGTGTGTGACTGAAAGATCAGATCCTGATGTTGTTGACTGGCTGAATGCAAAACAATGTCGCTATAGGCTATGTAACTACTGTAAATATTGCTAATTCTTAAAATTCTATAAAGGAACAAGTGCATGTCTGTTTTTAAAAGGGAGTCCGGATCTATCAACCAGGACTTCCATAAGTTATTTTTTAAGTCAGTTTAAGTTTTTTAAGTGCATCAACAATGTGCACATAATGCTATTTAAAAGTTAACTTTGAACCTTTAAAGGCACGATGAGTGATCATAATGTAAACAAAACTCAGACCACAAGATTGGAACATTTCATCACTTTCAAATAGATTGCCAGCCATTTAATCAATAAACTGACAATAAACCACAACTCGATCCCTCATTAATGTTTTTTTGATGTTGTGAACGTTTTGATGAAAAAGATGATGAAGTTGAGAAAAGCATCTCTTTCTAATCCCGTTCATTATTCGTGTTTTTAATATGTGTATGACCAAAAACAAAAATACTGCTGGCCCTTTAATTTGAACTACACCGTGATTTACATACTACGTAAGAACAGTTTCTTTCTCTGGGCCATAAGCACACTTAATTCCACTAAGCTTTGAATGACGCTGAATCTTTTAAGGTCAAACCTACTGGATCTTGTGCAATAACTATTCTAGTGCAATAATAACAATTCTTACCAGCAATAATTACATGTATTCTCGTGCAATAAATACTCTTATTCTAGGTAAAAAACCGCATTGTGTTAAATAAATCTTGTTTTGGCACTGATAGGAGTATATGGCGCCCCTATTATGTGCAATGACAATAAAGTCTTTTTATTCTATCTATTTCAGCTTTCTATTCAAATCGAATTCAATCTCAGCGTTGCATTTTCCGCATTAGAACCTCTCTGGAACTCTAATCCAAGATTTTGAATTACTCACTAATTACAATTTAATGCAAATAATAACTGTTCTTGTGAAACCTGTCTTTAGGCATCTGATTTACAGTACAGGCACTTAAAATGTTTCTAGTAGCAGGCAGGTTGTTGTATTGCTCCGGGTGACAGCATCCCTGTAAGCTGTTAGTGTGAGTGATTATGTTGGCAGCCAAATGGAGGCCACTGTAGCTACCTCTGCTCTGTATCAACAGAGTAAACCCAGAGTAGACCTAACCACAAGGCCTCGCCCACAAAACGCCTGCCCAACCACAGAGCTCAAAACACTGGATTTGTAAAATTGACCTTGACATTAGCGAATAGAGCAGCGTGTGGGCGGGGTCAATAATAGTTCGGTTGCATTGGACGTTGCCCATCAACTTTTGCTACTCGATGAGCGCTGTGCAAAGCTAGTCAGCTAACTACATAACACATCCACTTTTAAGCTAGTTTGCCGTCGTGTGTGGGGTGCATTTCTGACTTTTGTAATTCAGCTTGGGATTTGCAGTCGTCAACAAACCAACACATTTCAGAAGTCACGAGGAGACTCCATTTTCGTAAGCGACTGACCAGGCTAGCCAGAAAGACGGCGGAAAGCTAGCTGGTTGTGTTGCTAGGCTAACTTTCCCTGCCAGGCAAACGAGAGCAAGAGCAAGCGGACAGCTTGCTATAAATTGTTTATCTGTCGATAACATCGTTGACTACAGAAGACTCCCGGGTATGTTTTCAAAAACCACACTACCAGTATGAATCACGGTGGGAGCATATTGCTTTACAGTTCGGCAACGATCTGATGCAGTCATGATACGCTGGCTGCAGACCGTTAGTGCTACCATAATGTTAGCTTCCTCACTCCTCAGCTGATAACCCCGCATATTTTCCCAGAAAGCTGACACGCTAAGCTAAGGTGCTATGGAAGCTAATGTGCGCTTAGGAGCATTCCTAACATGCACGTAACGTTACTATTTACTGGTTATTGTAAACATAGAGGAACGTTATACAATACAAATGAAAACGGGATTGCATGACAGGGTTGTGAGCCAAAATAAAGCGAGTGAGCTAGTTCTAATGCCATTTGCAGACAAGATCTGCTGCACAACTCATAGAAGATTGTGGTTTGTTGTTGTTGTCATAGCGTTACTTTGACCTGTGTGATCGCAGCATGCTGATGGTGGGAGGCAATGGACGGATACACTAAAATGAGTGTGAAGGAGCTGTGTGAGACCGATGACCTGGCCACCGGTTTGGTGCTGGACCCTCTGCTGGGCTTCAGCACCCACAAAATGAACATCAGGTAATCTGTCACTCGAGACATGTCAATTCATACAACACTACCGTACTAGAGTCTAATTACCACTTGATCACATCGATATTTAAACCGTTATTATCAATCGTTCATTTTGGGTTTCCACATCAGTACAGTGGTATTCTTCCTCAATTACTAGGACATGTATAAGAATGTCATGACACCCAGACCTGTCCTTAAGATGTCTATGTACAGACACATAAGTTTACAAAAAATGTAATCCTGAAAGTGTGTGGATTCAAAAAGCAGTGGTTTACTGTATTGTATCTATTTTTAATAAAGTTCAACAAAGTTCCTGCACACTGTCAACTCCATTTACAAATAACGTAGGTGTTTTGGAAACTATTGCCTAGCTCAATACAACAATTGGAGAACATATACTGTTATAGTTTTTGAAACTTTGAAATCAGTGTAAATAGACTCTTCACATGTAACCTGTCATATATGTTTGTTTTGATCATGCTGTGATTGTTGATTTCTGCTTCCAATGCATCGGCCACTTGCAAGTGTGATGTAACTGGATTTTCTCAAAAGAGAAAAGTCTACTTTATGATGATAATAATGATGATAGTAGATTATGAGTCTTTTATTGAAAGTGAAAGTCAATGCAAGTTTTCTTTAAAATTGGAATACTCAAATATAAGTAAACTATTGTACAATCCAATAGTCAATATCTCAACAACATATTGTGATTGTTATTTAGCCCCAGTCAGTTCCAAGTTTAACTGGTCATTGATTTTGGTGTGTTGGGAATGTTACGCTCTCCAAGTACATCAAGTGATACATAAATAAAATTTGGATTATGAATTTATTTTTTAGTCTTGGGTTGCCTTTTGATCATAAATGTTTTAATTGACAAGGGTGTGAGCACAAAAATGTTCTGATGATTTAAAGCATACATGATGATGTAGTGAAGATTAGGTCAAACACCTCGCCACTGGTTCATATTTTATTGTCTCATGTGATGTCCTGAAATCTAAAATTTAATTAAAAAAATAGCATTTCACACAGACACACCTTAGACTAACACAGACTGTGACAAGACTTTGTCCTCTGACTGTTTCTGCTCTAATATGCCGTTATCTGCTTTTCTCTCCTCCAGTCCTCCGCCAGAGATCAGGCGTTGGGGTAACCTCAAAGAGACCCTGTTGCGCTTTCAGCGTACGCATGACTTCAATGCTACGTTCGAGGCGCTGACAGTGGGTGAACCGGCTGGCGACTACTTCAATGCTTTGGGAAGCCATCGACAGGAGCTGCTGAGACAACATGTAAGCTGACGTATAAGCTTACAAATCAGAATAAATAAGATAATAACTAAATAAATTAGACAAAATGCATAAAAAATTGTATTATGATGATTTTGCTTGGTAGTCTCCCTCTTTTAGTTTCTTTATTAGGTTCATAGAAAGCTACCATTATTCCTAAGTTTGTCACTTGAATGTGAGAACAGTCTAAACCAACTATGATGTCTGCAGGTGTATCGCTACCTTGGTGCCTTCCTGTTGGATAGCGGTGTCAAGATAGAATCCTGTGACAGATACTCCTCAGAGACCAACGGAGCAAAGATAACCTCGACGAGGCAGTGGTAATCACTCACACATTGTATTTGTCAAGGCAGCATGTAGCTGAACTCTATCGGCTGCATTTCTTGGACTGTGTTTCTTTTTCAGTTGTGGATATGTGACACTTGATCTGTTGCACTGCAGGTTTGCAGGGGAGCGGGTGGAAGTCCTGCTGGGCTGCATAGCAGAACTGAGCCCCTCTGACAGTGCTGTGCTGAGGGCAGGAGTCAATGACTTCAGTGTGATGTATTCCACACGCAAACGCTGCGCTCAGCTCTGGCTGGGGCCTGCAGCTTTCATTAACCATGGTGAGTTTGTTTGCATTCATGGTCTCATTCTTTCTCGGCACGCATGCACACAGATTTACCAATTGAAAATGTTCATAGCTGATTGGAATGCTTGTCTGTGAGTTTCATCAGCGGAACATTTTTTTCACCTGCAAGGAAAACCGTTTTAAAGGCACAGTCAGTGATCCAAATTGCAAACAAAGGTAGAAAACCAAATACCAACATTCAAAACACAAGATTGGAAGCTAGTACCACTCTCTGACGGGTCTTTTATTACATGCAGTCATCTACACAACAATTAAGTCTTAGTCGTTTGTTTTCTAATAATGTTTGATCATTGACACACAGTACATACTGAAAGGTCCATAGTTTCAGTTATGATACTTTAGGAATCACAAAAGGCTGATTTGTCATGTAAAATCAAATCTTTCAGTTGCATATCCGAAATACAATACAAACATGGTCAAAAATTACTGTTATTATACTGCATTATGCACATTGTGAAAGGTTAAGTGCTTGGGAGTTGGATTAGCACTAGTTTCTGCATGCTCTTTCTACTACATACTACTACCGCATATTTCTGGATAACCTGAAACAAACATATTGTCTTCTCTTGTGTTTTTGCATTGATCAGAAACTAATCTGATCATTAAATACTCAATCTTGTCTAGTTGTTTTCTATTGTTGACAAACTATATATATATATATATATATATATATATATATATATATATATATAACTTTCATTTTATTACATTTCTTATACTGTTCCTGTATTAGTAGTCGTATTATCAAGTATGTTGTGTAGGTTACACCCAGATTTATCATAAACACTTTTCCACCACGTAGAAAGTGTGCATTATGGTAAAGTGCTCATATAATGCTCATTTTCAGTTCATAATTGTTTTTAGAGGTTATGTCAGAATAGGTTTACATGGTCAGTGTAGCCATTAAGCCTTTTACAAAATTATTCAGTACAAGCCAGCTGATCAACAATATATTAAGCCCTTTATTTATCGCTATGATTTAATTAATAACTTGAAATCTTTGTCTCTGTGTTTTTTGTTTGTCCTTCTGGGTTGAAGACTGCAAACCAAACTGCAAGGTAACCATCAATGTCTCTTTATCATGCGCACTAAAGAGATTTGACACACTGAAATGATAGGTGTATTATTTTGACAACTGCTTACATTTTATTTGGATAATCTAGTATTGAAGAGCATATTGAAAATTGTTAGTATTTTAGCATAATTAGTATTTTTGGTACAGAACACAATCTTTTCTGTTTCCTAACTGCTCTGTGTTAATGTTTCTCATGGGCCAACCAACATTTGCCTTTGTTCCCTTTTTCACCCGCCCAGTTTGTCCCTGGGGAGAAGAATATTGCGTGTGTTGAAGCGATTCGACCCATCTCACCTGGGGAGGAGATCACGTGTTACTATGGTGCCAGCTTTTTTGGAGAAGGCAATGAAATGTGTGAATGTTGCACCTGTGAGAGGTGTGTCCATCATTTGATCAGGCATTGTCTTTATCGTTGCTTTGTTTTTGCTCAAAACTGAAGATTATGTTTATCAGATATGGAAAAAAAAAAACTTCATCAACATTTAATTTAGTAATTTTATCTGTTTTTTAGGAAAGGAGAGGGTCACTTCAAACACAGAGGGAAGCAGCCTGAATGTGAAGAAACAAAGGACCCCGTGGGGCAAAAGTACCGTCTGAGGGAGCGATATCTTCGTCACCACAGAGAGAAGGGTCACTTTGCTACAAGGCCGATAATACCAGGAATACACTCAGGTATCTTTAAAGGTAACCGCTTTTGGATTTTCTCTAAAGTGATCTTTCTCAAATCAGTAAGAATGTATTTACCAGCCCAGCTATGAGATCTAAGAATATTAACTTTGATTTAGGAATTGTCAGAACAAATGTTTTTTCTATTTTGACTTTGTTTTGTTTGTTTCAAAAATGTCACCTTTATGTCACCTCAAGGCCACGTGCAAACAAATTATGGGGCAGCTTTAATCATGTGGTCACTCAAAGTTTTCACATACAATTGCAATGAATGATAATAGTATCGTTCCAGAAAAGCCACAGGTTTTTTATGCGTCAAACAAATAAAATTCAGATTGAAAATCAGTATGTCCTTTTTAACTGATTTGAAAACTTGCATTATTACCATACCACCTGACATCTCTCTGATGTGTAACGTCTCAAACAAGATCAGTCTAATGCAGTCAGTTAGATGTTACTGAACTGTGCTTCACTCTTTGGAAGCAGATGGGAGGGTTGAATGGCCCTCTAATTACTCTGAATGCCGTCATCCACGGCCTGTTAAAGTCCATGTTTAGAATACATTCTACAGGTACATTGGGCTTGTTTTTAGAAAGCAGATTGTGTTGCTTCTTTATGTCATAAGGTTTTGCTGTAGCATGGAATCTGCAATCATGTTTACTGACATAACTTACTTAATTGCAAAATAATTCTGAAGCACTTCTGCATTCTTTTGTTTTTATTAGTTTGGTCAAAACAGCACTAGCATGCTTATTTAACCATCGCAAAACATGCATCTTTTGAGGCGCAATTACGTGGATCTTTTCAAGCATGAGAGCTGTTCTTGTGGATGCTGGGCATTTTATTTACAAGAAGCAGTATTCCCTTTGCGACAAACTCCACAAACTAAGTTTGCAAGAAGTTGTAATTCCACTTTAAGTTGCATATTGACTGATAATTATAGGTTTCTGTTATCTGTTAACTCACATTAAATGTCCGTATTGTCATATTTCACTGCGGGAAAAGAAGGTAGAATCATACCATTTGGTTGGTCTGATGTGTTTGGGGCCAATACAGGTGATTGGTTGCTTCTTGGTAAAGAAAAATATTCTAAAACCATCTCCATATATTTTAATTAGTGCTGTCTTTGTACACCCTCAAGACTTTCCGAGCATCACGGAATGCTGCTGTGCAGTAAATGGCTCACTACATAGACAATTAATCACATTAATGAATAGGTCACTTAAATCTTGTTGTGTCATTCAAATCATGTATATGGCTAGGCATTTATATTAAAAAAAAAAAGTTATTTGTTTCTTTAAATAATTAAATACAATAGAATGTATGTGTTTTCATTGTTTATATGCATATAAGCATGATTTTCAGGCACTGCTTATGTAAACATGTTAGTAAAATATTGTAAGATGCTTCAAGTTCAACTGCTTTTTTGTTGTCTTTCATTTAAAGCCATCCCTTCAAGGAATTCCTTTACCCAGCAGATGAGGAGAAATGCCTTGAAGAACAGAAAATTTCGTCAAACAAAGAAGTGGAGACGAGAGAAGCACAGACGATCAGGCAAGCGTCCAATAAAGTCCTCCACAGTCAAACAGTGGTGGACAGATCCTCTTTTGTACCAATTTACTCTGAAGGACCTTAGAATCACAGTACAGCGCCACTCAGTGGATTTCTTACTCAATTGTAAGAATCCAAAAAGCAAAGAAAGGGCTTTGCTGCAACAACTGGAGGAAGTGAAGCCAAAAGCTAACGGGCTGAGTGAACTGAATTTGATTGAGGAAAGTAACAGCAGTGAGGTAAACTTGAAGCCTTTCACTCTAAATTCCTCCATGTCAGTTCATCAGAATAGTAAACCTGCAGCAAACAGTGCAGGCCTTAATGGGAAATCTGTCAAAGTAGTGGACAGGCGGCCAGTTCCCAAGCGGTACTCTTCGAGGACAAGAAGCATGGTTCAAACCACGCTCGCGTGTCAAACGGGGTCCAATAACACAGCTAACACTACAACTGTTTGTCACCCTGTCGAAAATGACAAAACCTGCAGTGCAATACAACAAGAGGAGATTGAAAATGCAATCACCAAGAGTCAAAGCAACAAGTGCAGCAGCAATGAATCCTGCATCATCGACCCGGCTCAGAACCCAGCCGCTGAGCAAACGGAGCGAACGACCACGTCATCCATGCTAGAAGTTTGTCAGAGTGTCACAGATGTAACGAAGAAAGCTGCTGACAATCCACTAATATCACTGAAACAATATCTTACAGTCAACCTAACAAGGTTATCAATGTCACAAAGTGTAGAAGCAGGAAAGACCCCTGAAGACAGGAAAAGAGCAGTGAAGTTAAGAGGCAGGACCAGGCAAAGCCGGTGTCTTAGACCAGCGCCCCTGATGGTACAGTCAGAAACTAAAGTGTCCGGATCTCAACAGAGACAGGGGGAAAGTTCAGAGATCTGCACAGCTGAAGGAAACAGAGGGGTGAGGGAAATGTTTTTCAATGCCACCGATAAAGTAAATTTAAGGAAGAGACAAGTGCGTGATTTATCCCACAGCAAGAAAGTGGGGGGAGACAAGGTTATCGAAATTCAAGCAGTGTCGGAAGAAAAAGACGATTTACGGAACAAGCAGCAGGACATTATAAAAAGCAACATTGAAGGGCAGAATGAAAAGAGAAATGCTCCATCTGTAATTGTGCAACATAAAAGTATCAAGGCTCTGGAAGAAGTGTCCGAAAGAGAAACATCAAACTGTACAATAGTGCCCAGTAAAAAAACTAGAGGACAAAATAACATCCAATGTGTAAAAAATAAAGTCGAGGGAGTTGTTAAATTACCAGAACAAATGACTAGGAGTGTGACTAAACAGCCACTAAGTAGTCACAAAGAAGAAATTATCATAAAGCCGGCAAAGGTTCTGCTATCTGATATTTTAAGAAAAAATAAACCCTTTATAGATAAGAGATTACACAGCGATAACATAGGAAGAGGTTTTTCTACTTTAGCCTCTAAAGAAATGCAAAGTGCTGAGGAGAAAGAACAACCGAAAATAAATGGAGGCAGGTACAATTGTTCAGTGCAGAGGAGGATTATGATACGACGTAAAATGAGGCCTAGAGCAGCGAAAACAAAAGCAAAAGCTAAACAAAGCACCAAGGGACACTTGAGCAAAGAAGTCCCAGCTACAGTGAAGAAGACTTTGTTGAGTAAAGACAGTTTGCAGTTTCAGTCACCGCAAAGGCATAATGAGCCACCAGCCACCTGCCTCAACCCACTACCTCATAAGTCAATAATTTCAGCAAAACCTACTACTAATCTGCATCCAGATACCAATCAACAGGCACACATCCAGTCCAACATCCCTCTGAAGAAACGTACATTTCATAGTTCTGTGGAAGTAGACTCTGAACAAGGTTTGAATTCAGCTGCAGGTCAAGCATCTAAAGAAGCCACAGAGTTAAATTCATCTGCTGAGCTGAGGCAGGGCCTTGCTACGTGTTCAGGGGAGAGTAGCAAGGTAAAACGAGATTTTAAAGGCAGATTTAGGCGAACAGAAGTCCAGAGGTTAAACCCCCAAAGGATCACAAAACAAACCCCCTTTAGGAGAGTGCTTCGGTCCCGAGCCAATGAAGATCAGCAAAGCCTTTTATTGAGGAAAGTTCAAAAGTTTAAATTAGAGAGGCAAGAGGAGGATGACATTGACAAGTTTGCAGAGGACAAACCAGCTGAGGATCCTGCTAAAATCCAAGAGCAGCATGGCAAAAATCCAACTCCAAATAAATTCCGAAAGGAAGATGAGGTGGAAACGTTAATCCAGCAAAGTGGTTTGGAGGAGACAAAGCCAGGCGTCAATTTTAAGATTCGTTTTAAGAGAAGGAGAGGGAGAGTATGGGAGATGCAAAGAGCAGGATTGGAAAACATGGCACTGAAAACTGAAAAGGGAGATGATTTGTTGACATGTGACCCTTTTAAAGCCATCATGGATTCTGTATCAATTTTAAACATGGAGATGGAGGCAGCTCAGGCACATGTGCAGGCTAGTAAGAAGTCAAAGAGCCGATTGCATCGTTTGAAAAAAAGAGGCGAGAGGCTGAGTGAAAGGAAAACCACAAATGCATCCTCGGATGCAAAATCCGACAAAGACCTTGAAAATGTGTGTGGATCCAGTGAAATGCCCGATGACAAATTAGAAATTAAAGAAAAGCTTAATAAGGAATGTAATTTGCTGCTGCCAGAAAAAAACGAGAGTTTTGCCGGGCCAGAAACAAAAATTGAGGATTGTTTTGTAAAGAACTGCTGCTTGTTTGAAACTGGGTCACAACAGAAACTGCAGCCTGAATTTGATTCAAATGGTCTTCCGTTACCAGTAATTAAACTACGCAGAAAGACAGATGATATTTGGGAGGTGGACAGCAAAGAGAGGCTCATACAAACTGAATTTAAGGTAGAGCCAAAAGTTAAGAAAGAGATGAAGGGTCACATTTTAGGTAAACAAAATAAAGGATGTACTGATCTTAGCAAGCTCAAAGAAGAGTTCCCTTCACAGAGACTGAACAGCACCTCAGCCCTTCTGAAAACAGAGCCGCCACCATTTTCCCTGTCTCTGTCACCACTGTCTCTGTCTTCCCCTCTCAATGACAATAAAACTGAAGTTATATCGCCGGCTGCAGATGCA
This sequence comes from Percina caprodes, assembly GCA_013375575.1. Lineage (NCBI taxonomy): Eukaryota > Metazoa > Chordata > Actinopteri > Perciformes > Percidae > Percina > Percina caprodes. The sequence goes on along the minus strand of JABXJD010000002.1, from coordinate 362,037 downwards.
ATCACCGAAAGGCCAGAGATGAACAGCGGAGGAAGGAAACTGAGGCACAAAATGGAGAGACCACGGAAGTGTGGGCCTGTAGAAACACCCACTGCTTGTCTTAGTCATACTCTCCAACAAATTGACAACAGTCTCTCTAGGCTCTCCGAGGGCTTGTGTTCATCTCAGACTTTGGAAAAGCCACCAGCGTGTTCCAGTGCTTCTAATTCTGTCATTCAGCCCCCGTCCCAGTCTCCTCCATTCACAACTGCTGATAACATGCTTACCGGTGAGCCCAGCTTCACAAACTGCTGTGATGATATTCTGGATTTTCAATGTCTCAACTTTGAAGGGTATTATCAGCCACAGAACATACTTCCATCTTCCCCATCAGATCTGTGTTCACTGGATCCACCTACAGATCCTTTCAGCAGTCCCCTCTCTCACAGTCCGTCTGATACATGGACCACTGAGACACCATACCTTGGCCCTCCCAGTCCAGGAAATAACTTTACCAGTGAGGATCTGAATTTTTTTCCAGGTCTAATTTCTTCCAAAAGTGAATCGGTTCCTCTGGAATGTGAAGTGAAGGATACCTCCAAAGACAGAAATCTACCCAACCCCAGTTTCAGTTTTTCTTCTCTCTGCAACTCTGACTTCACTGCTAAAGATCGAATTCTAAGTAAAAATCCAGGAATGAGGCTGTCCAGAGAAGACCTCAGAACTCAGTCCTTTCCTGTAGTCAGTAAGCCTCAGTTGTTTGCTGCACCATCTTCTGTTACATCTCACATTCCTGTTACTTTAACCCAGCCGTCCATCAATGTCAAGTCGAACCCCAGTCAATCAAAAGCCCAGGTGAACATTAAAACCCAGGGCCCCTTCCATTGTATGACCATTCCTAGTAAATCCCGGACTTTTTTAAGTGGTCAGCCAAACACAATAAGAGGAGTACCCCAGAGTTGCTTGACTAAATCTGTCCCGCAAATTCCAATGACCAACAAATTTCTCTCTCCTCAACTCTTCACTGTGAAAAATCCCAATCCTCCTGACCATCCATACAAATCCCAAGAGAAAACCTCAACAGTTATTCACAAGGTGCTTAAGTTTCAGGACGGAAACCAGAGTCAGAACTTGTACAGTGCACCTTGTAAAGACACCATGGCTGCTGGCAGCCCGATCGTTGCAGCCAGAACACTTGGTGCAAAATCAAGTGCTATTGAAAAGACCCAGCATAGTCAGAAACTAGGTGTTGGCACAGACAGTCATCATAAAGGCAACATTTCTGTTCAAGGGTTTGAAAAAGGTGTTGGCCATCTTGGTTCGTCCAGCAAGTCCAATCCACATTTCAACAAACCTCCCTCTTTCCCTCAGTCTTTTATTAAAAGTAAGATGTCATCTGACAAACATGAAAGTGTTGAAACCAACATGACATACAAAAACTTTTCAGCGCTGCCAAGACCCTTCTTCTTTCCTAGCAAAGTATGTGATGGTTATTCATCACCACAAGACAAAAAATCCACTCAGTTGACATCAGACAAGCACCAGCCATGTTACACTCAACAAGACCCTTTTGATTTTAGCTTTGGCTCGTCTCTTTCGCCCATGCCTCAGCACAGCAACCCCCAAGTAACCCACAGTACAGCTCCTGGTACGCCAGCACCAGCAAACAAAAGTCAGTCCTCCACCTCCTCAGCCTCTTTCCCTTACGGCTACCAAGGTCCTCCATACGTACTGAACTTTAGTGGTGATCATTCATTGACCCTAGGTCTCAGGGATGGGGCTGAGGGTTACCCTGGATTAGGCTCGACAAACTACACCTACCATTGTCTAATGGAACCTTCGGGCACCCAAGGCCGATTGGTTCTGGAGCCCTGTGGACCCCAGCCGCCTAACCCAGCGTCTTTCTCCGTGGGTGGATTTTCAGGGCTCAAAGGTCAGGACGAACATTGCAGGAAGGACATGCAGCAACAGTGCCAGCCTGGGGAACACCAAGGCGCACCACACTATGGACCTGTTACATCGTCTCACTCCATGGGTTCCACAAAACCCAAGAGAGTGAGGTTAGTGGTGACAGACGGCACAGTAGACTTAGATCTCCAGTACTCGGATTGATTTATACCAGCCGGAGTCAGTGGATCCCAGAATATATTTGGATGTTGTTTTGCTCAAGGGGGATCATACAGTATCTGCCACAATATGTTTTTGTAAACACTGTAATTCATAGTCTACCAGTTATTAAAGCCCGCTGACTGATGGACACAGCTTGTACAGAGTTTTATGTCAAGCGGGCGTATCAGCGCGTTTTAACTACTGTATGATGTACAAAATGAATAATAACCATTACAATTTGCTGAGAATACCAAATAAAAAATGCATTAAGAAAACAAAGCATTAAATATATATTTGTGACTAGAAGTCACAAATTGAACTTCCATGCCCTGTAAACAATGAAGGCCCTCTTACTCTACTTTAACATAGCTGTATGACTTTTTCTATACCTGTATGGCACTAGCGAAAGGAGCAGCATCATTTGTTCGCTTCTGGTAGTTGTATTGGTTGGTTTTTAAAAGGCAGCTTTGTGCCTCAGTCTTTGATATGTTCTAGAGACTTTTTAAAGCACATGTTGAAACTGCTCACCCTTGTTTTTATACTCACAGTGAGCTCTTTTGTCACTTTGTGTGTAACTATGTGTTTGTGTGCGCGAGTGTGTGCATGCATTTGGCAGGCAAACCTTGAGGGATTAAAGTAAGGTGTGCTGTCGTTACTGATCCTGTGACAGATTTTTAGTGAGTTTATTAGCCGTTAGTGCATAAATGAAAGGCTTGTGCATGAACAGTGTACAGTAAGATGATTTCTTGACCTGAAACAATATATATTCAAGGACAACTCTACTGGGTAAAGACATGTGTGACATGAGGTGCAGTTGTTGTTTTTTTTACAGCTGCTCTTTAGAGTTTTAATGTGGATGAGTGAGTGGGAGAAACTGCAATATGTTTTTGTTTTTTTTCAGGCCAGTTGTGCTTAATGAGAGTTCTTCCAGTTGGAAACATTTAGATATCACCACCAGAAAAGTGACAATCTTTTCACAGTTACTCACTTTTGTCATTTATTTAGTGTTATTGTTTTTCAAAAAAAGTTAACTGTTATACAGAAAGTACAGAATGATAAGTTATGCATCACCTGCAATAGCTACTGTTATTTCGTTGTGGCTGATGGAGCAACAGTTATAGGTGTTTATATAGTAAGCAAAAAATGATTTGCTGTTGATTGTGGAAGTCACGCGAGCATTCCCACTCATGTTATGATGTACTGTATGTTGAACCCATTGGGCATCAGTGGGCAGGAGTTTTCAGTGTGACTGCACAACCTTACATTATTACCATGAAAATGTACTGTCTTGATATGGAAAGGCCAATTATTTATTTTAATATCCTCATCCTTGAAATGGTGCTTTAATGTAATTTATATTTCACCTTGATTGTTCAAACAATTAAATGTTTTTTTATCATTATTTAATGGGACAAAATACTGAACTGAATATTTACATTGAGTATTTAATTTCACAGCCTTTGACATGTTATTCAATTGTTCAGTTGTTACAGCTAAAACTTTCTGTCTTTTTTCTAATTGGCAGTTAGTCTTACTGAAACTCTGCTGTAGAAATGTACAAATGTGGCCTATATCATTAAAGAAACTTAATTCTTTTGTATTTTCTGTCTTTGACTCTCTTTTCAATACTCAACCACAAAAAAAACAACAACCACAGATTGTGGTTACATTATGTCTGCGATTTTGTAGTTCTCTTGTTAATTTGACTGATCATCTCTATAATCACTTATATTTGATTGGTTAAGACATCCAGTCCATTTTACTACTTCTCAAGGCTGGACCATATTATGCCATTCCTATAGCTGCATCAATTGATTGACATTCCATTCTTCTAATAATATTCTAATTGTGCCCCTCATAATCAAACAATTTACTCTATCATTGTTTTCAAATTAGAACTTCAGTAAATATTATTTAATTATCGAATAATCTGATTACATTAATCATGTGGTGTAAAATGTCGCAAATTAGGGAAAATGGCATTTATTTCCCTAAAGCCCAGAGTAACATCTTCAAATTGCTTGTGTCAAAAAAGAAATGGCAGCGGTGGAAAGTATCTAATTACATTTACTCAACTACTGTACTTAAGTACAATTTTGAGGTACTTGTACTTGAATAAGTAAGTAGTTGAGTAATTACATTTAAAGCTTCTTTATATTCTTCTCCACTACATTAGTTTCTGGTTCACCCATCGCTATTATCCAATAATAAATGATTCTAAAATGGGCCATTCTGCATAATGAGCACCTTTACTTTTAGTACTTTGAGGCTTTTGCTTTTACCATAGTATTTTTGCATGAAACCTTTAGAATTTTGTATGTGTTGAGTCCACCACAGCAGAAGACTATGTTATAATCTTTACATCATTGTTGTACGCTACAGTCAGTTAAGATTTTCTGTTTTGGTTCATCTTCATTCTCATGCTGCTCTGACGCATTCTTCTGGTTGATTTCAAAGCTTGGCCTCCTGGTTAAATGCTGAGCCTTTTACCTCCTTACTCTCTACTTGGGCTTTCATCCTACACTACCAGTGTTAGCAATCTCCTGCAGCACATGACCCACTTCTGCTTTTCTTTTTGGCTCTCAGTAGCAGCCGAGCAGTTAATTCTGACGCCAAGTATAACAATTTTCTCATAATGAGGATGGAAAGGGAGGGAGAGATTATTCCTTATAGTAGCGAGGGAGAGGGTGTCTTGGAGATGGTACAGTTAAAGGGACAGAAAAAAACAGGAGATGAAAATGTGACATTGTTAAAACCTAGTGTTTTCAGCTGTCAAAACAGAGTGCACAGGTTTATTTGCTTAGATTTATGCGAGTATTAATTTGAATTGTTAACATAGAATTTACTTGGCTTGCAGCACTCACCAAATCACAAGACACCAGCACAAGACTCAGTTTTATCTCCTTTTGAGTGGTGGTGGAAGAACCACTTAGCACCAAGTAGTGGTTCTACAGTAAAGCTCCCCTGTGAACAGTTGTGATCAATTATTACATTTTACATTAATGAATTATTAAAAGTGACGCTTCATTGTTTAAGCAGCATTTTGCTGTTGTAGCTGGCCAATGTGGAGCTTAATTACGTACATACAGTTTAGTCCTTACAAGATAAATCTGGGGTCATGAGATGATTGATAAGAAGGAAGTACAAGCTCCAGACATACTGTTTTCATATGGTGTTTTATAATCGTATATGTTTCCTTCGAAGTAAAAGCTTGGTAGCAACTGTCAGATGAATGTTGTTGAGTAAAAAGTAGAATATTTTTCTCTGAAATGTAGTGGTGTAGAAATATGCGGTAGCATCAAATGGAAATAATCATGTAAAGTGCAAGTACCACAGAAATGTACTTAAGTACACTTCTTGAGTACATTTTCAGTCACTGTCCACCACTGCTTTTAACCTTGTATACTCCATGCAGCATTGCTATATACAAAATACAGTAAATTTCCATTTTGTGCACCATGATTTAGTTTGCAACCATTTTAACTCTTTAGTTATTTTTCCACATTTTTGATATTTATTAAGACGTCACCTCACTCGCTCCTCTTGTGAACATCACAAATCTATTTAACCTCAAATGCAAGCATGTACTGTATGAAACCACGTGACTCCATGATCCCTATAGTCAGACATCTGCGGATTATAAGCTTTCATATGAGCGTTTAGCGGCTGCAGTAGCCCTGTGAAACAGCCGACTGTTGAGTTGCTGTTGCTTTTTGTTTTGTAGTGGATGGTTTTTGTTCTGTAGTGTTTGAGCCACCATCAGCAGTAGAGCAGTTGCGCTTGTGGTGAAGGATCACAAACAGTCTGTAACCCTGAGAAACAATTCTATAGGCTGGGGGTGGGGGGAGTGGGGGGATGGGGGAAGCTTTATAAAGGTGTACTGGCATTGCACATTATTTCCCAGGTGACAGAGGCTTCAAATGGCTGCTGGCTGAGGTGCATTAGTGTAAATTATGACTGTAACAAAACCCTGTCTGTCTGACAGAGGGGCCTGAATAAATATGTCAGCTGCACAAGCAGGGATATTGCTCTTATCATTATTATGGCCATCTTTCTTTATTAAGTCTGACTGTCTGCTGTTAAGGCGACTCCCCCGTTTCATTGTACACGCCACAGTTTCTGGTGTGGTTTTTGATGAAGCACAGCAATCCTTTCCAGCTTACTGCAACTGTTTGCTTACTCTCATCCAATTACTACTCCTGGTCCTCCTCGAGCCTGATGAACAAAAGCGGTTAAACACACCCACCGATACATACTCCATCAGGCAAAGGAGCAGTGCTGGCAAGCTGACTAATCAATGCAAACCTAATTTATAGAAACCAATACATCAGATGGTTCAATACCTTTAATACAGTGTAAGAAAATTACCTCTACATGAGTCACCGGCTGAGTGAAGAGGTGGATAGCCCCCGCTGTACCAGATCCATTCACATCAGTTTCTAAACGCTCAGCTTGGAGCTAATGGATATAATGTTAATTAGAGAAAATAGAGTGAAGGATGCTGATATTTATAGTTATTAATTCCACTTTCAAGAGCTGAGATGTCAGGGTTTGCCTGTCACTGTGACCTTTGAGTTGAAGCACAGGCTGCCTCGCCATGCCTGAGATATGATGCATGGCATTTGCTTCATTGTTAATCATGCAGTATAGTATTTATGAAGACATCTAAAGTTAAAATTAATCCAGGTGCAGGATGGAAGATTCAGAGAGAATATTATTCTGTGACTTTTTTATAATCAGTTAACCATTGCAGTGATTTTTCAAGCAAACATGCAAAACATTCCGCTTCTCGATTGTGATATTGCTGCTGTTTTGTTTGTATAGATTGAATATGTTTATGAATAAAGTTATGCACTTTATGACAACACTTTGGGCTCTCGGACACTGATAGACAGGTTTTTAATGTTTCATTGTCCAAACAATTGATCAGATCGATGCTGGCCAATGGTCTTACATGGTTAATTTACAACCCCACAAGACTAAATTCTCAGATTAATGATTAACGATAATTGTTAGCTCCAGTCCTAATGACATCAGCCCACTAAATTATAGCATGTGCCAGTTTATTTGACTAAAAGGCAGCATTTCAACCCAACAGGGTCTTTGTCAGGAAAATGTACAACATGACAAAAGGGTGCAAAAACAAATAAAACAATGGTAATGGCGCAACGGTATGAGATTTACTAGATTTACAAGTATTCTTGAGAAGAGAGAAGAAACCATAAACAGGAAAAAAGTAACTACTATATCACAGTTATGTGATGAACTGCAAGATTAAATAGACCAGCACAATTCTGGATAATATCTAAGCAGCATGAAAACCACATAAATAATTTAGGATGTAATTTAACTGAGGCAATATTTACATGAAATGCTTGTCAGAATGCACACTGAGACGGAAAATGAATCCAAAAAGGTTTGTCACAGGGAAGACATTTTTCATAGTATAATAATCATTTTCCATAATTTTCTCATGCCGGAGAGCATGCCCTCTTAGATTTATCACTGTATTCTGAACTAGTTACATTTCATCAACATCCAACATGCAGCATAGCACTCGTCAGCATCAACTGTAACCAGACAGCTTTCCACCTGGGGAATTCAGCCAGCAGATGGTTTTTGGGGAGGTCTGGGGCTCTGGGATTTCATTTTAATATCCACGATAGCTTCTGACTAACCGAGTGTCAAGCAAGCAAGCAAGCAAGCACAGACTTTATAGTTATCACCCTCAGCAACAAGAGAGGGATCTCACTACTGAAAAACATGTATCTCTGTGATCATTGTTAGTATATACACAAGCAGAGTGACCCCACGTCTTCTCCCTATCCCACACTATTAAAGTGGTGTTAGCTCATTAAAGCCATGAGGCGAGTTTGACATGCTTTACTCATCCCTGATTGGTATAATGGAGTGGATTTTTACATCCTATTCAGTTCGGCTCGTCAGTACAAGGCTCCCTCTCCACCCACATTCTTCTCCACCCTCACCCCCCTTCACGTATGGTAATAGGCATTGCAGCAGTGGCTTCCCTCATCCTCTTATACACATCTCTTTCATTCCTAATTCATATTTCTGTGTGTGAGAGAGCGAGAATACACGTTGGCTGCACTGCTGCAGATTGTGCTGTTCTGTATCTTTGATTTGGATACAATTGGTGGATTATGGAAGGAATCCGTTAAAAATGGAAATATGCTCTAATTGATGTGTATGGTTTCCTTGTTTATTATTGCGTGGTAATTATTGGATCATCTTTTATGTGTGTGTGTGTGTGTGTGTGTGTGCATGTTTGGTGTGTGTATCTCTGCACCATCGGGTGGATCCCTCTGTGTTCTATAGTGCTTTCAGTTCTGTGAGACTGAGAAGAAGTTTTTTTCTTTTTTTACAGCTTAGAGTCTAACTCCAAAACATCAAAGACAGAGAGAGAAAGCGAGAGATGAAGGGAGGGGTGTGCTCTGTATCCGGGTAATGATGGAGGAGAGAGAGATGGAGGAAGGAGGGGGGACATGAGAGAGAGAGAGAGAGAGAGAGAGAGAGAGGTACGGGAGGGGGTGAGGGAGAGAAACAAACTAACTGGTACCAGGAGAGAGAGAGAGACTCTGAACATGCTGAAGGAAGGGAGGAGGGGAGGATAGCGAGCAAGGGATGGGGAGATTGCCGGACCGAGCGGATAGCAGCGTTACTACAGAGCTGCTGCTGCTGGAGGACGGGAGCCGAGGATAATGCTCCATCCCTCAGCGTACAGCGGCACGCTGGTCATCTTGTAATTTTCGTGGCGGCTGTGGAGGAGGAGGGTCTTCATTGTTGCAGCAGTGATTGTCTTTCCTTTCTATCCCCCCCCCCTCCTTTAACCACAGTCTTCTTCATCATCTTCCTGCTCACTCCTTATTCCTCTGCAACTGGCAACCACTGGGCACCCCCTCCTCTTTTTCCTACTTCTGTCCCTTTTTTCCAGAGGGGAATTCTGTATTTCATCAGGGATTGTAGAAGACAGTAAGAATGTTTCTTTTCTTTTTTGCCTTTCAGTTTTCTCCTCCTCTCTCAAAGAGACAAATGCATGGAGATGGAGATGGGGTGGGGGTGGGGGTGCATGGCAAAGCAAAGGAGAATACGATTTCATGTTCGTGGAAGGATAGTGTTGGAGTCAACAGGATGTATGTGTGTGTGCAGCAGGGGGTGGGAGGAGGTTTGCATGTTCAAGTTTACTGCATTGATGTAACACAATAACTTCTCTCTTACATGTACTATCCTAGTATTAAATGATAATATACATCAGTTGCACAAAATAAACACTTGCAATGCAAATAAGATGAAATGAGAAAACTGAATGGATTGGATGAGGTATGCACAGAACACAAGGAAGGCAAACCAAACAGAAACGGATTTCTCCTTGATGCCAGCAGATGAATACTCTTTCACAGCTTTACAGAGAGGCAAAAGAAGAGCGTGCAAGAGAGCAAGTGGGAGAATAAAAACAGGAGGAGGCAGCAGTGGAGGGACAGGGATTTGTAGACAAGACAGGAATTCAGACAATGCATGTGGCACCATCTATAAAAACAGAGATAGGTAGATGTATAAGAGATGCCATTTGTCAGCTCTTGGATTTATCATTGTGTCAAACTGATAATCCCTCCCACATACATTTCCATGCATGCCAAAAGTTGCTGAAGATCTGGTGTACAGCTCAGTGCTCACATGGAAAGGCTAACCAGTGCATGAAATCACCCAGTAAATTCCACTTTGGCTACCCTGACATTGACTGTAGCGTGTAAGGCAGGGTATGCATGGATGAACATGGACACAGATGCACCTTAGCTTTAAAACCTTGGTGGAATAATACTAAAGTATAAGTGTTTTGCCATGCATTAAACAGCAGATGAATTTGATAGTTGATGTCTTCTCACTCGAGCAGCTGCTTCTACAAGAAAAGGGTCACCCTGCCAGCAGGGAACATGTGTTTAGTTGGCCCCTTTTGTTATCTCTCCACCTGAGTGTGGTCTATCTATAGATACCTTTGTCTCTACTGAACACAGCCCACATGAAGGTGATGGCAGGTCACTTTACAGGGCACACATAATTACACACAAACTACTTCTGTGTTGCAGAGTGTTGCACAGAGCGGGGAGGAGGATTTCAGCATAATGTAGCATTGTTGCAGAATTGAAAGTTATACTGTGAATCAATTGTTTGGAGGCGTTCGATTGCAAGAGACTTGGCTATGTGTTTATTTTTGGTTTCACAGAGGCTTGGACAATGGCATACGGCGGGCAGATCTCCCACACACACATAATAACTTACACAAACACACATGCAATTAATGCTCTGTATAGTATGTGATCTGACAGCAATTTGTAATAGCAAAAACTTTTAACACCACCATCAGCTCATTAATGGTGGATTTGGAGAAGCATAGTCTGTCTTGATGTACAGTATACTGTAGCAAGTGCTTTTGACGATGTGTAGTGATTATTCTGTGATGTGCAACAGATCCATGACTGTGCTTTGAGTGGTGTTCTAAGATCAAACACACTGATCGCATACTGTTGGAGCAGTTACTACATGCTATTACTTATTGCCACCAGCTCTCAATAGATCAGTTTCACTGGCAATTCATACATAAAAAAAATATCTGCTAAACACATTACATTGCACATGTTAAATAAAAGCAGTGCATCAGTTTCACATTTGTTCAACCATTCTGCAGTTTCTAAGGTGAGGTGGGTGATCCAGGCTGGAATGCAGGTTCACTATAACAGGTGTTTTCACGACTTACTTGTCTGTGTTTTGTATTCATTTAGTTTTAACATAGTTTTTTGATAATATATGCTACTGACCACAGAAATGGAACTACTTTGTGATGGAGGTCAATGCCAACATTGTTTGCCTCTTGTCTAAATGTCTAAATGTTGCACTTACTTTTAAAGATTTCAAACAGTTGTTGTTGTGTTTCTTCATATATGGGCCTAGTTGTCGTCACCTTGTTCTGAGCTGCAGACTGACCCCTGTTAGAAGTCCCTTTCCTGCACTATTTTTGGAGTCCAGCAATGATCTACAGCTACAACATTAAAGCTAATAAGGCTGCTTGCCTCATCAATAGGCAACCTGTCCATGAATGACTTAGTTTGATAAAAGCTATACCTCCACTGTCAAACAAGTATGACACTGAGGTATTCAGTGTAGCTAGTCCTCGGACTTGTCAGAGTGATACTATTTGTTAGCTGCCTTTGAATGATGGGAGATAAAGAGGAGTTCAGAGGTTTGGCCCAGTTGATTTGGTTCAACAGGCCTGGTTTGTTTTACTTTAGATGTTGTTTGGCACAAAGAGAGTCAAGGTCCAGCAAACATGATTTGCCACCCGAGCAGATGAATTAACATTCAGCCCACATCAGCAGGGAAATCCCACATTTTGGAGTTTCATTTTTGTTATGAACTGCCACACTTTAGGACACTGCACACAGTTTCCACCAGACATTTCCACCAGTTGTCATTCACTTCAACAAAGCTTGGGACAGTGTTTCAGCACTAAGGCAGAGCCTACCTGTACCGCAGTGAAAAAACAGGCCTTGACGAAGATACATGTTGATTAACCGGAAATAATTCAAGTCATCAGAATTCTCTTTCAGAGGGAAGGGATGGAAAAGAGGTACATGTTGTGTCTTTTGGACTGATTATCCTTGTTTCCAGTCTCTCTCTAGGTATGTTTGCCCACATGCAAAGGACTTCACTTTTTTTAGTAGTTGCTACACTGATCAGAGTTGGGATGTAGTCCAGATTTAGCCATCACTCTCACACCTTTCTCTCTTTTTTTCTCACTCATTCCTTGTCCCTTTCTTGCCGGCGGTAGAAGACTGATCTGGGACAGACAGGCCTCCCCTGCGCTCTGTCCTACTTCAGCATTGTCCTCTCTTTTGTTTCTCCTTGTTCCTTTTCCTCTGTCGTTTATCTCTCTCCACCTATCTCTAAGTGAGTCACTCTGTCTCTACTTATTAATCATTACACCGTCTGCGACTTTCATCATTCCAAAGTGATGGTTCTGTCTGGTGTAACGTAATAGGCTGTCAGGGTGTTTGGGAGACAGGGGCGCCATCATTACAGTACCTTTTCTCTACCTGGCATAATGCAGAAAATTGATGCCTGTATGTTATGGAACACATCTCCTTTGATTTAAAGGGACGAGACGTTTAGGAGTAAACTTCAGAGTGTACAAAATCAGCCATTGTAATCTGAGTTTTACATACTTAATAAATTCATTTTTAAATTCATTTGTTTTGTTAGGATTGTCTTGGAGTGTCGGTATTGCATTTTGAGAATAAAGTCGAAATGTCGAGAATAAAGTCAACATGACGAGAATAAAGTGGAAATACTTTTTCGAGAATTAAATGTCAAGAAACAACTTGATATTCAAAAGAATCCAGTCAGACTTTTGAGAATAAACCAATCTACTAGCTTAAGTCTTCTACAAAAGGTCTGTGCTCTCTGAGTGCCGTTCATAAGGTTTTCATTCAGTGAAGTTTACTGAAATATTAACTGTTACTGTCATCTTTGATAGTAAAGTTTATTGGTCTACTTTATGCTCGTCCTTCAAGCTAAATGTCAGCATGCTAACATACTCATAGTGACAATGCTAACATGCTGATGCTAAGCAGGTATAATGTTTCACATGTTACCATAATTACAATTGATAATCAGCACTAAATACAATGTACGGTGAAGGCGTAAGATCGCTAAAAATCAAGGGATCACCAAAGTTATTAGAATTCGTCCTGAGGTGAATGTCTGTACCAAATGTCACGTTAATCCATCTGACAGGTGTGGAGTTATCTCACTCTGAACAACGAATGGAGGATAAGTCAGGGGATCCCCGTGTCATTAGGATAAATCATTCAGGAATCTTAAATATCTGTACAAAGTTTTCGATTTGTGAAACAAAATGACTTTGCTTTCCATAGAGCTACGTCGCTAGCATGGGTAATTAGAATATTAGCTGAAATATAGTTATTAGATAGTATTACTCTCAGTATTTTGGTCAGTATCAGCCCCAACATATTGATACAACTTTGGTGCTAACTAACAAAACAAACAATTTTTAATGCTACGTTCCTGAGCTGCAAATGAACAGTGTTTTAGTGCTGTGCTGTGTCATGATAATAACTAATTATGGAGTAGCTGAACAGACATTTTACTCATAAAGCAATTTCAAAATGATTTTAAATGGTAATGATAAAGGGAATCACTGCAACATACTTACTTATAAAAAGTTATTATGGTGGAGCAGTGTTTTTTCAGTGTATTCGTAAGAACACAGATATGAAAGCTCACCTCAGGACTTTTTGGTTGTATATCCACACTACTACGTTTAAAAACAAATATCTTTTGCTATCTTTATGCCTTTGCGTCCATGCTCCATGCCACTCTTGCGTTTCCGTGCCCCTAAAACAGAGACATTTGGAAACACTGCTGACCTCGTTTTGGAACTCCGTGGTTGCTTTGTAGACTGGACGGACAGAAACGCGACCTTTAGAAACCATGACGCCCGACAGTCAGTCTTATCGGTTAGATAAGTTCGCTCCCTGATTTTCAACCACAGAGTAACATTAGCCAAACTGCTTCCTGTATGTGAATGGTCATGTGATATGCATTGTCAGACGTGTTAACACGGCCAGAGATTAGTTCTGCCATGGAGCTAAAACGCTTGTGTGGATGGAGATCAATTTTGTTTGTATCTGTTTTTGTGTAAACGACGCGCAGCCAGGCTTTGGTTCCCAGAGGATACCCCCTCCCATTACCAGCATGCACACACACACACACACACACACACACACACACACACACACACACACACACACACGCACGCATGCATGTATATACACACACACACACACACACACACACACGCACGCATGCATGCATGTATATACACACACACACACACACACACGCACAATCTCTATAATTTATCTCTAATGATAAATCTAATAAATCTAATTTATCTCTCTCACTTTCTCCTACATTGTTTCTTCACAAACAAATCATCAAATCACATCTGTCCTGTTGCAAAGACTCTATTCATGGTAATTAGAGGCGAGAATGATGGGGGATTGGTGGTGGTGGTGGTGGGTGAGGGGGAGTATTTAGTGGGCTTTGGACAGACTCCTCCATACATCATGAATACACTCTTAGTTTATTAGTGCTAATTGCACCATTGGGGTAGAGTGGGGTTTTTAAGGTCTCCCTACAGCCACCGCTGCATCATCAAATTGGGGTTGCTATTTTTAGCAGCAGCAGATGCATAGTGGCAGCAGAGCAGTGCTGGCCCGGGATGATGATCAGTGTGTTTGTGTATGTGTGTGTTTGTGTGTTTGTGCACAATTGAAGGCAGCAGCACAAGCATCAATCACAGGATCTAATGCTGCTTTCAGGTGCTGTGGGAAAGACAGTAGATATCAGCTGTTAATATCAGCTTTAAGGTAGTAAATATGGCTTTGATATTTAAGGATTGGCAATTCATACTGTTAGCTTTGGAGAGCATTAGTCTTTGATCTTTATTTTTTACTTTGATTTTATGATATATGAATGCTATGGAAGGTGGATTTGTGATGCTGTATAAAGTTGATTTCAATGTTTCTCCAACAAAAACTACATTTTAATACTTTATTTTTTTTTTTACATCAAATGAGTTCAAACATATACACACTTCCATGTTCTTTGCTGGAAATCCAGGAGTGTTCTTCCCATAAGTGTTGATATCCTATTGTGAGCAGTGACGCACTGGGATCATAAAACGACCCTATTTTTGTCAATAACCTAGCTTGGAAATGAATAACTCTTCCTTCCGAGTGTATCTTTCCACTTTTACGCAGTAATCTTCTGGCATTTGCCCAAATTCCACATGGCCAGTCCATCACTGTATCCAACCAAAGCCAATGTTTCACCTTCTTTTGTCTGTGAGGGGAACATTTTCTTTTTTCTTTTCTTTTTTTATTAACAGTGTGTTTATTGCAGATCAACCTTGGGTACAGACCACATCTGTTCATACAAGCAACATCATTTTCTGTTTTCTTATCCATACAATAACATCACAACATCAATAACAATAAGCACCAACAAAGAATGTACAAATTGTAGATATATGGCGGTACATTATGGTGAGACACCATTGCAAATATCAAGACTTAGTTAAGAGAACAAAAAGCAAACCTTAGTAAATCACACCGCTACCTCCCCCAATTGGACCACATACACTCTTCCTCCCTGAATTTGTGAATCTGAGCTTCTCCAGATGGAGGACCTTGCCCAGATCTCTTAACCACATGACCTCACAACCTCAAATGAGGGCGCTGCCTCGGACTTCCATAATCGCAATATAATTTTTTTAGCCAGAACCATACCCAGATACACTGGCCATTTGTCCCTGCCAGAGTTCAAAACAGTGTCATTTGTAGACCCCAGAATGGCATGAGGGGAACATTTGATTCAACCGAACAGGGAAACGTGTAAGATCTGTGTAAGCTGTAGAAGGCCATGTATTAAAGTCAAATAAATTTTTGTTTTGACAATTCATACACTTTTAAATAGGTATTTATGACGATTCTTGTAAATCAATCTGTCTTGCTTCATATCATTTAATAAGTATTATAATTTTAGATCTTTTAGTTCCGCGATGTTTCAGTTATCATTCAGTAGTTTAACTCATCCATATGTTAAAATGAATATCAAAAGCTTGCCAGTTCATTCCAGGATCTTTGTGGCATTCTTGATATTTCTGCTGATGTTACTGTCACTGCTTGTGACTCAGCGCTTTGTGCAATCCCAAATTGGTGTCAGGTTTACTACTTTGTGATTGACAGGTGTCAGGTACATCTCTGTGTTTTCCTAACAGAGTAAGGCCTGAAAAAAACTTCAGCTGATGGAAAATGCATTCTGGTTTGTGGTTTATCTTTTGACTCTACATTTCTAATGTAATGATTTGCTTTGGCATTACAAAGAGTGTTTATGTGTTCCTCTCCCCTGCAACCTCATTACATACCAGCATTATATCTCAATTTGTTTCTAAAAAGAAGATAGAGCAAGAGCAAGAAAATAGGTCAATCTACCTCCTATGAGCTACAGCCCTCTGCTTCCATATTGAACTAAAGTCTTTTTAAACAGTAACTGATCTGTCATCAAGATGCAATGTGTTATTTTTGGTTTTCATGCTGATTCTCTCTCTCTGCCTGCCTCCTCCTCCAACAACGAACTTGTCACGGACAGACGTGTGTGTTGCTGTGGTTATCTGCCTGCTTATCTGTGGCACCTTGCTCCAGCAGTAGGCAGCAGTGGGTGTGTTAAAGTTTATGGGAGATGATGAATCGGCGATGTTCGGGCCAGGGAAGGGTTGGGAGTCTTGCTGCATTAATAATGGAAGCACAGCTGGCAGTATTTATAGTAACAGTGGAATAGGCCGTGGCTGCGTGAATGCTGGTGTGTGTAATTCAAGCCTGTGTGAGTGTTAAATTGTATTTTCCCCTTGCGAGATTAATAAAGTATATGATATACAATATTATTATATGAGACACAGCATCCTGGCTCGCCTGGACATCTGACAGTGTGAGTTCCCTCATAGGGCAGTGCTGGATGTGAAATTAGCAGAGAGAGGGCGGAGGATCTGATGGTGCACACACACACACCCATACACATTCACGATAGCACGCTCTGACTTACAGCATGCATACATTTGCACACTATACAACATATCCTACGTCCTACTCTGATCTCTGCAAAGATCAGAGGAGGAGAACAGAAAGAAGTGATGCTGGTTGTTAAGATTACCCGCCCTAACTATAGGAGGAGAATGCGCAGAGAGAGAGAGAGAGAGAGAGAGAGAGAGAGAGAGAGAGAGAGAGAGAGAGAAGAACAAGGAAATGGAGGGAGGAATGCATGGATAGTAGCAAAAGGAGACATTGATTGGCCTACATAGCTTAGATTAAAACAGCGAACATGTGATGGCTTTCCCCTCTGTGGTTGGAGTTTGTGATTGAATCTGTGGCTCACAGTCGTTCGGCTCATCTGCTTCTGTTGTTACTTATCTGTCACTTTTAGGGCAGATAATAAGAAACACAAATTAGAGTTGCACATCAAAAGTGTCCGAGTCCCAGTGGATTATTAAAATTAAGGACAAGGTGGTGAACCTGTTTTTGCGCAAGAGAGCAGGGATGGGAGGAAATAAAGATTGCACTGTCCCATGACATGTGCCTTTTCTGTGAACTAAGTTATTTTTCTTAAGTAAAAATAGCAATTCCAAGTAGGTAAACAGTTGTTGCAATTATCAAAACATTTCTGTATATAATTATGTCCTTAAATTCAGTCACTGGAGTAAGAATACTGAATTTATGAAAAATCGTATACCATTCCAAAATCGTAACCATTAACTACAGCTGCCACATAAATATAGTAATATATACAATATTTGCCTTTAGTGTAAGTATATATATATAAGTATAAAGTAGCATAAAATAGAAATACTCAAGTAAAACACAATTCATTTAAAGTTTTTATTAAATTAGTATTTGAGTAAATGTACTTAGTTACTTTCCACCCTGTCATGTGAATGTCATTTCTGAGAAAAGAGTAGAAATGTGTAGCTAAGTTGTGCCAAATCTGAGTTAATATAGATTTTTTCATTGTTAACTCACTGTTGATGAACTGGCATTTGTTAATGAAGAATCCCATCCTAAGAAATAACTTAGTATAGAAGTGTTTAAGTGATGTGTCTATTTGGGATGCTGTATCTGTCTGAGGAAATACATTTTCCATTCAAAAGCCTCGAAATGTGAAACCACAGACCCTCCTGGAAAAAGTGCTGATTCAGCCGCTGCTGAACCGCAGGGAGCTAAAAAAACCTCTCTTCCCTTGGTCAAACAATACTTTCTCAAACCACGACAGCTTTGTCAAGTGTTTGGTCCTCTGCTCTTTCTACCTCATTACAGTGTATGAGTGAGTATACATCACAGCTGTCATCATGTCTCCTGGTTCAAGGTGCTTACATAATACCAACCAGATC
The DNA here is from genome assembly GCA_013375575.1 of Percina caprodes. NCBI lineage: Eukaryota > Metazoa > Chordata > Actinopteri > Perciformes > Percidae > Percina > Percina caprodes. The sequence continues at coordinate 343,913 of JABXJD010000002.1, read as the reverse complement.
TATTGTCAAAGTTGCATGCTCATCACGATCCCAGCTTTGGTCAACTCCCAGTTGATCAAGATCAAAAACTTGCATTGCTACGCTGACTCTGCTGACAGTTGGTGCTTTCTGACAGGACTTCAAACAAAGTTGTTCTAAAGAGAGAAGCAAAATAGAAATCCAGCAGGCTTTGTGAATGTGAACCAGTGAGACACATGTAGTTGGATGGGTGATTTGCTTCCTGTTGGCCTGTAGAAAACAAAAAGGGACGACCACAGGGTCAGGCTCCTATTTGGTGCCTGCAGCCATGAAACAGCATCCACCTTTAATATTTCACAGCCCCTCGTATGTTCAGGCAGTCTCATCCCCTACAGCTACTCCCATTGTGGCTTATTTATTCATCAGCTCCCCACACACTGCCAACTAATAGCCCCAACTTGGCCCTAGATAGCAGCAAGTGGGTCTGGCCACTCTGAGCTGAGCCACTTCAACTCTTAACCCAGGCAAGATAATAATAATAATATGACCTGAAGACCTAAAGTTGCTTTACAGAGCAGGTAGAAAACATAAAAAATGAAAATAAAACAAAACAAGATTCAGGCACAGATGAAAAGGGAGGGGGCGGCATACTGCTACAGATATAGGCAGAGGTGAAAAGATGGGTCTTAAGGGGGGACTGGAAGATTGTGAGGGACTCAGAGGTGTGGATCTCTAGGGGGATGGAGTTCCAGAGCCTGGGAGCTGCCCTGGAGAAGACCCCGTCCCCATTACTGTGGAGGTTGTGGGTGTAGAGGAGACCAGCTGAGGTGGATCTGAGGGGCCGTGAGGGTTGGTAGGGGGACAGGAGACATGAGGTTGCCAGATGGTGGAGGGCTTTGTAGGTGAGGACCAGGATTTTGTAGGTGATCCGGTGAGAGATGGGAAGCCAGTGGAGTTGTTTTAGGACTGGAGTAATGTGGTGCCAAGATTTGGGATTGTGGGGGGGATTTGGTGCTGAGGTAGATCTGGGTGTCAACTGTGTAACAGTGGAGGTCCAGGTTGTAGTGGCAGAGTATCTGACCAAGGGGGAAGATGTAGATGATGAAGAGGAGGGGGCCAAGTACAGAGCCTTGGGGAACGCCTTGAGTGACTGTGGCTGTGGCAGAGGTGTGGTTATGGAGAGAGATGAACTTGGACCTGATGGAGAGGTATGAGCAGAGCCAGCTGAGTGCAGTACCTGAGGTCTTAGAGTCTGGTGAGCAGGATGTTATGGCTCATGGTATCAAAGGCTGCTCTCGCAGTTCGAGGAGGATAAGGATGTTGAGGGAACCGGTGTCAGCAGAGGTGAGGAGGTCGTTGAGGACTTTGAGGAGAGCGGTTTCAGTGCTGTGGATGGGGCGAAAACCAGATTGGAGGACTTTGAATTGGTTGTTGGCATGAAGATGGGTTTGGAGTTGTGAGGCAACTAAATGTTCCAGGGTTTTAGACAGAAAGGGGAGGTTGGATATTGGATGTTAGTTGTTGAGGGAGGAGGGATCCAGGCCAGGTTTTTTAAGGATGGGGGTGACAGCAGCAGTTTTGAAGGCAGTGGGGACAGTTCCAGGGGACAGTGAGGACTTGAAGAGGTTAGTGAGGTAGGGGCCTAGGACAAGGAGGCAGGACTTCAGGAGGGAAGTAGGGAGGGGGTCAAGGGAGCAGGTAGTGGGATTGGAAGAGCTGATGAGTTTGGAGATTTCAGGAGGGGTAACAAACTGGGAAAGGAGGCAATATGTAGGAGGGTCAGGAGGTCAAGAGAGATGGGGAGAAGCGGGGCCGTGCTAGGTGCTGGAGTTGATACTGGGAGGTCAGATACAGGGGTAAATTATAATTGTAAATTATGTTGATTTTGTCAGCCAAAATGTGGAGGAATGAGTTGTAGTGATCCAGAGTAGAGGTAGGGAGGGTGTTGGTCCAAGATTTGAGGAGGTTGTTCATTGGGGAGAAGAGGGTTCTGGGGTTTTGGCAGGGGTCGGTGAGGATGGTGTGGAGGTAGGCAGATTTGGCAGCAATGAGGGCGTATTTGTAGGCAGTGAGGTGGAGTTTATAGGCTTCATGGTGACCTGCGAGAGGTGATTTCTTTGTCAGACATTCAAGTTGGCGACCAGTTTGTTTCATTTTCCAGAGTGCAGGTGTGTACCAGGGGGAGGAAGTGTTAAAAGTGACCGTTTTTGTTTTGAGGGGGGCCAGATTGTTGAGGGAGGTAGAAAAGATGGAGTTGAGGTGGTTTGTGAGATCATCTGGTGAGGTGAGGGTTGAGTCCAGGTGGAAAGTGGTGAAGAGCAGGTCAGAGAGATGGTGGGGATCGATTGATTTAAGGTTGCGGAAGGTGATTTCTCTGAGGAGGCGGGGCGTGGGGTTGAAGGGATGGTGAACTGTATCAGCTTGTGATCAGAGAGAGGAAAGAGGCATGGATGGAGGTCAAGTACTGGTTGGTTTGTGGAGCAGACCAGGTCGCGGATGGTTCCTTTTTCATGGCTGGGGAATGTGCCATGTTGGGTGAGAGTGGAGTTGTCCAATAAAATGGTGAATTCTGATGAGAGCTTGCAGGTGGGTGAATCCATGTGGATGTCACAGAGTAGCAGCAGACGTGGAGAGAGAGATGAGGCTATTGTGAGGAGTTTTGTAAAATCAGAGAGGAAGGAGGGAGGACTGTCATGGAGGAAAGAGCTTTGAAGGCGATAGACGAGTCCGTGTGAATTATATTACACTCAGCTCTTTGAAAAAAACAGCATATGTAGCTGTTAACAGAAAACAAGTACAGATTATATGCATCTCACTGAGATCTAGTGGCGATGACTAATAAAGTTGATTAATTAGCAGGCTATTTGAATATGATCTCGGCTCTATGGCTCCCCAGCTGATTGACTGTCTTTGTCTCTTCTATGGAGAATACAGAAGCTTTAACAAACACTGTGGCTTTTTTACATGCATGCAGAGAAATACTGCAAGATGATTAGTCAATTAATCAAGTATCATCCAAAAGGAGAATGAATGAATCAAAGTTTTTTGGCATAGATGTCTAGATGTTATGCAATAATACAACTTGCAAAACGTTCCTATACATACATGCCTTTTGCACAAACTGACACAACATAACAGTGATTTGACCTATTGTCCAAAGCAAGTGATCACTGGGAAATGCAGTGTAGATTCGCCACTTTTAACTGAAGATTTCTATGTTCAGTGTATTCAATGCCATTTTAGCTCTTAAAGGAGAACCATGCAGTTTTCTTTTGCTTAATTTACCTTAACTGAACAGCTTCGGAGTCATTGGAATGATTAAATGACTTTATTTTTTTGAGTTGAATGGCGGTTGTCTCGCTCCCCCCTAGCACCTGTGAGCGGCTAAACCCCCCTTGCAACTTTTGGAGTTGCTGGACTCATTGTCAGGAAGTATCGTGTGATATCAGGTCTCACAATGTTATGAATTGCTTCACTGCACTGCACACAGACACCTATTCAGGAACCGGCTAACAAGGTAGCGATGGAGCTAGAAAAGCATTGTCAGACTGAGCAAGCAGTCAGACACAAGTAAACGTAGGGGGAACTCTATAGAGAAACCTGCGAGCAAAAAGTGAAGAAAAAAAGTGAAGAAATGGCCAAAACTGCATTGTGCCCCTTTAAGGTTAAAAACCTGCATATTCTTTACAGTATGCTACACTATTACTGCCAAAGCTCTCCAAATAAGATTTGTAGCTTGTTGCTCTCTGTCTCTCTGTCAATTGACAGCTCCTTGTAAAGAACTCAACCTTTTTTTGATCAATAGCAAAGCAAATGAGCTCTCCTCTGGCTCAAGGGACATCAGCAACCTTGTAGTAACATTTGTATACAAATTATTATTATAGGTGAGCTATTTAGTCCACAAAAGGGGGAGAGAATAGAAAGCTTTAAGTCAGGTAAAAAAGATAAATCTTTTGAAAATACTAGTGCTGATGATCATTTTTCAGATTTGACTGGTGCTGCTTCCAGCTAACATTTATTAAAACTGAGCCCTAAAACTAAAAAAAACTAAAGCGTGGGCAAAGAATACAAATCTGTGCTCTCGGTTTTATAAACGTGAGCAAAGCAGGAAAGATATTCAAAAATTCAAACTTCTGGGCTCAATTACTCTATAGCAAAATTATATTGAATCACAAATGGCTCATCTTTCCTAACGTAGTAAAGTAAACAACGAGCTACAAACTCATTTTCATCAAAACGAGCCGTCCTCCAACCTGGAGAATTGAGGTCGGTCTCTAGTAGCAGCCGGTGGTGCTTAGTAGAGGCTGACATTTTTTGGGAATTCCCATGGGTCACGGGATTCCCGTGGATTCCTGCAGGATGGGAGTCATATTTACTATTAATCACGGGATTTTGATAAATGGTTTCAACCAATAATCTAAATGCACCTAAATGCAAAAAAGTAAATGCACCATTTTGTAGTTTCCTTTTAATACACCTACAATGTAACGCAATTAAAAAATAACTACACAACCCAGCCGTCCCAGAAGCCATCAGTGCTTTTTGTCACGGCTTACCGCCGTAATTCAAAGAGCAGTGATGGAGGGAGCTAACAGCCGCGGAGAAGTTGATGTGGAAAAAAATGATTTACAGCGCAAAGTCAGATGTAATGACGAGTCTATTAAGTTCACAGAACTGGTCGGAAAGTCTGAAATATTAATTAAGTTTATGAGAGTAGAATGTGACGGTGATAGCACGATGTACGCTGCTTGTAAGACATGCTTAGTCTTAGTCAAGTGACGAGGGACGAGCGGTCTGAAGAGGCACACTTGCAAGGCAAATTCGGGAAAGAATCAGCCAAGCATCTGCTTAGGCACCGTCTATAAACTACAACACTGACACAAAAACATCCATTAATATAATGATTAAATTAGATAGTGTCTCCAAACTTACCTCAGTTATAACTTGTCTCCCGCTAGTTGTACTACAGCACTTACTTTTAAAAAATAGGTTTGGAGACACTACCTTATTCAATCATTTATAGACGGTCCCTAAGCACCGCCGGCTGCTACTAGAGACCAATCTTATTTCTCCAGGTTGGAGGACGGCTTGTTTTAATAAAAATTTGTTTGTAGCTCGTTGTTAACCTTACTACGTTAGGAAAGATGAGCCATTTGTGATATAATAACGGATTATGATACTTTGCGTACAATTTATAAAACCGAGGGAACCAATCTGTACTCTTTGCGCACGGTTTAGGTTTTTTTCTCAGCTGACCCCAGGGTGGCTCGGTAGGAAAACATATAATATATGATAATACACCCTATTAGTCACAGTGTTGTAAGGCACGGTTTGGTAGCCTGAGATTAACACCATTTTGAACCACAGGGAAATTAACTACGAGGTCAGTCTTACCCCTCAGGAAGAGCTCATTCAAGAGATCTTTCTTTCTTGGGTCTTTATGTAGCTTCATACACCCACTCAAATCTTCACTATAATCCACTGTTGTCTATATATGGGAAGCCTGCCGGGAATTAGTTTTATTGCTATTCATGCAACATGTATTTTAATCCTCTTCCTGTACTACAGTACCATCTCTTTTGATGCTCAGAAATCAGAGAAGAAGAATTGGTTAGATGTCTTTGGGCTTATTGTCGGTGTGAAGGATTTTTGATTTCTTGGAAGCATGAATGTGGCGGGTGGTTTGCAGTTGAAATGTTTGAAGACTAGAAAAGCGCTATATAAGAACAGGCTATTTACAATTTGGTTTTTGTTTACATTGCATACATTACAATATGGGTAAAGTAACTTTATAGTCCCAGAGTAGGATGTTTGAAAGTACGAGGCTATATGTTTATGCTACATTATGGTCTTTATGAAGGCTAAAGTCGCTCTGTCCATCCCTTTAGTCCAGCCTGAGATGTCTCCAAAACTACAAGATTGATTGTGCCCCGGAGATGAATCCTAATAACTTTTTTTTCTTTTAGCAGCGCCACCAATCGTTTAAATTTGTCACTCCACTAGATGGATTGGCACAAAATTTGATCATCATCATTGCCAGCTGATGAGTAAGATAAGATAAGATAAGATAAGATAAGATAAAAACCTTTATTTGTCCCACAGTGGGGAAATTGCAGTTTGCAACAGCAAAGATAAGAGCAAAGATAGATAGGTGTACAGAGATAGATAAGTGTACAAGATATAGCAAACTGTATTATACAATAAATTACTCATGAATTAGAAAATTGCACTGAATCGGAATCCTAAAGTAACACATTTGGTGATACGTTAACATCATCTGTACCGCCATCTTCAGGTCAGAATATTGGTCCTATGATTTGGTTTATGATCAAATAGCTTTTAACCTTTTAAATGAATGACATTATAATCAGCTATACTTTCATTTTAGTGCTAAAAACCTCCACCAAGAAGGTTTTGTTTGTCAGTTTGTCAACAGGATTACAGAAAACTACTTGCCCAACTTTTCATGAAACTTGGGTGGATGTTTGTTGTATTGGCCAGGGAAGAACTCATAACATTTTTTTAATGGATCCAAATTCTTCCCTTTGGTTCACACTGTGATATGGCACTACATGCTGTATTCATGTGGAGTTGTGATAATCCGAAAAATTAGTTTTGACTGGATAAATTCATGTGAACACCAACTCAAATTGGAAAGTTTACACTGTGAGATGAGAGTGCATGCCTTTGCGGAGGTCTGCGGTCTCCGAGTGCCCTTCCAGTTAACAAATGTTATCAGGCTAACCTATTAAACTAAGATGGGTAACATGTTAAATATTGTACCTGCTTAGCATCAGCATGTTAGCATTATCATTGTTAGCATGCTGACGTTAGCATTTAGCTCAAATCACTGCACAGAGCTGCTAGCATGGCTGTTTGTGTTCCACAAAATGTGCTGTTACGGTTGTCCTGGGCCTAATTCTGCGAAATTTCCATGATGAGAACACCAGTGACGCTGTTATTCACCCCATACTTTCCTCTCAAACTAGGTTCCTTAACTGGTGCTCACCCTAGTTTATTGGCACAAGGGATGGTTACATCAGAACGTGCGTAGAACACGTGGCTTCATTCTCCTTTGCTCGAGATCCCCTGGGTCCTAGCAGCTTAGATTGACATCTTCTGTGATGTACAGCTCCCGTGTGGACACCTTAGTGCTGGAGGATCAAAGTTTACACACGTGTTGTGGGTGAGAATCTTCGCGCATACACACACACACACACACACACACACACACACACACACACACACACACAGGTTGTACAGGAGGTTTGTGTCCATTTGTTGTATTACAGTTGTTTTTTTGTGTGTAGATGTCAAACAAGGAGGGAAGGAAATTGGCCGTTCCAGTTTAGTGGCAGGAAAGTGGGGCGATCTGTTCTTTGGAAGTTTCCCAGTGAAATTTCCTGGGGACCAAGACACTGAAAATATCTATCTATATCCATGCAATGTCCTACATAGTGGAGAGGGTGAACCAGAGAGGAGAGAGGCAGTGAGAGATCACATGAAGATGCACGTGTGTTTGGGAGAGATAAAAAGAGAGAGGGAGGGAGGTTAAATGTCACTGTGCTGGTGGGATATCAGTCGTTTGCTGGCATCACACAGATAGATGGATTGAAGCTTAATAGAACCAGGTCAAGAATCCAGCAAGTCACCCAGCAAAGTTACTTCATTTTTCTTCTCACTTTTGTGACATTAAAACCCCTTTAAGTAGAGGTAGAAATGCTGTTTCTTAACCCCATTTCCCTCTGCAGGATTTTTAAATAGGATTTATTAGGATTACATTTACACCTGCAAACTGTGTGTCAACAAACAGAGATTAAATCCATCTTTCCCTTGCCAAAACACAGATTTGTTAAACATGCCACTTCATCCTGAGCTTTGCGTCTTTTACAGCAGGTGTTAAAGGGCTCATCTAATGTATTCCCTATTCATGAATATCTTAACATGTCAAGGGTGGTACCACCCAAGCTGCCAGCCACCTGTTTCATTTGCTGATTTGAGTGCATGTTAGGTACACTTATAACTGGAGTTCACAATTTACTACAAATGATTACAATACAATAATGGACAATGCATGTTTACAGAAAGAAAAGTTATTATGGCCAAAAATAAACTGGTTGTGATGTGTCTTTCTGATCGGCTCTGTCCTTTCTAGGTCAAGGTTGATCCCAGGATGAATCTGATGGATGAGCTCCAGGTGTTTATAGGGACACAATAGACAATTAAACAAATCCATAAGAACCATGTGTATCGCATATAGAGTTTTAATGTCAACAGAGAAACAATGAATGACCAAAATGCTGTGTCACATGCTGTAAAAGGCTACTACCAGTTCCAATGGCCACTTGGCCAGTGCAAATGCAAATGGAAAATCAGTTTTGGGGGAGAGTAGCTAGTAGAACTGTTTAGAAGTGGACTGTCCCTAGAACTACGTTCCTGTAACTACTTGGTTGGAAAAAGGCTATTGAAAGCAACACCTCCGACAGAACAGATACATAAATGTAAAACTAAAATATACCATATAAAAGCTGTCCAATGTTTGCGAGTGTACAAGCAAATTTACAGAAATTGTGCCCAGGCGTGGGCACACAATCAAACACTCCTAGTAAAATGAATTAGGTTTTCCATTTTCTAATGGCCATTAATTTACTACTCTGTATAGCTTAGCATGCATATTAGATTTAGGAGATTTACCCTGCCCCTCTTTAAAGGATTAGTTTGACATTTTCTGAAAGGTGTCACGTTGAAGATGATGTCACGGCAGTTTCACGCGGCGTCTCTATGGCGATCAGGTGATAATATTGCCCACACTAAGGGGATACTTCCTGCAGAGGAAAACAAACTAGAGAAAAGCACCTGGTACCAAAACTGAGTTTCACATATCAGCAGCTCAGTCAAGTCAGGTGAAGGTTTATTTAAAGAGCATTACAGTATGAAAGTGACACAAAATCACACAGTACAATTGATAGACTATTAGAATAAAACACTAAACTCTAAAGATCACTGATGCACTAAAGCTTGTATGTCTGGCAACCTCACAACGATGACAAAACGGTGAAATACTGCGAAAGAAATGCAAAAGAATACCAAGTAACTAAAACCAACACCTGGTAATTTTTTCATTTGATAAACTAATTGAATAAGCCTGCAGTTCATAGAGTAGGGTGTTCTTACTTCCTTTGTGGAGCTAAAATCTCAGATCACTATACGAGGTGAGAGTAAGCAGGGTTAATATAGTTTTAAGTTGCCGAGGTGACTGAAAATGTTAATGATGTGACCTCACCTGAAACTGAAACAGTTCTCCAAGGAGAATGACAGAGAATGAGCGAGAGATAAAGATTTAAGACAGCGACATATGAAGCGGAGAAGACGATTATCACTTGTTGGCACAGGGCAACATCTAATCGCTCCATCGCCCTCGTCATCTTCAGTCAGATACACACACACAAGCTCTCACACACTCAGCATTCATTATGACAATCTTTTATGTGTGAGTCATGACTTTTCTCTCGGGAACTGATAATTACTTTCTCTCTCATAATTTTCCCTCTGTCCTGACCTGCTCCAGCTAAATTGACAATAAGTGATTCTCTCAAAAGTTTGGATTCAGCCTTAACTAAGCTTTCATTTTCTTTGCTGCCTGCATCCACAAGGATTAGCCAATATTTGGCTAATAGAGCCTTGGAAAAAATATGAATAGATAACTTAGAATATGTGACAAACTGGTCTGTCACACCAGCCATTTTCAGAGGGCTGGTGATCATTTTGAGGTGTGGGTGGAATTTACTCAATAGCTTCAAAGTGTTGGCCAGTAAAATCTGCATTGAAAGCTATTTCTACCTGCTTTAAGGAGCTTCTTGCAATAAAATAAATTTCATTATGAGTGGAGCGTTATTGCAGCCTGTGAGGGTCTAAATGCTCTTTCGGAGTCTTTTCTACAAATTCTACAAGAAAAAGGGACTCCTTTAAACCTTTTGGCATGAAAATATGGAAAAAGGCCAAATCTAAATACAATGACTATCAATACTAGCCTTGGCTTTTGGCAGCTTCAACCAAAAATCATTTGCTGATGATATTATGATTCAAGCCCAGCTTCATCATCCCTTGCCTACTCTCCGCTCTCCACCATCTTTAACTCTGATTTCACATTCAACTCCTTTCCTCGTTGTTCTCCCTAAATGTTCTTTTGTTTCTCCTGTCTCTTACTGTACTATCACTCTCTCTCTCTCGTCCATCCATGCGTGTCATTTTCTTGTCTCTCTGGCAACTTTTCCCTTGTGATGTGCTCCTCTCTCCCCTTAACTCCCCCTCACATTGCATGCTAGTGGCATGGCGCAATGTCGGTCTGTTGGTCGGCCATTTATCACTGTGGTCCCGACTGTAACATCTCAATAACTATTGGAAGGATTGACAAGACATTTTGTAGATACATTCGTGGTCCCCAGAGGACACATCCTATTGATCATTCTCTTACGTTTCCATCATTGTGAGGTTGACATTTGTGTCTCAGAGCGAAATGTCTTGACCAAATACATCTGCTAAACTAATGACATTCCCACCAGCCTCAGTTGTAATTTGTGATTACTGCTAATTAGTAAATGACACCATGTTAAGATGCCAAATATAAGCTTTGATTCTAATTTGCAATGTGCTTCTTCTCCCTATTGTTAAAGCACTCATGTTTTCATACCCTTCCTTTCTTTTTACCCTCTTCTTCATGTCTGTTACTGTTCTCTTTCTCTCTCTAATAACACCCCTTACCTGACTGCTTCCCCCTTTGTCCTCTTCCCTCTCCTTTCTCTCTAGCTTCCCCTATCTTTGATAACTCAGCACTATGCAAAAATATGGATTGTTCACTTCAATTTATTATCATATCTGCTTTAGATACCCCTCCCTGGTTAGTCAGCTTTCTGACAAGACTGTACGGACGTTGCTACTTCTTCCCTCTCCCCCTCTTTGTCTTTGTCTTTGTGCCCTTGTCTCTTTTATTAATCAATTCCCTCCAACAATTTTTTTTCCATCCCTCTTCTCCTCCCCTGTCGTCAATTCTCTTGCTTTAGTCTCACAAGCTTGCTTTAATTTTGTCATTATTCTTCCATTCCTCCAGCACTCCTGTAAATTGCCAGAAACAACTTTATATAAAGGGCCTCATTAATTTTCATTTACATTTAAGGGAGGCTTTTAACCTTTTCCGAAGCTTTAGAAATGCAATTTATCTAGCTGTAGCAACTTTATAACAAGAGCCCAGTTCATACTAATTTATGTTAACATAATAAGTTATAAGACATAAGTTATGTTAATGTTTTTCAAGTACTGGTATAATTTTAATTACTTCCATTTTATGCAACTTTGCAAACTTTGTTTGAGAAGTGAGGAGAAATTGAACAGACAGAAAACATACATAATTTTTTAACACAAATAAATAACCTTTTGTTTTTGTAGATCAGGTGAAGAATTGTGGTAAGAATTCCAATTTTCTGTAAAGCAATTTATTTTAGGTATTGCCTCCAAATGGCACAAACAACCACATACTGTATTGCTCCTCTGGAATCAAATAAATGATACTTGATTCAAGAACATTCTTGGCTCAAGTTGCATGATCGAAAGTTATAATAATCTCTCCTTATGGAAATGCTTTTATTTTTCGTGACGGAATAAGACATGAAATGAGACATGAAAGGGATATTCTTTGCCATCTGCCAGGTCCTGTTGTCAACTGTTGTCCTTTTTCATTTTCTTGTGGCATTTCTTCATTTGTTATTCTCCCTTCATGTTCTTGTCAAATGGGACAGCTGGTAATATTTGTCCCATGAGGAAAGTCTTGACATGCTACGTCTAACACTACCCCCTCACAACATGGCTCTGATTCTGCCATGTCTTCTAGCTGCCTCATCACAAGTCCACACATAGAGACAGCAGTACTTCTAACCCTCACTGCATGATGACATACAATTCACACCTCATGTATAATTGAACCCATGTGTACCGCACGCACGCGCACATGCATGCAAGCACGCACGCGCATTCAATTTACTATTTGAAGTTGGCTCATTATTCTGTACTAGATATTCATTCAATTACAATGAAAACAAACAACAACTCCATATGGATTTTCTTTTCTAGATGAATGTTTAGATGAGAAACTTTCAATATTGGTTTCGTTTCAGATGTGTTCAGAAGTGAATATTTAATAAATGTAGTAGAGTAAAACTAGCACATAAAGTAGAATTACCTAAAAATTGTCCTTCAGCTTAACTCTGTTACAGGGGTTTATTTGAGGTCTCTACAGTCCTGGTGTGAATTTACTCTAAGCCCTGTCTCTCTCGCCATTTGTTATTCTGCTCTTTGGTTCTGTGTGGAGCTGTCCAGAATGTAGTGGTGCTGAAAATCCTGAAATAGTGAACAGAGCCAACCAGGAGCCACGAGGGACAGATCTGTTATCTTGCTCAGCTTGTACTTGAATACAGCACTGCCTCACTGATGCTCTGAAGTGGCCTCTTGGCTGTCTCAAGGGGGATGGCAAGAGCAAACGAGTGTATAGTTTATCACATGAAGAGCTATTGTCCATTAAGAGTGTCTGCATAGAAGATGTGCAATGATGAATAGTCTGCTGTGTGAAGTTAGACCATTATATCAGCTACTGAGAGCCATGTTGGCTTTTTCACACAGGAACTGAACTCATTTAAATTGTTTACGGATGTTGTTTGTACTCAGCAGCTTTATTGTAACAAAATTTAAAGTCTGAAATCCTACATAATAATATAACAATGCATAAAATACAGTACAATGTGCTGGACAAACCACTGTTGGCTTTTCTATTTTTAGAGCTTTATCAGTGGTGATGGTAGGCTTGTCCTGATGGAAGTGCTAGAAGTAAGATTATGTCATCATTAAAATCCAAAGGTTTATCCTTCAAGGAGAAACCTGCTTATTTTATAATGACATTATGTTCCAAAGTTGAAGTATTTGGCTGAAGAGATATTTCGAAGTATCCAAAATGTAAAGAGTAAATTTCCAGATGTGTCCAATGAAAGTCGTCAACATCCTTGTCGAATAGATATTTCTTGTGTAAATGGTATGGTGTTTTTATATACCTATAGGTCATGATGTCACAACAATGGGTACTTTACAAATTTCATGACAACCCATGACAGTAATTGCCACAAATTTTGGCCATACAAACAGAAAGATGGACAGGGAGACCAGTTGATATCATTATCATTGGGTCTCTCTGCTACAATGACATGAATATCAACAATTGTTAGTTTAGTGTCTTTTATATCTACAGAGGACTCACTTTGAGTCCTCTGTAGAATTTTGAGTTTGACAGCACATGCAGTCTGAACGTCTGGTGAGAGTCTGGCAGCTGAAAATAAACAGCACACATGGGTTCATTTATACATGAGGTGTGAATTGTATGTCATCATGCAGTGAGGGTTAGAAGTACTGCTGTCTCTAAGTGCAGCAGTCTGTTTCCATAGAGACGAGTGTGTTAGAGTGAGGTTGTATGGAGGTCTAGTCAGAGAATAAACTTACTCCTTACAAACTTCTTCTGTAGTTTTTCTTTGTCTCGATTTTGATCAAGTCTTCTCTTTCCTCCCCACATCGCAGTGTCTCACTAGGAATGATGGTGTTGCCACTTGTGCCGCCCTCTCTGTCGCCATGACGATGCCATTCAGTCCCCTGTCCAGCGACGAGGAGCAACAAAGGATGCTGGGAAACAATCGACATCTCTATCCAGGGGCAGAGGACGAGGAAGAGGAGGAAGAAGAGGAAGAGGAAGAAATGGAAGAAGAAGAGCGTGATGAGGACCAGGAAGAGGAGGAAAATGGCGAGCTGGAGGGGGAAGAGGAAGAAGATGAGGAGGAGATGGTGGAGGAGGTCAGGAGAGGAGGCCTGTCACGGGGGAGCAGGGGTGAGGGACACAGGCAGTCAGGGAAAGTGGCCGGAAGACCCACCAGGGACAGACAGGTCCGGCCAGGGAACCTTGGACATGCCACAAACCCCTATTCGTCCAATCCTGGACCCACGCACCAACAGCCAGCCAATCACATACAGCAGCAGCAGCAGCAGCGGAGGCTGAAGGAGCGCAGCACAGGCACTGTGCCTTCTGAGGACACCCACATTGCCATGATGGTGTTTCGCATCGGTATCCCAGACATAAAGCAAACGGTCAGTGCTGTTGCCGCACACCCACACATTATGCCAACATCATGGCAACAATCCCTGATAAATTCACAAACACAAAGGGCCTCAATCCCCCGTCATGATCAGTTAAATCTAACTATCAAGTTCACTACTAATGAAAGCCATTTGTATTTCATTTAGTGCATACATGCCTGTATACTCATCCAGATCTGTCTAGTTTTTGGGGTTTATTCTAAAACACACCAAATGAAGTATAGCTTGCATCAGTTAGCAATGTCTTTAAAGAAAAAGTTTGACATTTTGGTGAAAATGCTTTTTTTCTTTCTGGTTGAGAGTAGGATGAGAAGATAATAAGGCCAGAGCCAGCACATGGTTAGTTTAGCTTAACTTAGCACACAGAGTGCAAACAGGGCGAAACAGGCTCTGTCCAAAGGTAACAGGCTACAAGCAACTCTAATTTAACACATTGTATCTTAGCTTTTGTAGTTATACTGTACAAAAAACAAAGTGTACAACATCCTAAATTTCCTTTCACATACTGTATATTATGTGAAAACAAGCCTGAAGTGCTCCCCCGCGCAGGATGGGTGGGTATGAAATGGATGAATGGATAGATTTTTTTGTAAGAGCCTTGGTCAAAAGACTGCCTGAAAAACTGAAGGAATAGCTTTCACTTTCTCTTTAGAGATTTAGAGATTATCATGGTATATTGATTAGATTCACTTTCTTTCTTTCTTTCTTTCTTTCTTTCTTTCTTTCTTTCTTTCTTTCTTTCTCTCTCTCTCTCTCTCTCTCTCTCTCTCTCACTCACTGCATCACCGGCTGAAAAATTGAGCAAAGCACGAATACTCGTCAGCAAAGTGACTGATCTGAGAGCGTGAAAGAGGCTTTCAAGGTGACCCAGCTTTAGAGAGAAAGAGAGAGACAGAGCCAACGTGCACACAAGCACAATCACGTTGAGAGTATGTGGGCAAAAATTAGATTTTAAAAACCCTACAAGCCAGAAGAGATTCAGAGAGGGTCAGAGAGAGGGTAGTTGAAGTGAATAGAGGAGGCTACAAGAGGGGGCCTCTGGTATAATGTCGCCAAAAAACTTCTAAAAGGTGCTAGAAAGCATGCTGTGAAAAGCCCTTTTTGTTGTGACTGGTTTTAAGAGGGCTTTCCAGAATCATGATCCACCATCGCTTTCAATTTCCCAGATGCAGACTTACATTACATCTCTGCGAAAGCTTCCATCAGAAGTGTGTCTAAATTGGCTTCACTAGCTGGAGATGCAGCTGTGACCATGTGCAGTGCGCCATACTCCCGCTCTTGAAAAATTAGGCATTTGCTAGACACCCAGTCTTTTTTTTCTTCTCTGTGTTTTTCTGATGAGTGAATCATCAGTAGTAACTCAATTATACTGATAATTGAATTATGAAGCACAAGGGGTGCAAGGGACTGAGTGCAAAGGACTGAGGCTGCATCCAAGTGTGTGTTTTGTGCAGTAGAGAAAAAAAGAGAAGAGGAAAAGGGAAAAATAGAGAAGAGACTGTGCATCTTTGCTCATTGTCAGATTAAAGCTGAACCAGACTGTCTTTGTGTTCGACAAACAGAAGGCCGTTGGTTTTCCTCAGACATTAGCGGTCTGTCCTCTTTTCTTTTCTCCTATAGGCATCCAATGCTTCTGTGTGCGTCTGCTTTACAAGTTATCAGCAAGAATGGAACTGTAAATTAAATAAATGTATTTTTTAGCGCAAGTTTGTATGTGTCCATATTTTATATTTACCATCCCAGTGCACTATAAATGCATCGCTCAACGCTTCTTCCTCCCTCTTGCTGCTGTGTGATTTATTATTGATCTGTGCATGGGTGTTTTCAGCAGTTTGTGTGTTTGTGTGTGTGTGCATGTGTGTGTGTATGTGAAGTGTTTTTGTTGTTAGTTTACCACTCCCTATTTATTCATACAAATAGACATCAGTTTGATTGTAAAAAAATAAAATGGATAAATGGGATTGCTTGGGAAGAAAATGCTCACTCAAGCTCAGGGTCAAAACCTCAGAAATTGCACAACAGTCACATGAAGACACATTGAGATAGATGGAGGTTGAATGTGCAACAAAGACGTGGGTGTTTGGACGTAGAAGGGGAAAGAGGTCGAGACAGAGTAGATCAAACTACAAATAATAGCATAGAGATAAAGGTAAGTGGAGGAGACAGATTAATGTAGAAAGAAGGTAGCTGAAAAGGCAGGTAAAAGACATAAGAGTAGATCGGAGAAGACAAAGTTAGATAGAACTGGATCCAGATGGATAAAGTTAGGCACACAGAAATAAATAAAGGTGGAATGAGATTGTAGTATAGTACAGAGAAATAGCGAGTAAGGGTTTGGTTACTGACTGATATTTATTTTTTAAACAGTATTTTAAAATTGTAAATATTTCCTGTGTACTTATATTAAGTACTGTGCTAAATATTAATTGAAATTTGTGTTATTCGTAGACATTTAGTACAGTATTCATCCCTTAAAATAAATGTGTAAAAGGAGGACAAATTCTAGCCTGGCTCATAGTACATCCGCTCAATTTTCATTTTCCTTGCGGTCTTGGTATAGTCTTTTTCTTCAGCCAAATCTTTACCGGTCCAATCAGCGAACAGAGGAAGTGGCTGAGAACGATGACGTTGAGGTTGTGCGCTAGTTTGAGTTGTAGTTTCGTATTGGCGGCGGAGAAAGATCGTTAGTGGTGAAGGAGTTGACTAAGGTGAATGCTAGCAATGCTAAGCCGACGTCACAACCAAACGTTAGCGATTGGTTATGGGCAGATCCAGAACGGCTCTGGGCAGATCCAATAGTTTTCAACTTCAACAGAGTACCCCCTTCAAGAAAGTTAACACTTCAGACTCTCTGGTAGCGTCTGGTAGGACCAAGCTCGACAAATTCCCATTTCTCTCTTGAATCTTTCAACAGGAAAGATGTTTATGCAAATTTTTTTGTGAGTAGCAAGGAGGTGGAAATGAAATAATGAATATGTATTTTTTTTTTATTTAATTCTCAGGTTTTTGACTCAAAACTAAAAGGTTTTGTGGGTAGAGGGTAGATGACAGTAACGGTTTTAGAAATTTAGAACTTTTTTAATCTCTATATTTTTCTTTTTCGCTCCATGTGTGAGTTGAGTAGCTACATGAACTCACTCATTCAAACATATAAACATTAACATATAAAAGCATTAATACATGACCCTATAGACTTCCTGCCAAGATCACTCAGTTCATGAGGCCATGAGAGATATAACCCTCCATCACTGAAACACTCACTCACTCACTCACTCACTCACTCACTCACTCACTCACTCACTCACTCACTCACTCACTCACTCACTTCCTGTGCGTGGCCTGAAGACTAACCTCTTCAGGCCATTTTTTAAACTTTTTCCACATCCTGCACATTCAGAATCTAAGGCCTCTTTTCCCCATGGTTCATCTCCTGTCCTCCTTCTCCTTCTCTCACTGGTGTTGAGTAATATCACTTTGCACTCTCAGTACATCAGGTCTGTTCTACATGTCAGCTAATTCACCCTCAATGAACTCTAATTGCTCGTTAGCTTTGTTGTAATGAGACAAGGGAGTGACTGTAGCGCGCAAATGCAAATGTTATGAATTGAGGGAGGAGTGGCGTAAGAGAACTCACATACAGTAATGAAGACTACACATAAACGCACAAACACTGTCAATTACGGTCATATCTACCTTCTTTTGCAAAATATGAATCCATATAGCCTCTGTCAGGGGTTCACCAATCAGCATTGCATTGAAATGATCCAATTTGATGCAGTTAAATTATAAATTTACCTTTGCCAATTGACTTTGATATGGCAATTTATGTTATGGTTCCAGTGACTGCTGCACATCAGGCGGCATTTATGCTTAAAGGAGCAGTTTGTAGGAGTAAGTGGGAACAATTGGCAGAAATGGTAGCCTTAATAATATAGCTAGCCTAATAATTTGTTCAGCTATATAATATAGGTAGCCTAATAATTTGTTTAGCTCATTTTCTGTAAGCAGTGTTACGTTAGCATGAAAGCTGGATGGAATTAGCAAGTTAGCTAACTAGCCAGCTAACTAGCCAGCCATCTGCAGCGAGCTGCTCGGTCTCTCTGCTTCCCCCAGGAAACTTCTTTGTTGAGAGAACGGGTGACAGCCAGGGAGATGGACAAGTTAGCTAGCCATCACCCGACATCTGCTGTCATCCGGCTGAGGAAGCAGATGGAGGTGGACTGTGCGCTGCTGTTGGCTGATTCAGTTAACACATCCATGATTCAGGTGGGCAAATTTAAATAGATTACAGCTGCCTGCTGGTATAAAGACTTATTTCCTGTCATGCAGGCGCAGGACATAAGTGGTAATTGGTCATTGACTGTAGTCTTTGCGGTGTGTTTAAGTGCAACTTTTTGGGAAAGACAGGTGACATGAGGAGACATTAGGCGGCGCTAAAGTCGGCCTTGATTTTCTTTGCTGCCTGGTGTGTCAGCACCTTTAAGCTTTAAGTCACAGCATTTTCATGACTTTATTTTAACATGTTATTTTCTGCTTCATTTTCATTAAAATGCTTCTAAAATACTTCCACTTTTCAACCAAATGTAGCCTAGTTAGCCATGTCCAACCAACTCATTCAGGGATTTAGCGTTGCTTGTGGACGTGTGTACTCTGTACTGATCCTTCCTCTTCCACTGGTGGCTGATGAAAAAGGCATTGGTCCATAACTCATTAGTGTGCACAGCAATAGTCAGATCTGTGTTTCACAAGTTGTTGATATGATCCTGCCGCAGCAGGAGGTCGAGGCAGTTTTGTTTGAAGGTTTATTAGATTGTCAAACTCACGCACATGCAGTCTAGTTGGTGTTTGCCTACCAAGCACATTAAACAGCGTGAAACTAATTCATTTTTCTCCACAGTTTGACTTAAGTCGTGAAAACTCTGAAGTATGAGCTGTTGCCCCTCAGGCAGGATTGGCCTCACAAACCCTTCTAAATTGAAATACACACACACATGCACACACACACACTCATGCACATGCACTCATGCACACACACACACATATATATATATATATATATGTATATATTCAAGTTAATTTTGATCGCTATAAATATGCTAGTACAGTTGATAGAAAAAAACACGCCAAATCGGTGCGGTCAACACGGAGTAACTGCATCTACTATGTCTACGAGCTTCCAGTCAGCTAAAACAGCAGTGGTCGGGGCAAGTTTTAGAGTGCCTTTGTGCCGTTTAACAGACACAACTTTTATGTTTTAAAAAGGATCTTAATCTTTAACAGAACGGTCGACCTCCTTAGAAATCCTTTTCATAATGTTGTCAGACACTTAGAATATTGATCTGAGTCTGTCAGTAGCAAAACGAACACTTTTATGAACGTAAATACAAGCTGGATAATTATCCTACAAACTTACATTGGAGCTTGTTTCTCTGTTGCCGACTGCAGCGATCTCATTTAATACCGCATCAATGTCAAAGGGAAATCTTTCCTCAAAAGTTTTTATTGTATCCGATACTCAATGAGCTGTTGCAGAAACTAGCCTGAAGCAATACAGCTAAAGCGTCAGATAAATGTAGTTCAGTAAACATTTCAACATTCCCCTTTGAGGTGTAATGGAGTACAAGTATGAAGTAGCAGCAAGGGTGATTCTAGGATCAGACCTTTGGGGGTCTCAGCACCTAATGAGAACAGCTCTAGGTCTAGTGTCCCCGTTTTAAGTTTTACAAAATTAAAACATGACGTGTTTTGGAGGTATATACGCTTCTGAGCAAAAAATGTCCCCGGATTTTGTCTGAGAAATCTGGTCACCTTTTGCTAGCTGCTGTGTGTTCAGTCATGTTTCTGTCATAATCATAATGCAGCAGTTCCGTGTATTTGTAGCTCCTCCATTTTATGTGTGATTGATCTGGTATCGGTGAATAGGATGCTTGGCAGCGTTGATTTGTGTGGTAGCTCCCCTAGCAGGCCAAGCTAGCATCCTTGTTTCTTTGTCGCCTCCCGCTCCCAAAAACAACCCAGTTATGGCGTTTTTCCATTAATGGTACCTGCTTGACTCGCCTCGACTCGACTCGGCCACTGTGCCTTGTCCTCCTTTTTCCATTGCAGACTAGTAGTGCCCCATGAGGCGACCCGTGACTGGTCATCATAGTAGGAAACTGCCGTGACCTAATGTGACACACACAGAACATCAAAGATGTGTTGCCCCCCCCTTTTGGTATCGGCTCAGCTCGTTTAGAACCTCGATAGCGGTAGTACTAAAAAAAGTACCAGGGACTTTTTTTCATAATGGAAAACCAAAAAAGGTTGTAGTTGAGTAGATACC
The DNA here is from genome assembly GCA_013375575.1 of Percina caprodes. NCBI lineage: Eukaryota > Metazoa > Chordata > Actinopteri > Perciformes > Percidae > Percina > Percina caprodes. The sequence continues at coordinate 323,452 of JABXJD010000002.1, read as the reverse complement.
ATCCAGTGGAAAAACGGCATTAAGTTTATTCCGCCTTAAAAATAGGTAATTTAAGACTGTAGTGGTTATGACCATATCAGTGACTATGTACCTACATGGAAGCAGGCCAAATGATGTCTGTGACTTGCACTTCAGTTACTGAAGGCTAGCTGTAGTCTCACGCTGAAGTCCCGGTGGAGCAGGAAAAGGTAAACAGTGTGCAGATTGCTCTGAGAAGCAAAAATGCTAAGATTAACTTAAAAAAATTTACAAAAAATTAACTTAAAAATTGACCGGAATTCTTCTTTAAGATGTATGAACTTCTCAAACTACAAGGGACAAGCAGTGTCCACCATGCCCCTGTACAGTTGTGGATATCTTATATGGTAATGATAGGATGAGCCCCAAAGGTGAACAGAGGGACTGACATAATAGAGAAGGAAGAGAGGGTGGCAGTATGGGAGGAGAAGAGGAGCGAGTTCAGCATGGGTGAATGAGACAAAGACAATGGAGAGAGAAGCAGGGATGACAGGAATGCTTTAAAGAAATGAATTCACTCTCTTGAACTGCTGTAGAGCGGAAGAGGGTGGATGGAGTGGTTGAGAGAGAGAGAGCGAGTGAGATATGGAGAGGATGTTGACTTAAATGGTGATGTGCCTGGCTGGCGTGTGTATGTGCATTTGGTAGGGGGTTATTTCCCCATAGATCTCATTAAAGGCATCTAGTCCCCCTGCACGTGGCCTGCAGGAAAAGGCCAGAGGGACAGAGAGAGAGCGAGAGAGAGAGAGAGAGAGAGAGAGAGAGAGAGAGAGAGAGAGAGAGAGAGAGAGAGAGAGAGAGAGAGAGAAGGGTGACTCTTATTTCTGCATAGATAAGTGACAGAGCTGTTACAGAACGATGAAGAGAAAGGGAAGGAGCAGGTAGAATAAGAAAGAGATAAGCAGGGGAAGATAAAGAGCAGCATGGACAGAGTGAGTGGGCAAATGTGAGTGGGAAAGTGTGATCACAGCTTTGAGAGACAAGACAGAAATTTTGGTCTGCATAAAGATAAAACCACAACAGAAACAGAAGGGCTTATAGCTGCGTTAAGATTTTATTGTAAAACTGAAAAGTTGTATAAAAGCTGTGACATTTAGTGCATTTATATGTGACCCATTTATGAGATGCAGTATCCTGGTTATGTTTCACCCATGTCCAGTGGTGAAAGAAATATTTCTATCCTATACTTTAGTGAAAAGTAGCAGTACAACACAATAACAATAGTTAATACTACAATAATTAAGGAAGCAAAATGTACTTTACTATTAAAAATAAAAGTACTTGTTATGTTGAAAAATGTTCCCTGGCTGTGATTGTTTTATTATTATAGATCATATCTAATAATTGGCCTCCCCACAGCCTCACTGACACTGCCACGACACGCAGAGCACTGACCATAGCACACGACCCCTGCCATCCCTCAGCCCGTGTTTCCCCCTCCTCCCCTCTGGCTGCAGATACAGACTGCTGTGCTAAAAAGAAGAAAAAAAATGAAGTTTTGTGCCATCAGTCATTGCTGCCTTAAATTCAATTTCAATTCAATTTTATTTATAGTATCAATTCATAACAAGTTCTCTCTTACAGATAGTCACACTTTACAGATAGAGTAGGTCTAGACCGCACTCTCTAATTTACAAAGACCCGACAATTCCAGCAATTCCCCCAAGAGCAAGCATTAAGTGCAACATTGGTGAGATAATACTTCCTATTAGGGAGAAACTTCAGACAGACCCAGGCTCTTGGTAAGCGGTGTCAGGACACCTTTCCATTATCTCCAACTTTCTTCTAAACTTCTCATATAAATAACAAATTGAGGCTGTGTGAGATCATAAAATACAACATTTTACATAAAAAGATTAGAGAAATGGGAAAAAAAATCAAAAAATGTCATATATAATAATATATCATCTCTCGGCAGAACAGTCACTTCTTCTTTTGATACATAATATGCAAGAAACATCCCTTGGATGCACTCAGACCAGGGCCTGAAATTAACCCCCGCCCACCTGCCAAATGCGGGTGAATTTTGTAACACTGTCAATCTACCTACCACATTGGGAGGTAGCCAATTACAAATCGTTAAGCAGGGTACGCAGGCCCGGACCAATCAGGGGCCTATCGCATTTTCATTACTTGCGACAATCCCAAATTAATTTCCTTGTTTCTGATATGAAGATGACTTGACATGTGTGACATCTCACATTTACCAACAAAACGTACAGAAAACATTTCAGACCGTCCTGCCAACATGTTTACATAACATCAATGTACGCCTGTACGTGGTGGTGTTTGCTGGTGCTGATGGCTGGGGCAACACTCTCAGCAACTGCTTTTAGCACCTGGCCGTGGCGCCAACGATAGCGCCCATCTGCAAGGGCCTTTGGGCAGCTACTGAGGAGATGTTCTAGAGAGCCTCTTCCAGAGCAAAATAGGCAGGAAGGTGTTTCACTTTTTCCCCAGGTGAGGAGATTAGCTGGGCTTGGTAGGGCATCATAGACTGCTTGCATAAGGAACCCGACTGCATAATGTTTTCCCAGGTGATCCTGCGCTGAAGTGTACTCTCCCACCTTGTCCAATCTACCTGCTGCCGGAGACCCACTGCCCTACTCACTCGTTCTTTCCCCACACTTGCTCGGACCTCTTCCTGGAATAGACAGTGTCTCTCTTTGCCCTGGGTGTTGCCCACCTGAGACTTTGGGAAGTAGTCCAACCCCGCTCTGCTTGATGCCATGATGCCCACCAGTGTCTTTTGCCTTAGGCGTGACTCTGCCACCTCCACTGCGTTTGCTGCCCTCCATTTCCTTCCAGTTCTCAACTCGATGCCAACTTATGACACATTGCAGTCTCTTGAATCCCTATACTGTAGGACTTCTCTTGTGCGAGCTACAATAAACTTCTCAATGAGGCCACTAAATGGTAGCTGCAGTAGGTTACTGGTCCCATACAGTGATGCGCTGGGGAGGCTGTGTGGAAGTCCCAGCCACTTCCTAAGAAAGCCACTGATCTTCCTTTCAAAGGACTCGACTGTTGTTACTGGGAAATGAGCACTGATTAGCCAGAATACGAGCATGAACAAGCATGAATTTGAAGGGAAAAAAAGATTTGTTTTTGTTTTTATATTTTGACACTGAAACAATTTTGTCATTGTACAGAGACATTCTACAAACCAAAAACTCAGTGGTGCTCACTAGCCTTTAAGTCAAAAAGATGTCTGATCATTAGAGGGTGCCACAAACACTCAACTGCAAGTACGCAATTGGAGGTTTAAGTTACAAGGCTGTCTTATGGCACAGTTAACAGACTATACTGTTGCATTACAAACAATACAAACATGTCTGTGATATAGGGTGAATTAGTGGGAAAATGTAAGTAACAAAATTGCATTTTGAAGGCCTTCTAGGAATAAGGAATCTGTGATTAGCCTTAACCCTGGCCGGTTAGAAGCTGTAAGATCAGTCTTATTCCTGGAGGTATACAGATCAATAAGCAGCATGGCTACCTCAGTAACATCTTTAACTATCCGAAGCTTCTTAGGCCAAAAACAAAGTTATTACACCCATATTTATCTCTTTTATTTTATGATGATTATCAGTCTTTTATAATTGTTGGGGTTGTTTGTGGGAATTTTCCAGCATGATAATTGAATCCTTAACCTTCATTTTCCCCTGCTGTGATTGTGATTCATTTTACAGTGTTGTTCGCTGTTTATTGGGACTACAAGTGTTGTGTATTGCATGTGTGTGTGTGCGTGCCTGTGTGTGTGTGTGTGTGTGTGTGTGTGTGAAACCTAATTTAATACAAATAGACACACCCTTTCATACTCTTTCTCACTCACTCTCACTCAAAAGTCTTCCTTCCGTTTTACTCCACTCGCTTTTGCCTCGCACTGTAACACACACACACACACACACACACACACACACACACACACACACACACACACACACACACACACACAAACATGCACACACAAGCATATACACGGCACTTGCAGTCCCAATGAACAACGAACAACACTGTAAACACACACTCACTCACTCACTCACTCACTCACTCACTCACTCACTCACTCACTCACTAACACACACACACACACACACACACACACACACACACACACACACACACATGCACAGCCTCCCAGTACCCCATCTCCTAGGGAACACAGGGATGTCTCTATGGCAACAAGCTGCTTGCTCCACTAATGAATACCGGTTGCCGTGGTGACCGGGTTGGCTGTGCACGGTTACACAGAATAAAATAGAGGGAGAAAATGTGATGTTACTCCTCTGCACAAACCTCCATGCAGGGTTTTATCTCACACACACGCACGCACGCACGCACGCACGCACGCACGCACGCACGCACGCAGACAGAAATGTGTATCCACTCATATGTATGTAAGAGATTAAAATGAGTTACAATGACTGAGCGAATGTTCTGGAAACAAGAGCCCATGCAGTAATGCAGTAAGACGCAGGGATCCTACAGCTGGCTGTACTCTGCATGGGCCAATCATCCTGCTGCTGATGCCTCAAGGTCAGAGAACACCCCAACTCCACTCTGACCAAGGAGAGAGAGCAAGAGAGAGAGTGCCCGTGAGAGAGAGAGAGAGAAAGCAGTGCCAAAAACCTTCTGTCAGCCATCTGTGTAGTGAGTTATGTCCCACTTTGCTGACTGAGCCTCTAAGCCGTTATGCATTTGGCCATTCAAGACCCCACCGGAGACACTTAAAGCTGCACCAAACTGCCATTCATATCCTCTCTGCTGACTGAGGCCACTGGGAATCAGCCACTTTATTCTGAGGCTGTCTCCCTCTGTTGGTTTACAGGGAGAACTGCTCTCCATGCTGCAGTCTGTCACTTAGGGCATCTGGCACAAGATTGTCATATTTATTCCTTGACATTTAGATTATACCAGTTAACCAATGCTCACTGCTCTATAAACTTAAAGCTGAGCTCTGTCTCTCCTGCAGAAATGTTTGCGGTTTAACCCAGATGCCACTGTGTGGAAGGCCAAGCAGCAGGTGCTCTGCTCCCTGACCGAATCTCTTCGGGACGTCCTGAACTACGGTCTGTTCCAACCTGCCACGGACGGCCATGATGCCAAGTTCCTGGAGGAGGAGAGGCTGCTCAAAGAGTACCCACAGTCCTTTGAGAAAGGGGTACCATATTTAGAGGTAAGATTCCAGTCTTCCTTTGACACAGTTGTAAGACATAGTACTGCCCAATAGAGAAGTTAAATAGCCTGCATATCCTCAGTTATTGAATAACTGTTATTCAATAATGCAGTGGTCAAAATCAGAATCTGATGCGATGGCTTCCTCTTTGAAAGTTTACAATACATTTTCAGAAACTGTCAGGAAAGTTATTTTTAAAGTCATACTCTGTAGGTGCCGTTGGACCAATCAATTGAGAGTCAAAGAGTTTTGTATATTACAGCATTAAGATCAGTGCAGTAGATGAGGATTGTTGTTTTTGGTTTGTGTGTCCATGATTTACTCTACAACTTTTGGTATTTTTGTCCAGATCCCAGATGACTAAAGTAAAAAAGAGCATCACTTTAACTGTACTGTGAATGTTTCTTGTGGTATCTAAGGTTATGAAAAACCCTGGTTTATGAATGAACTTTCATACATTCTTCTTAGAGGAATGTCACTGAACTGTTCAGCTTCCCTGCTTTGTTTATCTGCTAATCTCTTATCCCCTCTGCACAGTCACCTTGTTTTCATGCTTTTTTGTGACCCAGTGGAGGCTCTAAACCACTTTTTAACTGCTGTAAAGCAAGACCATTTTCCCCACATTTCTTGTCTTCAGTGAAGTAAAAGAGAATGGTTGTATAGTAAACCAGATAAAGCTCTTTGTCTGTACAATACAGTAAATCTGCAGGCCCCATTTTGTGTATGTAGGCCAAAAGCTATAAGAATTAAGGACAGACGCCCTCTGTGTTAGGATTAACTCCTCGTTCTCCTCCTCTCTCGGGTTTAGTTTCGCTACAAGACCAGGGTATACAAACAGACCAATCTGGATGAGAAGCAACTGGCCAAACTGCACACTAAGGTATGAAATCCATTTGTCCTGAAGTTGGATCTCTGAAAGGTTTCAGTCATATAAATGTACTGGCACAGAGTGAGTGAATTTAAAATCAATACTGTACAGTATGCATGTCAGTGTAAGTGTATACATACATAATGCACCATACTGTACTACTGTATTCTCTAATGTGCTGCACTGCAATGTAATGCACTTTGCTTGCATATACAGTATTTCAAAGGCAGAAAGAGTTCTATCTTTTCCCTATAATACAGCAGCACATTTCTCTCCACGCGCAGGCTAGCCTGAAGAAATTCATGGATTACATCCAAACCAACGCTGTGGACAAAATGGTCAAGTTCTTAGACAAAGGCCTCGATCCCAACTTTCAGGACGCTGACACCGGCGGTGAGGAGTGCCTCAGGGCATAAGGATTTGTCACCTCCCCTCAGTCATTTAGCATTTTCCTGAGCTCCATCCACTTCATCCAAGGAGTCATCTTCTGTCTATCATCAACCCATAACAACTACACTTGTAATGCAGTTGTTTAAAATCATAGTGTACAAAAATATTTTCTCATCAAATTCATCACATTTACAAAATGAATAAAATGGCTTAAAACAAGAAGGACTAAATAAGGTTGAAGTTGATAGCGATACTGATTTCACTTGCTACAGCTCATTTCCTCCATTCATCTATATATACTGTACATCCATCCATCTACACACTCATTAATTGTCAAATCTCTTCCTTAACCTGTCTCTCTCTATTTATTGAATTATTCTGTGTCGGTCAAACATATAAAAATGTATTTGAGATTCAACATCCCCAATTGGTTAACCATCTCCTCTCAGCTAAATTAACACGCTGCTGGCCAACAGCTTTGTGACCTGTGGCTCTGCCCCTCTCTCCCCCTCTGTTTCCTACTCTCAGCTCTACAGTATGTTGGCCTAACACTTTGTCGAGGATCTGGGCCAATGCTGTTCACAATTTGGTGCCTTTTCTCAGATCCTGTTAGTGCTTAGGGGGTGCAGCAGGCGGCCCATTTACAGTTTGGGTGTGCTGCTCTGTGTCACTCCAGGCGCTGTGGGAGAAAAGTGTCACAAAACAAAACACAGGCGGGTGTGAAACACAATTCCATGTCAGAACACCGGGGGGCAACAGAGAGCCCTGATGAAGCCTCTTCCCTAACATGCTCTACTCACATCCCATGAGGGGTGTTGCACACAATTCTGGGCCCCTCCCCACATCCACAGCTATTCATTCTAGCATCTTTTGGGCCCTCCTCACATGAAGGCTCTGGGTACTTTATATATTTCATTAAATTAATTATTTTGCCACAATAACCTTGAATTAAAAAAGCTTAGGTTTGCTCTAAAACTCACTCAATCCACCTGTTCAACCAAAATTCACAGAAAATGTCAACTCTAGCTTCTTCATGAATTCAAATGGTTTCCTCTTCTTTCTTAAACCACAGTTTGCCCATGAACTATTAGGTCTTAGCCTACTAGGTATCAGGTCTGTGCATGGCAAAGAGCCAATCAAAACCCTGCAAAGACATTTGACCTGCCTGTCTCTCTTAAACTCCTTCTTCATGCTTTCCCACCCAGCAGTAGGCTCACTCTGGGTGCCTTTAATAGGCTATAAAATGATTCTACAACATTCAGCATGGCTCCTGTCAGTGGGGGCTCACTTCCATCTCTGCCAAGGAAACCGTTTAATGGGCATTCCCTAAGTCGTCCCGACATGGTAACTTCAGAGGAAGTGCAGTCAAAACATACCCCCAGATTATTTGTACCTGAGCTCTACAGAAGGATAAAAGCCCTTAGTGGGTTTCCTCTTTGCCAAAAACTCTCTTGTCGCCATGGCAGCCAGTAAAATCCACACTTTTTTTTAAGGCATTTATTCTTGTAGATACCATTGGACCTTCTCGCTGAATAAATTCAAGTATGTTAAAGCACCCATATTATGCTCATTTTCAGGTTCCTAATTGTATTTTGAAGTTGTACCAGAATAGGTTTACATGGTTTCATTTTCAAAAAACACCATATTTTTGTAGTACTGCACATTACTGTAGATCCTCTTTTCACCCTGTGTGTTTAGGTCTCTGTTTTGGCAACAGAGGGAGACATCTCACTTCTATACTATCTTTGTTGGGAGTTGCATATGTGCAGTAGCTAGGTAAGATCACATCAGCTAGATAACTCTTTCTCCAACTTTGGTCAGTAAGGCAGGATTAGCTGGGAGACTTCTTCTAAACGAGGGGCTCTTGTGGAATACCTGCAGAACAGGGACATGAAGTAGTTCTTTTGGAGATTCATGGTGAACTAGTGTGTGTTGTACCAGTGTTTTGTCATTGAGAATGAGCTAGCATGCTAGCGCTAGCATGCTACGGTTAGCCACCTCGTCTCAGCTTGTGACATAGAAAGGCGTGAAGATTTTGAACAGCTCACCCAGAGACTGAAGGCAGAGGACATTCAGAAACCTGTATTTCACTCAAAACAGCATGGGTGTTCCCCCAAGTTTGTATGTGTGTGAAGGCACCAGAGGCACAAAATAACCCCAAATCCCAGAAAAAGGGATTTTTTTCATAATGAGGTTGAACATGTTTAGACACAGTATTGCTTTTATTTTAAATTATTGAATTTCTTCGTTGCTTTATTTGATGCCAGCATAATTGACAAGTATCATGCAGCTAGCATCAGTAGGAAAAAAAGCTTTAGAAGTTACTTGGATGCTAACATTAACGCTAACTGCCTATATGATGAAACCAATCTGGAGGGGTAAATCTCTAGAGAAGATTTTATCTTGCATTGCATTTTTGCTTAGGTGAATTTGAACATTTGTGGGAAACTTTACAGTTGACTGAATTGTCTCAGGGTGTGCAGTTGAGTAACCAGGAGAGTAGCCTATTTCATTCTTAAATCCCTCTTATGATGGGTGGATTTAGTAACAATGGAGTGAGTCTTCTTTAAACTCTTCTGTCAGAACTGTGTCTTTCAGAAACTGTACCTGAGAATTCCCTTTACATCTTTTCTGTGTAAAACTCTAGAACAGGAATGTCAAACTACCAGCCTGGGGGATGGCTCACAAGACAATTTCGCAAGGCCACCCACATGAGAATTTCATATCAAAAGTTGCTGCAAATAATTGTTTTACTGAATCACAATTTTTCAATTAAGGCTGCAAAAAACTTTAGTGACTTAATTTTTCTAATTTTTACATGTTAGGAAATGCATTTAACATATTTGTTAAAACTCAAGGACACATAATACATTTCTGGTAGAAACACTGAAACTAACCATAACTTTTGTCCACGCGGTATCTTTAACAAAGCAGTTTTGAGGTAAACTATTTTTTTTATTTTATTTTTTTTTTTTGAAACAGTTATCCCACTGAGTATTTAAGCAGTGGCAGCAAAGAATTTGGCCAGTGCCCTCAAAATAATTAAACCTATCCTTCTGAACATTAAAAACTCTATTTGAATATCTTTGTGTGTCTGCCAGAGACTGCTCTGTCCCTGGCGGTGCAGTGTGAGCCGGGTGGAGGCGAGACCATCCGGGTCCTGGTGGAGGGAGGGGCTCACATTGACTTCCGTGCCAAAGATGGACTCACACCGTTACACAAAGCTGTGCGAGGCCACCGCCATACAGCCCTGCTGGTAAACATTCACACACGCTTGTTTGTCCTTTTGATTTGTCCTTTGATAGAAACGCTGTGTCTAATCCCAAGTTATGAGTTTTCATTGTCATGCCATGCAAGGAGATACATTAAACATACACCAGGATCTGCAAGATGGATACTTCAGCATCTGATTCATTTGTATTACTGTATAAGCAAACAAGCAGGAGAAAGAATAAACAGACCCTCCCACACAGCATGAACAAAGCAATCTATTATTATATTCAACTAAAGAGAAGAAAAAGACATTCCAATTCAGATTGCCTGCTTTAAAGGTGTGTGGCACATTTACATTTTAGGCATTTGTCCAGAACTCCCATATCGCCAAGAAGACATGTAGAGGGGAAAATGCATTCAGGGGGAGATAATGCATGTATTACATTGTCAGAGTCCATGTTTTCCACAAAGAAAAGAAACAGCTGCTAAACGGCAAAAAGATTTACTGCAGCCTCTGATTGAATACTTAATGCTCTGTAGCCTGAGGTGTTGCATGACCTCTCTGAACCCCCGTCTATGGGTTCCCATTCTGATTTAAAATTCCAATGAATATTCTTTGACTTGAAGTTGAAAACCACCTTAAGATATTTTTCCTTGCTGCCTTTTTTATTATGTTGTTAGCTCATCATTATTTTACTGCACAGTAATAATTGCATATTTTATAACTCTCCCTTATTGTTATCATTACTGCCAGTATTTGAGAATGGCTTGTACACAAGGTGTATCTTCTCTACTGTGTGTTTCTGTAGGTCCTGCTGTCTCTGGGTGCATCGCCGGACTATAAGGACCGGCGAGGGCTGACGCCGCTCTATCACACTGTGCTGACAGGGGGGGACACCTCCTGCTGCGAAACACTGCTTTTCCACCGCGCCAAACTGGGCATCAGGGACGAGAACGGCTGGGACGAGACACATCAGGTACGTGTGTGGGCATTATTTGGGTTCCTTAAGACCTCAAGGGTCTTTAAAGGTGTTTTCCAGAGATTTGGTTAAAACAAAAGAGAATATGAATGCAAATACAGAAAGAAATTTATCGTATGTTTCCTTCTTTCTTGTATTATCTCCAATGTGCTGTGTATACAGTTATTCTCCACTAAATCAACAGCAAAGCTTTTGTTAGAGGATGCTTGGGGCCAAATATTTCAATCTGATGGGTCAGTGGCTTAATTTGTGTCTATTTGGAGATTGTGGTCTGAAAGCACAGCTTTTGGGTTTTGGGATTTATAGTTTCTGTTATTTGTATTGCATGTATGTATGCATGCATCCTATTTGTATAAATGAACCAGTAAATGTATATAAATGAATCAGAGTTATCTGTGTTCCAGTGTCTGCGTATGTACAGCATCTGTGTCCACATCAAAAACCATTCATGCCATGAACAATACACCTCTCATCTTTTATCTTGGACAACTTTCACCCTTCATCCCACCCACCCTGCTTCTGTGGCCTCATATTCCAGCAGTGAAGTGGACAGAAAAGGTATCAGCCTCTTCCTCTCAGTGTGACCACCCACGCTTTATCAGCATCGCCTCTTTAGCTTCCACCTTATTTTCTGTGTGTCTGTGTGTTGAATTGAATTTGATTTACATGTTTAGCATTGATACTTAGATTGGATCCACCATAAGTCTATCCCTTTCCAAAATTAGAAGTATTCTCTGTATGAATGCCATTTAGTTGCAGGATTGAATCAGCCTTAAGGCCCTCTGAAAGAAAATAATGAAGGAGGTATAGGTGAAGATTTACTCCAGTGAATACATGTTTTCTCAGATTGTGTTCATTGACAAATTTATACTATTGTCCCTTACCAAAGGATAAAAAGGTGAAATTGTCATTCTTTAGTGCACCAGAGATAACTGGCATATAATACAGCACAAGACGAAAGTACTGTTGCTATGAATACCTGTAGTTATATATCAATAATATCCGTTCCCCACAAATTGATCCATGAAGTTATTGACGTAAAATGTCTTTATGTGTGATTGCAATGGAGAGCTGCCAGCCAAATGTCAAATAAACATTTAATGTGGCCATGGCATAATTGATAATATAAATTGCCAGTGACTAAAATAATAACTTGATTTCCACTGTATGGTGTTGCTGTATGTGCTTGTCCTTATGGTGATGATTGTGTGATTATTATCGTTGGATCTCACTTGTGTTCGCCCTCTGAGTTTGGAGGTGGTGTTAATTAAACGGGGTGTCATTTAGCTGTCACCTTGTTCCTCTTCCTGTGTCGCTGTCTGCTCTTAATCCTTGTTTGCTTCTCAGCGTCTCTGTTGTCTTTATTAAACAACCACATAAATTTGTCTTTTTTAGGGCGCCAGTTCAGTTGGTAGAGTAGATGCCCCGGCCATATATAGAGGTTTAATCCTTGACGCAGCAGGCCGGGGTTCGATTCCAACCTGCGGCCCTTTGCTCCATGTCATTCCCCCTCTCTCCCCTTTCATGTCTTTAGCTCTCTTGTCAAATAAAGACCTAAAAATGCCACCCAAAAATCTGTCCATTTTCACTCCTCTGAATATCTTAATACCTTAACACTCTTAATCTATACTTAACAATATCTAACAAACTCTTTTTCCTATCATCGCTCAACAATCTGTTCATCCTCTCTCAGGCCTGTCAGCATGGTAACTCGCAGCATCTGGAGCACCTCCTTTTCTACGGCGCAGATTCTTCCTCCCAGAATGCCTCTGGAAACACTGCCTTGCACATCTGTGCTTTATACAACAAGGTAAACACTCTTTTTCATAGAGATTAATGATCAATGATACACCTTTTAAAGTTTAGCACCCTGAACCTAAAAACTCTGAATCTAAAAACTCTATCTTTTTGGCTAAAATAGATGAAATCAGAGCAATTTAAAATAGATATTAACCTATATCTGTTTATTTGTATATTTTCATTTTATTTGATTAGGTGTGAATGCTATTATACATTAGAAACCTTTTATCAACAAACATGTTTTAATTTAAGACAAACTAGATTTTGATTCCATTTTTATACAACAATGTTGAAATTTCACCCTAGTTTGTTTTAAATGCATGTTTCATAGAATATTTAATATTCAACATATTTTCAGTATCATTGTTGCACAAGGGAATGTACACAAAGTCAAAAGAAGATAATACTGTGCTTTCTAAAGCCATGCATACATGTGAACAGATAACATGCTTTGCTACATTAAGTTATACAATTTTCCATAACTAATGTACAATAATTAGTCCTTTTTTTGTGCAGGAAAGCTGTTCACGAATTCTGCTCTACCGGGGAGCAAATAAAGAGACAAAGAACAGCAGTGGGCAAACGCCCTTTCAGGTAATGACTGAGTGCCTAGCTGGGTAATTATGCGTGTTGGGTAGTTGTATGGTCGTATTAAGTTAACGTAGCATAAAGTGCCAGGGCCTAATTTCACTTTAAACCATTATTGTGCTGCGATGAACACAGAGGTCCCAGGTGGCAGGATTGTGTGTGACCTCTTAATCTAGATATATTAACTCTGTCAGTACAGAATAAGCCAGCTGAGACAATCTGTTGTGTTTTGTGTTTGTGTGTGTGGAGAGATGAAACAACAGGGAGAAAGCATTGGAATTTTCCAGGTTGTGTGCTGACCTGTGTAGTTTGTAAAAGCAGAAAAGGTCATAAGCTTTTGTACAATAGTGAAAAGAATACAAAAAATATGGTCTCATGCCAGATTACTCATATGTTTTTGCTGTATTATTATGTTTGAAGAACACAGCACAAATCTATTTTTTATCGCTTGTAAATTTGCCCATTAGAGGTGCAAGTTTAGAGTGCAGACAAAATGGGGCCCATTTATAAAATACAGAAGAATAATGCTTCAGTAAAAGCACCCATATAGCTAACTACAGTAATTGCAAGAGAAATAGTGAACAGTTTGTTCCACCCTTTCATTTTGTGCATTTATTTGCCATATGACTGTATTCAGAAAGATTGTATGTGTGTGCGTATCCATGTGTGTTTTCATCAGGTGGCTGTTATGTCCGGCCATTTTGAGCTGGGAGAAATTATCAAAAACCACCGGGATACAGATGTGGGTAGGTAGCTGATGTCTGGTCTGAATTTTGCATGCCAGTTCAGGGATGTGTAAGGTCCTGTAATCTTAGATATTTTGTTGATCTAAAATGATACATGATTGGATCTTCACGGGGGAAATTAGGCCTTGAATCAACAATTAAAAAGGAACAGCAATAAAAAAATATTTGTGCATAGAGTATATAGAGTATGTGGATGTGCAAAATAGGAGCAGTGGCAAAGAAACCAAACTGTGACAAAGAAAATCTGATATTACACCTTTTCCTCCCTTCACCTTCCAGTTCCCTTTGTGGAGTCTCCTAAGTACGCCCCCCAGAGGCGGGAGAGCACCCGGACACTGACGATACCCAACCCTCATCCCTTCCTCCGGGCCAACAGTGACAGCAGCATGAACCTGCCAGACTGGATGGCGGTGCCTAACGCCCCAGGGACCAATATTGTCTCTGTGCAGGTGTGTATGCGTGAGTGTGTGTATGTGTGTGTGTGTGTGTGTGTGTATTTAAAGTTTGGTTCTAAGTTTTCTTGACATTGGAAACAGCTTAAAGTCCATTTAGTAGCTGTTCTATAGCTTTCAACTGGATCACACAAATAGCCGTCATCAGTAGATTGAGTTTGCTAAAGTTGTAGTAGAATTAAAACCTTCCAAGATCCTGAGAACCTCAAGGACTTCTCATCCATGTTGACTCACAAGTTGAGTTTCCAAATTGATTACAGACATTAAAACATTGAAAACAACAGTTGAAAAAACAAGCTCACCTCAAAGTCCAGCTAGTAAGTGTTCTGATGCTTTTGACTTCTCAAAAGAATTTAGAGCTCCTCAATGAACATCTACACGCATTGAATTGAAGTAATAATTTTCACAAAAATTACTTACATAACGTTGTAGATACTAACTCTCAAGTACAAACTGCTCCTTGATATATATGTATTGACTCCTTCTGAAGTCATCTAAGAAGGTATTGAATATATTTGACTAATTTGCATGTGAGTATGATTGACCTTATACCTGACAGCTTGGAGAAATGGTAAATACCCAGATATATACTACTATAGTTGGACAAGTGGAAGCTGGAGCAGCTGCATCTCAATAATTCATACACAAATTATAAAATTTGAAGGGACATTATACAATATAATGGATGACCTTTATAGCCTCTAGTGGTGAACAGTACTCATTACAACAACTTATGTTATGCTTTCTCACATAATCTATCTATGTACATATATTTCAGTTATGTGCAATGTTGCAGACAAGTAACCATGTTGAGTGATAGCCCATGAACAGACATCATGCAATAAAACATAATTTAAGAGACATTTGAGCATGCATTTTATTAAATTTATCATAATACTAATGTTAGTCTTGTCCACAATCAATAGCATTAGGAGAGTTTTTATAATCAATTATAGATATGGAAGTCATAAAAAACTTTACACAGCGACAAGAAGAAGATATAGTAGTTGACAATAAATGAATAGCAAAATAGAAAATGCTCTGAAGTTACTTTCAAGTTGGGTAAATGCATTTTGAATTACACAGACACTTAAAACAAAAACAGAAACAACAACATCCAAAAGAAATACCTGTAATCACAGCTTTGCAAAATATACACTCGTACCATTTACAATTATTCAAATTTAAAATGGCGGTACAATAGCATATGTATAATATTATATGTAGCTACAAATATGTTCACAGCGAAATGCACACACACACATACTCAGGAACTATGCGTGCACAAATAAAGAGATGTCAGTGCCTTGCTCTAGAAAGATGTTATAACTCCATATTTTGGTCCGTATAGGGACTTGAACTGGCAACCCTGTAGTTCCCAACCAAACTCCCTACGGAATTATGTATATACATATTTTATAATATATTATATATTTTCTGTAAACATCTTTCATGAAATATATTTTTCTCGCCTTTCTCCTATCTGTCTCTCTCAGGGCTACAAACATACAGGAACCCTTCGCAGCTCCAGCAGTCCCAGAGGGGCAAGGACGCGTTCCCCGTCCCGGGGAAGGATCGGAGACAAGGAGGACAGGAGCAGGCAGAGTCGGAGACAGGGGTGAGTGGCAGAGGCTGACATCTGAAAACAAGAAGCTGCTGAACAAGAACATCTCTTCCACTTTTCTAAGTGTAGAATACTAAAAGTTCATCTAGGCTGGTTAAAGAAGGTTTAAGAACACTACTGGATTTCTGCACATCCCAAAAGAGTCCCTTAAATGTCAATTACCTGAGTTAAGGTCTTAAAAGGTTGTAAAGGTGCTTAAATGTTTGGGTTTTAGTCTTAAATATGGTTTCTTAGGTATTTAAATGTCTGTTTTTGTGGTTCAAAATATAGGTAATCGTTTTGTTAGTTAATGTTATGTATTAAACCACAATAATAACAACAGATTTAAGTGCGTGTAAAGACCTACAAATGTCATAAATCAAACCATTAACATGTGACCTAACAGAGAACCTATTTAGGCACATTTTTGGAAAACTGGCTAATATTGCATTCAGTAATTCGGTCACCCATATGTATAGAGAGCTTCAGTCTCAAATCATCCGCCTCACTTTCTGCTCCCTTCTATCCAGGCCCGTCCCTGCCAGTGCAGCTGGACAAATCGCAGGCCAGCGGAGACGCCTCTACAGCGCTGTCCCGGGACGAGTCTTTGTAGCTACTCGATCACACTCTGCCCAAGGAGAGCGAGAAATCAGCTTCAGTAAAGGAGACAGGGTCAAAGGTGAGAATGTGCATTTTCATTTTATGATACACAGTGTGCGTGTGTGTGTGTGTGTGTGTGTATGTCATATATACAGTGGTGTGAAAAAGTGTTTGCCCCCTTCCTCATTTCCTGTTCCTTTGCATGTTTGTCACACTTAAGTGTTTCGGAACATCAAACCAATTTAAACAATAGTCAAGGACAACACAAGTAAACACAAAATGCAATTTGTAAATGAAGGTGTTTATTATTAAAGGTGAAAAAAAATCCAAACCATCATGGCCCTGTGTGAAAAAGTGATTGCCCCCCTTGTTAAAACATACTATAACTGTGGTTGTCCACACCTGAGTTCAATTTCTCTAGCCACACCCAGGCCTGATTATTGCCACACCTGTTCACAATCAAGGCATCACTTAAATAGGAGCTGCTTGACACAGTAAGGTCCACCAGAAGATCCTTAAAAGCTACACATCATGCCGAGACCCAAAGAAATTCAGGAACAATTGAGAAAGAAAGTAATTGAGATCTATCAGTCTGGAAAGGGTTATAAAGCCATTTCCAAAGCTTTGGGAATCCAGCGAACCACAGTGAGAGCCATTATCCACAAATGGCGAAGACATGGAGCAGTGGTGAACCTTCCCAGGAGTGGCCGGCCGCCCAAAATTACCCCAAGAGCGCAGCAACAACTCATCCAAGAGGTCACAAAAGACCCCACAACAACGTCCAAAGAACTGCAGGCCTCACTTGCCTCAGTTAAGGTCAGCGTTCATGCCTCCACCATCAGGAAAAGACTGGGCAAAAATGGCCTGCATGGCAGAGTTCCAAGGAGAAAACCACTGCTGAGCAAAAAGAACATCAAAGCTCGTCTCAATTTCTCCACAACACATCTTGATGATCCCCAAGACTTTTGGGACAACATTCTGTGGACCGATGAGACAAAAGTGGAACTTTTGGAAGGTGTGTGTCCAAGTATATCTGGCGTAGAAGGAACACTGCATTTCATAAAAGAACATTATACCAACAGTAAAATATGGTGGTGGTAGTGTGATGGTCTGGGGCTGTTTTGCTGCTTCAGGACCTGGAAGACTTGCCATGATAAAAGGAACTATGAATTCTGCTGTCTACCAAGAGATCCTGAAGGAGAATGTCCGACCATCTGTTTGTGTACTCAAGCTGAAACGAACTTGGGTTCTGCAGCAGGACAATGATCCTAAACACACCAGCAAGTCCACCACCGAATGGCTGAAGAAAAACAAAATGAAGACTTTGGAGTGGCCTAGCCAAAGTCCTGACCTGAATCCTATTGAGATGTTGTGGTATGACCTTAAAAAGGCCGTTCATGCTCAAAAACCCTCTAATGTAACTGAATTAGGACAATTCTGCAAAGATGAGTGGGCCAAAATTCCTCCAGGACGCTGTAAAAGCCTCATTGCACATTATCGCAAACGCTTGGTTGCAGTTGTTGCTGCTAAGGGTGGCCCAACCAGTTATTAGGTTTAGGGGCAATCACTTTTTCACACAGGGCCATGATGGTTTGGATTTTTTCACCTTTAATAATAAACACCTTCATTTACAAATTGCATTTTGTGTTTACTTGTGTTGTCCTTGACTATTGTTTAAATTGGTTTGATGTTCGAAACACTTAAGTGTGACAAACATGCAAAGGAACAGGAAATGAGGAAGGGGGCAAACACTTTTTCACACCACTGTATATATATATATATATATATATATATATATATATATATATATATATATATATATATATACAGTTCAATATAATATAACATAATATAACAATAGTACAGTATATATATATATATGTATATATATATATATATATGTATGTATATTGTACTATTGTTATACTACTGTACTATTGTTTCCATGTGAATTCAAACTGTCTGGTTGGGAGTCAGTGTTTGTGAAGTTGTTTATGCCGGTACTAATCTCCACATGAATCAGACAGGCAGCTTTGACATCCGCACACCTGCAAAATTGAATTGAAGACATATTCGGAAACATGCAAAGCAACATTACAGACACCTTTTAAAAAATTGTAAATGTAACAAAGGGTTACATGTGCAGAATCCCTCTCTGTTTAAGGCTTTGGCATAGCCCCAAATAGTTCCTATATATAATATGTAAGCTGCTGACTGCAGGGGTTTAACAATTCCAGAGTTGAGATTTAATTAGCAGTTTCTATGCTAACACCATTTATCTAATTGATAAGTATTTTGGAAACAAAGTGAGATGCTGCATCACAAGAACATTTACTTGATATACCATTAGCTAACACTACGCTGGCAAATACCCACTGATCCCACCATAGCTAATGCTCACATCCAAAACTTACATTGGCTTATTAAGGTGATACGCCTCACATCTTACCAAACAAATGCCTACTTACAAATCCAGCAGACACAGGGCATAGTGTGAATCCCATTGATGTTTTATTTATAGCTACCTGACTAATGCAGGTCCAATATAATCTCTGGTACAGAGTTATATGGTGACACAGCTGATGTATGGTGAGATTCAACCATTCGGGACAACCAAAACAATAAATAAATGAGCTTAAAGTGGCTGCAGAGTTTCTCATATATATATATATATATATATATATATATATATATATATATATATATATATATATATATATATATATATATATATATATATATATAGATATATATATATATTGAGAATGGTATCAATCTTCTCAACTCACTCCCAGCAGAAAAGCAATAAACTAATTTCCCAAAATGTCATCACTTTACGCATCTCTTGAGAAGTGAGTTGACTAGCATTGATAAACAACACCAAAATCTTTTTTTATTTTACTTAAGCGTGACAGGACATTCTTGTGTCAGTCTCAGAGGAAGATCAGCACACAGGCCAGATTCAAGTGTCATCAGATAAGTTTGTAAAATGGCCATGTCCTAACATGAGTGTAAGTTCTATATATATGTTTGTATTCAATGTCTGCAGGTATGAATATGTGTGTGTTTGTGAGTAAGTCTAAGGTGTCGCCAGGTATGTATGTCTTGGTGAGTATGTAGGAGGTTTGCATGTCCGTGTGTCTCGACATTATTTATTTTCTGTCTTTGTGATGTTGTTGTCTTTTTGAGTGTGTTCATTTCTAATTGGTGTCTGTGTGTTGGTGCATGTTATGTTGCTTTTTCCTGATATGCTGCCCTTTCCTGCCCTCCCCCCTCCTCTAGTGTTGAGTGTTGGCGAGGGCGGGTACTGGGAGGGGACGGTCAGGGGTCGCACAGGCTGGTTCCCCTCTGACTGTGTGGAGGAAGTAATGCTTCGAAGCCAAGACAACCGATCAGGTGATCACCACCAGACACACAAACACGCACGCACGCACGCACGCACGCACTCAGCGTGCTCATCCTGAAAAATACAGTGACAGTGACACCCTCCATAATTTTGTCTCTCAAATGCCTGACGATTATGTTACTTTTGGTAGTGCATGATGTCTTCAGTGTTGATTGAAGACAATTATAGCTACAATGTTTTGCTTCAACTCCGCTGGTTGCCTAGACACCCCACAGTGACAACTGCTCTGTGCCAAGACATAGTCCAGCAACCCCCCTTAGAATCACAACATTTCGTTTTCACACTTCTGCTGATTAAATAAACAAGGTATACTTGTTAATTAGTGAGCTGTAAGAGGTGCTGGTAGACAGATTTTGTCATCTTTGGACGGACCAAGCTGTTTCCCCTATTTTCTAGTCTTTATGCTAAGCTAAACTCATATTCATATTTACCGTACAGACATAAGAGTGGTATCAATTTTGTCATCTATCGTTTCAAGAAAGTGAATAAGTGACTATTGATCTATATATACATTTGTTATCTTGTAAATTTAACATTATAAGCATTAGGTCTGTAGAAACAAAGTATTATTTGAATAATTGATTAATCTATTGAATATTACTTTGATTGATTTTGCGGGCAATAAAATGGCAAAAAAATTAAATACCCAAATTCACATCTTAAAAGTGCTTGTTTTGTCTAAGCAACGGTCCATAACACAAAGCTGTTCAATTTATAATGACATACTGAAAAGGAAAGGAAATCAACAAAATCCTCAAATTTGAGAAACTATAACCAGCCCTTTATTTTTGATACTTTTGCACATTTTATTTTATTATTAATAGATTATAAAAATGTTTTTTCAGTCAGTCAAGTGACTAATTGTTTAGCACCCATACACATATTAGTCTTTAGGTTTAGGTTGCAAGTCAGTGGAGAAAAGCCACCAGTAAAAAAGAGATTCTCCTGTGGTATATTATATTATACAGAAAAACAGTGCCTGCTGTATAATAAGCGTTGCAAATGGATTTAATGCAGGTGTGACCATGCTGATGTCTCTGTGATTTTGTGTTTCAGAGAGCCGGGGAGAACGAGCCAAAAGGCTGTTCCGCCATTACACTGTGGGATCCTATGACAGCTTTGACGCTCCCAGGTAAGAGTTACCTTGCCGTGAGCCATCACTGATGTACAGCAAACTAAACGACTGCCAGTTTTATCCAAAGAAGCAACAACCTGCATAGATTCTAAGCTGGGGGGGGATCCCGGGTGGGGTGGATGGATGAATAAGTGACTCTGCTTTAGCTGACAGGGTTATGGTTATGGTTCATTTATAAGGGTAAGGTTAAACCAGAGTGGTACTTCACCTACCAGATTACCTATTTGAGCTGAACACAAGGGCACTTGGGCTGACAAAAGAGGCATTTGAATGCTTCAGTGCCTGTTTGGTGTGAATTTAGGACCGGAATAAAGCATGAAAGTATCCTATTATGATACAAAGACATCCTGGTTGAATAAAGGTTAAGAGAAGGGCAGCTTTACATTCAGAATATTGTTCCACCTAAGAGATGGTAGAAGCTACCGCTGTTTTCTACTGCTCTACTGAGGCAAGAAGAGGTGCAGTTCAATGCCTTGCTAAAGAGCATGATGTTAATTGTCCATCCAACCAGTGGGTAATAATAATCAAACTGACAACCTTTTCATGATGCCCCAGCTGCTCCAATGTTTAGACACACAGCACATGTTGAGACAGGATGTGTTTGTATGGTAACATACTGTATACATCTATCCAGATGAGATGACTCATACGTTCCTGTGGTAGGCCTACTCTGATCCGTGTGATGTGATGTGTTGTGAGTGATTCATACCTTGGATGACAATGTGTGAGGGCTCACTGCCTCAGGTCTAGAAGCTGATTTCTGCTGCTTTCATACTGGAGCCATCCTCGAGGCACAGGTTTAGCAGCTGTGTTTTGACTAGCGTGTGTTGCCGGGTTTAACCTCGGCAGACTTTCAGAATTTCAGAGTAACTTCCTTCCTTAGTATGTCTGCCTTTTGACTCTGAGGTGCAAAGCTGTGTTGCCAGGCTGTAGTTTTTAAGTGGGCTATACTTGTCAGTGATGGTAATACTGTTTTTCAGACCACTCTGATGACTATGATTTTTGTTGTCGTATGTCATATAATCACCCGGTCATCATCCATCCATCCATCCATCTTCATCCGCTTATCCGGTATCGGGTCGCGGGGGCAGCAGCTCCAGTAGGGGACCCCAAACTTCCCTTTCCCGAGCCACATCAACCGGTCATCATTACATTCCTTAATGAACAAACTATCTCAACTGATGCATATATAATACTATTCCATAGGATGAACCATAAATAATCTTATAACAGCAGCAGAGATTAACTTTTGGTAGAAAGTCATTTTGCTTAATGTGACCTCATCATTATAAGAACTTCACTGGATCTTCTGTGGGGGTGAACTGTTGACACATGAGTGGGGAAAACACTCCTGTATTGACTTTGGGAGTGTGACTTCTCCTCATTAACTCAGCCTAATATAAGCCATTCCCTTTAATGCATTGCATCTGCATCATGGCGAGCACTGCGCTGTCTTGACGCAAACTCATTTCAGTGTCCATGACTTGTACTGAGCAAAGAAAGAATTACATACATAGAAATAAAGCCATTATCAATCATGTATTATTTAAACAAAATCTCGCCTTCTGCCTCTCTTTTTCCCCACTTCATTCATTCACTCACTCATCATCATTATTTATCATTCCTCAACTTTCTCTTTCGGACTGCTTTTGTTTTCTTATCATGTTTTGTATTTTCTTTAACTCCCTCTGTATCTCGCACATGAACACAGTATCATTTATTATTAACATGCTTTTCATCAACAGTGACATTTAATGCTAGCAACACACTCAGTCATGCAAACACGCACGTTTGTACTCACTTGCTTATACACACACACACACACACACACACACATATAATGGATAGTTAAAGCTTTATGCTGCAGCACAGACGGAGCCCAAGACTATTTGTTTGGCCAGGCAGGCAGGCATGGCGGACTCGGTACCGCCCCTTACATAGGCCTACTTTCACAGCCTTTAAGACTACATGTAATATCTCACATATTCCTCCTTTCATCCCTCTATATTTGGCCACATCTCCTGACCATCGATGCATCCTTTCTTCACTTTCTATTCATCACTATATTGCTAACCCCCCTGTACTTTTTAATTTTCTTTCTATCACCCTCTCTCCCCTGTGGTGTCTCCATCTGGAGGTCAGACAGTGAAGGGCACTCTAAAGGGACAGGATGGTTAGAGAGGGGAATGAAGAGGTTGGATGGAGGATGAAGGGCGTTCTGTGTTTATAATGTTGTTGTTGTTATAATGTAGCCATGTATTAACTTTTTACAATCTGAGTGTGAGGACCAAAGTAAGACCGATATGAATTTTCAAGACTCTGATACTGATTTTTATGGTTCCCAGACTGGTGTCTGATCCACTTACTTTTTATCTAATGCCAAAAATTGTATTTCTTTTTTTTAAAGTTACATTGTTTTACTTGAAGACTTGAAGCTGGTTATAGTTACAATAAAAGAGTTTTGAAATGGACATGACTGATGGGCTGATATCTGGTATTTTGATAAGCCCAACATAACCTTCTGTATGGTCCATTCCTAATAAACAGAGCCATCTTATCTGCCACTCTCTGATCCTCACCTTCTGCCCCACCCATGACCTGTTATATTGGTAACATGCAGTACCGGACAAGCCATGACAATCTAACAAGGCATGATAACCAAATCCCGGCTTAAAGTGAGATGAACTGCTTTAAGTTGATAATGTGTCATTAATAAAAACACAAGAAGTGAGAGATATTATGACTTTGGAACAAGCAGTGACAAAGAAAAACAAACTGAGAACTTTTTCTTTTCAATTCCCCTCCACCTCACATGTTGTCCTCATCCTCGTTCCTCCCTTCGGCGCCTCCTCCTCTAACCCAGACAGACCTTTTCCTTCTTGGATTGTATTGGTATTACATTTTTTTTATTATGTTCTAAAGGTCTTTAATAGCCATATTCTGGTCATTAATTCAGCCAGTCAGTCAGTCAGTTAGTCAGGAGACACGTTTGGATATTTTACAAATCTGTTCTGTTTTGTAAGCATTTGGTTTCTACCTGTGTTGTTATAGCAGCCTTTGCTAGCTTACAAAAGACTTGTTACGCTGCTGTTCTCAATACAATGAGATGAAAGCTGTAAACAGATAAACCGCTCTCTGTGTCATTGCCACAGATGCACTGATTAACTCTACACAATCTTTACATGGTGCTGATTCTCTCCCAGCCCTCGTGAGACCATTTCTGAGCCAACAGTGGGTCACATAAGGACGAGTGAGCACACAGTTTGGAGGAGAGAGGCAGAATACACCGAACACTGCTGTGGTGGGTAGTTATGTCTCGTAAGACACATGCATTGCTTCTTGGTTGTGCAGAGGCAACATAAAGTCGTCTGATATGATTTTTAATATTTTTCCCACATGTATAACTTCACCTTACTTGAATTTTTGAAACAGCATCAAAAAGTGTGTGTTCAGGTTTGACCATCGTATGATGGATACACAGATACACAGATACACACACACACACACACACACACACGCACACGCATGCACGCACACACACAAACTGGATTAGGCAGACATGCAGATACATATAATCATTTACAATCGTTTGGACCTCCTTCTGTTTACTCTCCTGCGCACTCCCCCCTCTCTCCCTCTCCCTCTCTCTCTCCCTCTCTCTCTTTCATTCTCTCCCTCTCACTTTCTTTCTTTCATACCTTCTCTTTATCATTCTCTCTTATCACGCATGCATGCATGCACGCACGCATGCACGCACACACACACACACACACACACACACACACACACACACACACACACACACACACACACACACTGTACACAGAATCACAGCGGTATAGCCTGACATGCAGGGAGAGAAACAAAGAGGCAGAGATGTGAAAAGAGAGGGGACAAGAGCTGTGATCGTCCTTGGATGCAGGAGGGGAGGCAAGAGAGAGAGAGACGTAGAGAGCAAAGATAGGAGGGAGTGGAGTAAATCGACGGAGGACAGCTTCGACATACGTGGAAGAAGGCTCTGACTAAGAGATGATGTGAGTGCCCATTCGAGAGCTTCTGTACCTCTCTCTCTCTTTCTCTCTCTCTCGCTCTTTCTCCTCCTCCTCCTCTTCCTCCTTCCTCCTTCCGCCACTCAACCGCCAGCTGTTTCTCTGTCCTCTCTCCTCTTCCTGTCTGCGTCGATGCGTCTCCTCCTTCCCCCCTCTTTCCCTTTCTCTTCCCTCTCATTCATGCTTTGTTTACAGCAATTGTAAGGTTATAGTGTGTGTGTGTGTTTGTGTGTGTGTTTGTGCATGTGCGATGTTAGAGGTTAGAAAGAAAGCAAGAAAAAAAATGGGATGGGTGAGGTTAGTTAAGTGTGATTTAAAGGTATGGGGTCCAAAACATCAGGGCTTCAGAAGGACTTGTCTTCTACCATTATGTTAAATAATGATGATGATAATACCTGTGTCATTTTTAAACTTCAAGACCCTATTATTCCCTTTGAATTCATTTTCTCATATAGGACTGTATAGCAAAGACTTATCTCAGTCACATCCGTTTTTATGAATGGGAACGCATGAGGCTGATGGATGGGCAGAGTAAATACTATACATTTAAACCATAACTAGTGGAGGAGTGAAGATAATGGATAAAAAGAAGAGGATGATGGAGAAAGAGGAAGGGTATGTGGTGTTGGTGGTTGTGTATGAGTTGATTGCATGAATCCATGCATGTTTGGACTATACATGTTTGGACTGTACATGTGTGTGTGTGTGTGTGTGTGTGTGTGTATGTGTGTGTTTGTGTGCATGAAACCCCTTGCGAATAAACCCAATCACCTCTCACTCTCTCTCTAAATTACCTCATTTCTCACTCTTCCTTTCTTAAGCCACCTTATTTCCCCTCTCTTTCTCTCTCTCCCTCTCTCTCTCTCTCCCTCTCGCTCTCTGTCGCAGTCACAATGAACCATCTCCATCTCTCTCTCTCTCTCCCTCACATTCCTCCTCTCTCTGTCTTAAGTATGAAGGGGTTGGGAGAGCTCGGCCCTCTCCCTTTCCCTTCTTCCATCTCTCTCTCCTCCTCTTCTTCCTCTCCTCCTTCTCCTCTCTCGCGGCTCGTGCTCGCTGCTGTCTCGCTGGAAGACGAGAAGGAGAAGGAGCAGGAGAAGGAGGAGGAGGAGAGGGAGGGGAGGAAATGGCGATGGGGGCATGCGACGAGGAGGATCTCTCCCTCTCCCTCTCCCTCTCTTCTTCCTGGCCGTCGCTCGGCCCTGTGAATAGGAGCATCTGGTTCATTTACAGGTAACTGCCATGGCTTTTTAAACACCCCCCCACCCTCCACTCCCCCTCTCTCTACCTCTCTTCCTCCAGTTGCCTGGGGAGATGGGGGGCGGAGGGAGGGATGCATGCATGTGGACATTATGGATGGCAGGGCAGAATCAATTTGATAGACTGACAGATGTTGCACTGCATGTTTGCAGACCAATGTGTTTGATTCAGTGTGTCTCATTGTGAATCTGAGTGTGTGTGTTTGTGTGATGTATGTGTGTGAAGATGGACGAGAGCTGCTGCTGCACAGCCCAGTGTACTGTATGAGCAGTGCAGCCGTTCGGTGTTTCGCTGTATGAACATGTGTTTGTGTCGTTTTCTTTCTCTCTGCTTTAAATCGCTCTCTGAACAAATGTCCTCTAGCAATGCTGCACCGGCACGAGTGATACTTGCCGCTTTTACTGATGTGCAGATCGATTGCGTTTGTGTGCATGCATGCCTACTGTATGTTTGTGTGCGTTTGTGTGCATTGGTGGTGTGTTTGCTGTTGTCCATCAAAAGCATAAAGGGAGAGAGAGAGAGAGAGAGAGAGAGAGAGAGGGAGACTGCTGACAAATTGGAAATAGCGCATGGTGAGAGAGTTTTAATGATGCAGCATGCATGACAAGTTACAGCTTCTTTCTGACACCTCTATGGAAGCCTGCGTGGACAAACCTGTTTACTATCTTGGCTTCTTACGTACGCAGTAAGAGACATACTCACTGTTCACTGTGTTGGATTGTCGCTTGCATCTAACATACTGATGACAACATTGGGACGCTAATACTTAGGAAGGAAGTACTGAGGAAGTGGGTGTACCACCGTGTCCCAGTTAAGTGGCTTAATCCTCTGAAGGATGCAGTTCACAAAGGTGGACCTGAGAGACTGAACCTTCTCTTCTCTCCAAATGAGAGAGGTAGAGCCTCATAACAATCTTATAAAAGTCATGAGGAAATTTCTCTCAAACACCAAAGTGCTTACACGAATGAAGTGTGAATACAAATGATATACTGGGATAAGTTGAATGATTCCCAAAGTTGCATTACAAGTTAAATCAAGTAGTGTTAACATTTAAGATCTGTTGTTCTGTAATACCCTGTTTACAACATGACAAGACTGCTAACAAGAACAAAACAATGACGTTTATGCCTGGCTTTCATGATTTACACTCTACAGTGTTCTTTTTTAAAATCTTGTTCATGTAATATATGCACTATTCACTAATATCTGACCACAAACAATTGGTAATATTACCTGACTTTATAAGTTGAAGATGATCGCCCAAACACTCTTTTAAACAACTGACCAGTGCACAGTGGATTTGGGGACAATGGGGTCTTAACTGGTCATGAGTAAATATTGGCTGCATTTGGATGAGCATTCAGTCCAGAAATTATTCAGACTTCAGAGGATCCAGCCATTGCACTGGGACACAGCTAATGTCACTTAAAGTTGATGACATCCTTGAAGACAGCACAGCCTGAGTTGTAGGTGCTGGTTGGCTTGGATTCGAGGGAATATTGTTACAGTATGCATGCAAACCCGAGTGGACACATACCCACACAGACACCGTGAGTGAATATAGGATACGAGATTGTCACTCTAATCTCACTGATTGTTGGCTGAGCAAAAGGCTTTAAGTGCATCCTTGCAGTGGCCCGTAAAGTTTTCATCAGGCGTAAATTGCATTTTCTGCTGCTGCTTTATAACCTTTCATAGTGGTTTGTCATTCTAATGAGTTAATATTGCTGGGTACCAACCAGGCACCTATAAGGCACTGTTTATTTGAAATTAAAAAGTCAAGATCAACACTTCGCAGTTCATCATCGGCCCCATATATGTTATAGCTAAAAGTGTTCTGTTTGAGGCATTTAATCATGCTGTCCCTCAAATAAAGGTTGTGTAGAACTAGGAAACTTCATATTGTAGTAGTAATCCATTATTTTTACACTGGGTAAAACTACAGTCCATGAAGCTAGTAGGCAAAAATATGATCTGCTGTTGGTGGTAAAGTTTTCTCATTTGTTTTCATGGAGCAAATTGTTGCAGTATGTGATCATGTATTTACTTGGTCCCTCAGAGCGCTTGAGGTCTGGGCTGGGCAACAGAGATGGACACAAGAGGACAGAAATATCAGAGACAGAGCCTTGGCAGAGACAGAGAGGATCTTACAGCCTGTGATCATCATACACTCAATACTGAGGGGGACATGTGATTAGGGAAAAAGTAGTAGAAGTTTGAAGAACAAGGGAAGGAAGCCAGTATAGAGGTTTGTAGAAGGCGGGGCCATTAGGATGGAAAAATGTAAAAAGAAGAAAAGCCAGTGAAAAGAAAAAGAGAGAGGGATGAACAGATGGAGCGGGCTGGGACTATTTTGGTTCTCGATGTGATTATCAGCATGTGGTTACAGTATGTTACAGCTGACACTTTATAGATGCCCCTCTGACTGACTGAATGGCGTTTGGAGGGTCTTTCATTCATGCAAAAGTTTGTTAGAGGTCAGCAGCCCTGAGAGGCGGCACTGTTTCCCACACCAAGTGGTTTGAACTGAAGTGGCCGAGTGTCCATGTGTGTTGTGCTTCACTTTTTATGCTGGTAGGATGAGAAAAAGTCTCTGTCTTGGACACAGACAACACACCTATATTTTTCAAGCATTATATGGTAGCGTTTTTTGTTTTTAAAAGTAACATAAGTAAAATGTGTGAATTTAACCATTGCCATTCGATCTGTTCTGCCATCCTTGAAGAGGCCTCAACAAGACACTGCTGTTTGTAAGGTTTCACAAACCAAACATTTTGGCAACCACTGGTTTAATAGTATTTTTTAAGCTTATATGTGTTTATGTTCATCTGCAAAGTAACTTGGAACTATAGTAATAAATAAATAAATAAATGTAATTATGTAAAAATATAATATTTCTGGTATTCAGTTAAGTAGAGATATAAAGTAGTAATATAAAGTTATTAATTGGAAATACTGAAGTACAAAATTGTGCTTGAGTTTACAGTACTTGAGTAAATATATTTAGTTACATTTGACCTCTGGTTGCATATTTGCCATCTGTTTGGGCCACAGGACACAGCAGAAAGTACACTACACTGTACAGGCTCCACCTGTGAGCATGCAGTGCCTGTTCTCTGCTGACACTGACTACTAGCGTACTATCACAGCTTGGCTCTGGTATGGACCTACCCAAGCAAGTTTCCCTGCGTCCAGATCTAGTTGTTGCTGAGGCAACAAGCTGCACCATCATACTGCATATAGCATCTCGTCTTCACTGAGGTTCTTGTAGAAACCGGCTCTGGGCTCACTGTCAAAAACATGCAGTAAAGTGAAGCAATGTGGCATAAATTACAATTAGAATTTTGAAGACTGATCTCAGTAGTTGGAAATGAATGCTGCAATATTTCTTTAAAATCAATATTCAGTTTTTAGATCTGTCTACTCTGGAGTTTTTGTAGTTTTCATTTCAGAAATGTATTGTCAACATTTGAGAAAATCTTTTAAATGTTCAGAACATGGGGCACTTTACATTGCTACATTAATCACTGATCATTGATTACTTTGATCATTTGGGTTTTCTGTCCTTGATCAGATTCTTAATAGACAAATATTAATCCAATACACTATTTTTTTTTTTTTTGAAGATTTTAAAAATGTATACATAATAGAAAAGAATGGGATTTAAAAATAAAAAATCAGAAACAGAACAGGAGGCTACAACAGATTATCGTTTCAAGATAAGTAACTGAGAAAAAAAGCAAAAAAATAAAAATCCTAAGGAGGAATATAATAATCAAATTAACATGTATATTAGCAAGTATACACATGTACATACGTATGCAGATTCCCATCTATATACACACACAGGGGATCCAGCTTTAATTCAATACATTGCTGAAATGAGTTTTTGCCTAGTACTGGTGGTGATGTCATCAGATGAAGACACAGGAAATGGGAAGCAGATAGTAGAGGAGAGGAATGATGTAGTTGGGGTTATACAGCAGTGAGTTAGGGAAGGGAAAAGTAACACCAGCAATGTTAATGTTGTGATTTAGGGATTTAGAACTTAACTTTCAGCTTAACTCACTCTCTCTCTGTGTCTCTTCTATTTCTCCTCTATGCTAGTGACTATATAATCAAGGAGAAGACAGTGCTTCTGCAGAAAAAAGACAGTGAGGGTTTCGGATTTGTGTTGAGAGGAGCCAAAGGTAAGAAATGAGAAAAAAAAACACAACATCCTGTCTTGCAATCACACTCATTGATTGTGGCATTCTAATCATACTGTATGACATCCATAATACATTCTCATACATTCTCCCATATCATGGTGTCTCCAGCTCAGACTCCTATCGAGGAGTTCACCCCCACCCCGGCTTTCCCTGCCCTGCAGTACCTGGAGTCCGTGGACGAGGGAGGCGTCGCCTGGAGAGCCGGTCTCAGGATGGGAGATTTCCTGATAGAGGTGCTGCCGTGATTTATGACTGCATTATGGGAATTGAACGCACTGACAGATTCTATGTAGAGGTTCCTGGACCTACACAGAACCAGAAAGCACAGTCCTCAAAATATGGGATTTGTTTAAGGAAATGGTTCATCTGCATCTTGATCTAAATGTTCAAAATGGTCTATTCAAAATGTTTTATATTATACAACTTCTGTATTCACACATGGATCCTGATCTGCACCAAAAACAAATATTTTATTCCATGACCCAAGGCCTATGACCATAGTTCATCAAAAGCTGTAGGTTCTTCTACCAGCCTGTAAAAACTATAAAAAGTGATATGTATTTCAGTCAAGCAAATATGACTTCAAGATACATTAATTCATAGATCCATTGTTATTACACAACATAATGAATAAAGTTTGGCTCATATGAATGTCCAAGAATCCTGAATTACAAGTAATCACTTGGCTCTATATTTTACTTTCAGTTTTCACTTCCATCATTTATTGACATAAATGACGCCAGAGAACAAAAATGCAATAGAGAAAAAAATAAGTGAAAATGGCAATGATAAGCCAATTTATTAAACTCAATAAATACGTATGTCCCTCTCTGTCTCTGTCCCAGGTCAACGGTCAGAATGTGGTGAAGGTTGGTCACCGACAGGTCGTCAACATGATCCGCCAAGGTGGCAACAGCCTCATGGTCAAGGTTGTCATGGTAACCCGCAACCCCGACATGGAGGAGGGTTCGAGGAAGAAAAGTAAGAGTCTATCTACTGCACCCTGGGGTGGTACTGTAGATGAATGCTGATGATAACTGCACCTTGTTGTTGAACAGCTTGCCGACCACTGTGTGTTCCCTCCCTTACAGTCCCCCAGCAGAGTAAGAGGCTGAGCACTCCGGCTATCGCCCTACGATCCAAATCCATGACTTCAGAATTGGAGGAGATGGGTAAGAAATGGGCTTAGATAAACTTTTGGGGGGGGGGTGCGAAAAGAGTATTACAAAGAATAAAGAAACAGGCAGACAGTGAGACAAAGACAAATAATGGGAGTGCTTTAAAGCTTTAAAGAGGGGGAGAAGAAAATGTTTCTGGGAGTAATAAATTGAGGTGAGGAGGGAGGACAGAAACAGTGTGAGTGTTGGGCGCTGCTAAAGATGCTAAAAGTGTGAAGGGGAGTCGAGCTGGGGTTCAATTTAGACAGCAACAACGTGGAAAGGGAGATAGTTAAGAAAGAAAAAAGGAAAAAAAGATTGGCCACCGCCATGGATGACGGTCTCAATGCATTTCACTGTTCTTTCAGAGGTTCCACACTGTCACTTCCAGCACCCCCAATACAGGTAACCCCACACAGAAAAAGTGTCGCCATCCACCCTGTGATCCCTCTCTCACTGCCCGCTTCTCTTACCTCTTACCCCCCTGCACACCCCACTACTCCCTGACCCACCTACAGCTTTAACCCCAGTGCCCGCAGAGCAGTCTACCAGCCCCTCTGCTCAACACACACACACACACACACACACACACACACACACACACACACACACACACACACACACACACACACACACACACACACACACACAGTGTTTGTTTCCACGGTAACACTGCAGGGGAATGGGCGTCACCTGAGAAGAGTTTTCTGGGGGGGCCACAGACATAATATAGTATATAATAAGTATCTGATCTTCATGTATTAGTTAGCTGCAAGTTGCAAAATACTGTATGTCCTTTTTTGTTGATATTTTTAGTTGAGAATGTATTTGATTCATTTGGAAGAAATCCCATACAGGAGAAAATTATTGAGATGAGTAATGTTTGAGTAAAAGCAACTTTGTTCCAGGTCTGTTGCTATGGTAACAGCATTATGTGTGGCTATGCTTATGCCATCTCTATTTGAGGCAAAATAGTGGGAGGAGAGTGCATGGTGAGGGTCAACACCCCCATTTCAAATCAAAATGTTGGCCAGTGTTTTTTTTTGGGTAATAAAGTTATATTTTCTAAACATTCACAGCGTTTGCCATCGCTGTAGCTGTCGCTGCTGCCTGGTTCTGAGCATGCCCAGTGGGTAATTGATGATGTATGAAGGCTGATGACATGTGGAGCTTGCTGGAAGGAAAGGGGAATCTGCGGGGCTTAGTCAGATCTGGTCTCAGATCTGGTTCCAGTACTTTAAACAATATTTTAAATTTCAAAACCGTTAAACAACAACAACTACCAGGCTCTGCTGTTAGTCAGAATGGGAATAAAGTGTATACTGAGTGTAGAAAACAGCCCTTTGCTTTGTTCCTCCCCCATCTCCTCCCCTCACCTGCCTCCTCTCTGTGGTGTGACCTCACCAGCACAAAGCATGAGCGCCCAGTCTGAAACACAGGTGCCAGTTTCCTGAACCGTCACTATATACACTATTATCTTACTACTAGCACTGTATGTTTGCAGTGATAAAATCTTCATTATCTAAGTATCACTCCAACAAACCTAACGGTGCTACAAATTAAACTATTCTACAATACAGTGTTGTAGTTTTTTAGGAACATCTGCTGGATTAGGCAAAAACACGAAAGTCCTCTTCTTCTACCACAAACAAAGCAAAACACTTAATCCTTTGCAAAAGGAAGTCATGATTTTTAGAGATAATGTGGTCATTATTTTGCAGACAAAATAGTAATAATCATGTTGTTTTGAAACTGTGTAAACTAGCCACATCATCATCATACCAAGGTATTGAAATTAAGTGAAGTATACTGTAGATGTAAACGCACCACAGTACTAGAGCTAAATCAGCTACGCTGATAGTAACTTATTGCAGATGTATCATATTGTATATATTTCGTACGTTAAGTAACAACAAATTGCTGTACAGAAATGCCAAACTAGGTTTGAGGTAATTCAGAAACAGTGTCACTATTACATAGAGAGCATTATACTAGACAGCATTTACAAATGGATTAAAATATCCCACTAAGTGTGTATCTTGGTAATTCTTAAAAATACCAAAAACAAATGTGGTTATATTATGTGTTTAGCTAGAAAACTACTATTGGCAGATATAGCTTTATCAGATTTTAGAAAAGTCACAAATATCAATAACAGCATCTGCCTCAAAACTCTCATTATTGATAGGGTTATACTTTTAAATGAAAGAGTCAGTTCACTCAAAGTTAACTGCATTCATCAAGTAATATCTCAAGTTCCTTGAGTTGTGGGTGCTTATTCTGTAGTCACACACCTTTATAATAACTTCGATGCTCTTTGCTTTTGCCTCCTTCTGGATCAAGGTGATAGAAGCCATGTCAGCCCCTACCATATGTCTATTGTAATGCATTGGAATTCATTTAGCCGTGACGCCTATTAAACTATCTCACCCTCTGTGATTGGTGCAGTGTCCCAGTTCACCTAGAAGTCATGCTGCAAGATAAGAAGGACAATCCTGCAGTGCACTTAAGTTAACAAATTGTTGTTTCCCCGATACTCATTTCAAGCAGTGTTGTTCAAATATGTGTGACAAAAACTATGGTTTACTTTTGGAAGGATTTGTGCATTAGAATTGCATTGAAATACAAGACAAGTTCAGAACCGTTCATGCTTGGTTTAACCATTGGTCATTAACATTTAATTTCTGTTTAATTAAGCTCAATAAACTACAAATTATGAAATATACAAGCTTGAGTATGAGTATGGCGGATAACCCTATTCCTATTCCTTCCACACACACAAGCTCATTCACACGAGTGGATGCAAACACTAAAGGGTCACCTTTAATTCCTCCTCTTTTACTCTCCTGTAGACTTGTCCCTTTACTGCTCACTTGTCTAACCACTAACTCTGTCTTTTCTTTGTCTCCTTTGTCCCCACTTAACTGCTGGCGGAATTTTGACCATTTAACAGTGGAGAGAGGTGGGAGTCAGCTTTAGACTAATTCCACATTTGAGTGTGTGTGCATGTGTGTGTGTGTTTTCAAGTGTGTTAAAGACAGTGACAGCATACTGTATGTGTGTGCAGCATGTTTACTGTAACATAAGTATGTGGGTGTAATGTACGTTCTTTAACATCGAAGATCAAAAAGCCTGCCATGGTGACTCAGTTTGTCAGGCTCCGGTGAATATGATTAGTATTCACTGTAACAATGCTATCGCACTTTCACTCCTGCCAAAACTTAAGTCTCCTTTTGTCCTCCTTCCAGCTGCTACCCCTTGGAAAAAAAAATCAGGTATGCTCTGGTACACTCACTTACGGCATTGTATTTATGTCTGTCCAAAAAGACTTGGCAATCACCGCTCAGTCACTTATTGGGCTTATTCTGAGTATCTGTTTTTTTTTTTAGAATTCGAATCCTCACAAGTTACAGAGAAGAAGAGGACGGTCTATCAGATGGCTTTGAGTAAGGGAGCTCATGTTTGTCAGTGGATGTTTCCTGAATCTCTTCCACTCTTTCTCATCCTCCTTCATCAAGTGTGTCCCTTTCCACACATTGTTTCCTTCATTTTGTTGCTGTCCATCTTTCTGTTTCATTGCTGTATGTCCCTTTTCTCTCTCTCTTTCTTTCGCTGTCTTTTTTCTCTCAGATAAACTAGATGAAATTCTTGCAGCAGCTCAGCAGACAATCAGCACCAACGAGGCGCCGGGGACAAGGGGACAGGGGCCAAAAAGAGACAGGGGGCGAAGTTTCTATGGCAATGAGGTGTGTATTGTAAAACATACTACATTATATTTACATGTTTTCCTGTCTTGACTGGGACTGTCATCAGGTTGAGAAGAGTGCCTGTCTAACATGTCAGTGAGTTTTAATAAGAGACAGCAAAGAATATGGTATATAGATGGAAAGAATATGGAAGTAAAACTTGGGCAAGACTTTTATTTAAAGGTCCCATGGCTAGAAATGGCAATAGGTGTAAACCGAACCCTGGGTATCCTGCTCTGCCTCTGAGAAAATGAAAGCTCAGATGGGTCAAGCTGGAATCTTGCCCCTTATGAGGTCATAAGGCGCAAGGTTACCTCCCCTTTCTCTGCTTTACCTGCCCAGAGAATTTGGCCCACCCATGAGAGAGAGACATCATGGCTTTCAAACGAGCAAAGTGACAGTTGGTCAAGGCCACACCCCCAGCCTCCACCTTGCCCCCCCCCTCCTCAAAAGCTACAGACTCAGAAATGGCACATACTAAGGAAATCTTATTGTGGGACAGGCTCTAGTGGCTGTAATTCTGCACCATGGCATGGAAAGGTTTGAAAAGTTAAAGATCCCTATTGACTGAGACCCATAGATTTGCATAAACATACACTGGAGACAGGTGTTATCCCTTGGCCTGTTGAACAACACATGAACCACTGTAAGGGCAGCACAAGAGGCATTTTCATGTGTATTTGTGTGGTGCAGAATGTGTAGTCTGAAGATTTGTTACATGATGTCTGCAGCAAACATATTTTATTATTTTCAGTCTTTTATTGTTGACTCATTTAAACCTGCATTAACTGGCATGCAACACTAACTCTGAACCAGTCACCCAAAGAAGTCCCTCATACACAGTTTTTAGTTTATTATCTTACACATGTACCGTACGATTAAGTCTCGTGTCACTCTCCATTTTCTTTCACATGCTCCTTTTTGGCATTTCAGCCAAACTACGGGGATCATTCCGGGATGGGGATGATGTCGTCTGGGTTGGGCCTCGGCTACGACCGTGGCCAGTACACCTCGGGTCACGGCCCTCCGCACGGTATGCTGCGGCAGAAATCCATCGGTGAGGCTGTCTGTTTTTTCTGTCTGCCCCGCCTTCCGCCTGTCTGTCTGTCCTCTGGACCAGTAGAGGTCTACACTGTGCTGACCTGTTTGTCTGTGGCCAACCATGTGTTGTCTGTGGCCAAAGTACACATTTTGTATCTGTAGCTGATTGTGTGATATAAACTTACCTGTTTAACTCACT
The DNA here is from genome assembly GCA_013375575.1 of Percina caprodes. Taxonomy (NCBI): domain Eukaryota; kingdom Metazoa; phylum Chordata; class Actinopteri; order Perciformes; family Percidae; genus Percina; species Percina caprodes. The sequence goes on along the minus strand of JABXJD010000002.1, from coordinate 286,811 downwards.
ATACCTGTTTGTTAGTCTTTTACTTACCCAACTACTATTTGTTATATAAAATAGTACCAATAATCTCCTTGTTTTATTCTGATGGATTATTTTCTGGTTTGTAAACTAATGCTGCCCAGTTGCTACTTGTTTGTGGAATTACTGTGTATATAGCACTAACTGACTTACCTACTAACAGACATAAGAATTGAGGACAGACTCACTGGCTGGTAGATGGGCAGTCAGATTTAAACAGACACTCTCCTAGATTACCCTCAGCTTTCCTTTTTTCTGGCTCCATATCCTCTCTACTTTTATTCACCCCAAAAACTTTTCTTCTTTTCTTCTTCATCAGCCTCTCTTAATCTCACTCTCTATTGTACCACCTGTAAATCCCTATTTTATCCCAATTTGTTTTTTCTCCATTTGTGAATGCTTTACTGCAGGGGTGCCTGAGGAGGAAAGACAGTACCTGCATCCTCCAGCCATGAAGTTTGCTCGCAGTCTGTCAGTGCCTGGCCCAGACGAAATCCCTCCTCCTCCCACCACAGCTCCACCAGACCCACCGTTCTCCTCTGCTCCGCCACTAGGTTGGAGAGCAAAGTCATCCCAGCAGCCCTCTGTCTCCGTTTCACAGTCCACATCCACCTCTGCGCACTACCAGCCCTACTCCCAGTCAGTGCACTTCACACATGGGGGCAGGGAAAGGGCTGGTGGTCCCAGCACTGGCCCCAGTGATGGAGCGGTGGACAACACAACCTCGTATGCACACGCAGCTGCCCATACTGCTCAAAGCAGGACTGCTTCACGGAAGGTTGCGTATACTGGGGAGTCTGTTGGAGCTGGCATAGGGGCTAGCGGAGGGGCCAAGGCTGCAGGTCTTAGGAGAGGCTACAGCACCGCTGTCCCCCCATCCAGCATTGCCACTGTAATGCCCCAGCAACAACAGTCTACCCAAAGTCAGCCCCAGCGAGCAGACCGCAGTGCAGCTGGGGCTGGAGCAGGCGGTCCTAAAGGAGGGGCCCGGAGAGGCAAGGGCCCCCTGGTGAAGCAATCCAAGGTAGAAGACCTGCGCATGGCCCAGGGTACACTGGGGGGCAAAGGCTCGGTGGAGAAAAGCTCCATCCCCATACCAACCATTATTGTCAAGGCCCCTTCAACCAGCAGCAGTGGACGCAGCAGCCAGGGCAGCAGTGTGGAGGCCGACGCTCCTGCATCAGGGGAGACAGATGAAGCCAAAACGCCTCATGGTCCTCCTCCCTCCACTCCTGCTCCACAGCCCCCTTCTCCCCCTTCCATCCCAGCGCCGCCGCCTCCGTCCTTGCCTTCTATGCGAGCCCAGGATAATCTGGACTTCACCAGCCAGTTTGGGGCTGCCATTGTTGGCGCAGCTCGCCGAGACAGGGAACGGTTTCATGAAGCCCGCAGAAAGAGTGCCTCATTGTTCATGTCTGTCGAGGAGGATGTAAGTCTTGGGGGAGTGAGTGATGGAATAACAAGGACTCAAGTGTCACAGCAACAGCTTAACACACAGGGTGAAAGTTCATCAACACGGCTGCGCCCGTCCAAGTCTATTGACGAGGGCATGTTCTCTGGGGATACCTTTATCCATCACACCCGCAGTATGCCTCCAGCCTTTGGCCTACCTGAGTACTCCTCACCTGCCCTGGACTATCAGCCTAAGTCTGTGCCTACTGACTTGTACACAGCAGCAGGCAGGCAGCCAGCACCCGCCAGTACCACCACATTCATTCACCCTCTAACAGGAAAGGCTCTTGACCCCACGTCGCCACTAGGCCTCGCCCTGGCTGCCAGAGAGCGTGCTCTAAGGGATGACAGCAGATTAAGGAGGGGAACAGAGCACCACTTTACCCGACAGATGTCGAGTGGGATGTTTCCTTCGTCTACTGTCACTTCTCAGCCTGTGTCGTCAACTGCCCAGTCCTCCAGCTCTTCTTACCTGGTCACCTCATCTTCTCTGGCTGCTACCACAGCCACGGTTGGACGCCCACCCTCACCCAGAATCCTCAGAGGAGTTGGGAGTGTGTGGAATGAAGAAAGTGGTGGAGGAGAGAGGGAGCGGGAAGGAGGAGGGGCTCGTGAGGGGCTAAGAGTTCGCTTCTCTGAGGACAAAACGGTCCACACACACCACTACCAGTCTCAGCCGTATCAGCCAACCTACAAGGAGAGGGAGCGCGACAGGTCGAGAGATCGGGAGAGGGACCTGTCAAGAGAAAGAGAGAGGGACAAAGAGAGAGAGGGTTACATGAGGAGGGCAGAACAGGCTGCTGCCAATGCGGCAGCCGCTGAGAGCTCTGCTCAGCAGGCGTCCCATTCTCAGCAGCCTCGAAGGCCCACTTTTCTCAGGATGGAAAGTCAAGCTGATGCCTATATCTTGTCCCTCACCCCTCCCTCTCCTCCACCTACCAGTACTCAGCAGACAGCAAACACTACTGGGAGCACTGGGACTGCTATAATGGTTCTTCCTCCCCCTGCTCCCTCAGTTGATGTGGACGATGAGTTTGTCTACGCAGACCCTCTCCCCCCTCCATTACAGTTTGCTAACAGCTTCGACAGGGGACTATCAGGGTACTCACAACACGGGATGCGCCCCAACAGCCTGACATCCCGCCAACAGCAGGTCCCGCCCCTCCACCACCACCTCCTCCTCCACCACCACCCCCTCCACCCCCCCAAAAAGAATCATTTGTAAGTGGGTTTCCTGCTCACACACCCCTGCCCTCACCTCAGGCAGGGGACTCCACTGCCTCCAGCCTCACATCTTACGACAGTGAGGTAGCTAACCTGACTCAGTCCGCTACGTCCCCCTCCCAAACGTCGCCCAACCCCCCTCCCCCTCACTCTCCCTCTACTCTGCAGCCCACCTCAACAGCGGGACCTCCGCCTCCCCCATCGGTCTCACCACCGCCTCCTCCCGGATCTTATCACAGACCCTTCTCTATGTCCCACCCTCACCACCTTTACAACAGCTCTCACACTCCTGGGCGCTCTTCCCCCACGCCTCCCCCGCACACAGTTGCGCCTCCCCCCGCCTACCGTGGTCACCCAGCGCCCTCCTCCACTGCTGCCACCTCTGCTCCACTTAGGGGCAATGCCTCACATGCCACGACCGCTACCTGTGCCGCTACAACCACTGCTGCTGCCACCACAACAAACACCTCCACTCAGCTCTACCACGAGCGCACACATACAACATCCTCCACCGCCATCACCGGCAGTCGCAGGACAGGGGAGCACCATCGTCCTCCCCCCGCTACTAAGAAAGGAGAGTCCCAAGAGACGGTAGTGGATTCTGGGATTGAGGAACTGGACAGCCGCAGCAGCAGTGACCACCACCTCGACAGCATCCTGGCCAGTGTCCGTGGAGACAGGCTGGACCGAGGGGAGAGAGGAGGACGGATGGGAGGCGGGACAGGGGAACCAGAAAGGGGAGGAGATTTTCTGGAGTCTTACATGAGCTACCTGGACGGACAAACTTTTGAGATGCAGAATGCCACAGCAGCAGCCTCCACCTATCCAAAAACCAACAGGTTCAGAGAGGGAGGTCGCACCAGTGATCTACACAGACAGACTAGCACTGCTCCCGCATCCTTCCACTCACACAGACGAAGAGACGAGCAGGAAGAGGATGAGGTCGAGGAAGGAGTGGATGAAAGTGGCCGGGATGGGTATGGAGTAAGGGACATGCAAAATTTGGGACGCCCTATTTCACCGTACTTTGATCGACCTCGCACTCCTGAGATGAAGCCTCTATGGGGCGAGGGGCAGATGGCCGGTGACCAGTCTGGGTCGCTTTTAGAGGGGAAAAAGATTTACCCTCCTGCATCCAGTATGAAGCCCAGCATCATAAATGAGCTGAACAGCAAGCTGCAGCAAAGAACCAAGGACAGCTGGAGCAGCCAGAGACCACTAGGCAGACACAGGTACACATCAGTGAAAACTTTGACTTTATGTTTTTCAGTGTCACAGCATGAACTACAGTCTTTGTTGTTGTTGATGCACGGCATTGTCATTCTATTAATGTCTCGCCTCTGTGGATGGATTAGTGTGCCACCTGTGAGTTCTGTACCTTTCACAATTGATGTTCAGGCCTTCTGTGAAAAACTGTGCCTGTGTATGTCTTGTGTAAGTGTTATGTCTATACTGTGTAAACCTCTCCTTTTATTTCTCTGGCTTTTTCCATGTGTTTCTCTCAGAAGCAGAAACAGGTAATAGAGCCACTTCCACACTCCTTTTTTTCTGTCAGGAAGAACATAAAACCTTGACCCCTGCTGAAATGTACAGCTGGTTTTGAGACAGTAAGGAAGGAGAGGAAACCTTGTTAAACTTGACTCATTTATTATGTTGTACACAATCACGATGTTGACAGTTCTAAAATTTGCTGGTCAGTGTTGACCAACATTTCCCTGAATATGTCTGCATGTTTTTCATTGTATCGTTTTCTGTCTTTTGTCATGCCTTTCTCTTGTCAATTTCTCTCCTTTTCCATTCACAGATTTTCAGAAGACTCAGCCTCAGCTTTGAGCCCCCCCTCAGCTCGATCCTTGTCCCCGTCTCCGATTTCATTATCGCAACCATCGTTATCCCCGTCCCCAACCCCTGCCTCCCAGTACCCCAACTGGGGACGATCCCCATCCCCTCAACCTCAACCTCCAGCTGCCTGTCAGCCTCCACGTTCACATTCCCCATTGTCTCCGACATCTTATGCCCCATACCCCACTTCCCCCAAACACAGACCTGTCTACCGGACCAAAGCCCTAGAATTCCAGTTCATCCCCAGTCGCGACTCCCGTAAAGCAGAATCACACATGTTCCAACGTAGGCGAGCACCCAGCCCCCTCATCTCCCCATCAGAGAGGCCAAAGCTGGGTCCCCCCCGGCCATCATCCCTTCCACTCCTCCCCACCACACCTCTGTACAGTGCCATGTACGACCTCCGAGGTTCAATCACCCCGCCATCACCTGGGAACCCCCTTGGAGAGCCTTACTTCTCGCCCTCTCCTCCCCTGTTTGCCCCCTCTGGTGCCCCTCCTCCTCCAAACTCTACATTAGTTGTCTCTCGATCCCTCTCCCCAACTCACTTCCTGTCCGGGACCTCTTCTCCGCCCCTGCACCCTCACCCTCCGCCTACATGCCTGAGTTATCCCCATCTTCCGCCCCCTTCCCCTACAAAGCCTTTTGCCTCCAAGCCGCTGCCCTACTGGACCAAGTATGACGTTGCAGACTGGCTAGGATACCTGAACTTGGGTGAACACAGAGAGCGTTTCCTGGACAACGAGATTGACGGCACCCACTTGCCCTCCCTAACCAAGGATGACTATCTGGATTTGGGTGTGACACGTGTAGGCCACCGCATGAACATAGAACGGGCCCTGAGGACCGTTATGGACAGGTATGGCTTTTTATTATCACTGACCATCTCAATTATTTGGAATATTTACAATTCGTTACATGCATTATTCAGTTAACTTTTTCAAAAACTGCACAGTTCTTTTTACCAACATGCAACTCTAACAATGTAATTAACTGCAACAGTTAATCGTACATCTAAAATGCCCTGATGTAACCAAGACACTTCTCAAAAATTTAAATATAATACACTAACAACCAGTAGCAGTACAAAATGTATTACTGTTCAAAGTATTCAAATTCAAAGTAGGGTTTTTTTTGCATAAAATGAGATTCCATTACATAAAAGAAATGACGTCACTTTACTGCAAGGACGTTATTAAAGTTGGTCCATGATCCATTGGTGGTGTTGGAACATTTTTCGTTTAGCTTATTTTAACATTGTGATTGCATGATTTAGATATTATTGTAGAAATCTGCTGTTAACCTTGCACTAGCCTTTTGCTTTATTAGCCTGCCACTTATCAGGCTAACGTTCAAAGACAACATACTACAGGCTACTATGACATTTTATGGCATACATTACTCTACTACAACTTTTTTCTGACTTACTATATACCATAGGTACATCTCAGTTCTCTTGAATTGCATGCCTGGCTCCTCCACTTGCCTTCATTCTTCATGTCTTAGTCCCTCCCATCGAGGAAGCATGGGAGAGACGCAAGCAAATCATGGGAGGAGAGATGGAATGAGCAAAGTGTTTAGAGGGATGAAACATCTATGATGCATCACATGAATTTGTCAACTGTATGGGTGGAGTCTGCAGCCCCTTCAGCTGCATGACTTCCGGGAAGGCTGCTCTCGTGTATCCTCGCTCATAGCTCCTCTGCGATCGCTCCTCAATTCTCTGTTCTCTGGGTAGAAATAAGGTCTTTGAGACAGATTTCACGGAGGAGGGACTGAACAACTTCTGGTTCAGCTGAGGAGTGACGAGCTATCAAATGAAAGACATGAGAGCTTATGACTTTTTATGATATTTTTATAACATGACACTATACTGTGATTTTTATAACATTTTACTGACATACTATGCAATGATTTTTTAGAATTTTTATGAAATACATACTATGACTTTTTAATGACCTTTTTATGACAAACTATACTATGACTTTTATATGGCATACTTTACTGTGAAGTTTATGTGTCATTGTTATGCCCTGTCTAGGGGTGGCCAAGACACAACAAGAACCAGCCCCATCTTCCCCAAGTAGCCATAGAGAAGTATCACTGAATATGAAAGGATTTAGTTTATTTACAGATTCAGATAAAAATAGTGGAAGCCTGGTCAGACTTCAGGGTGAGCCAAGGCCAACAAAACAAACCTAATGTGATGAGCAACCAATCTAACCTGAAGAAATAAAGTACACCAAAATACAACTTCTTACCTCCCTAACTCAGTATGGCTAAAGCTACAGTCGATCCATGTTTGGATGCTATTTTAGCTTTTTTGTGGCGTACTATACAAAGACTTTTTTGTGACTTTTAAGATTTTTTGTTTTTTTGTTTTTTCTCCATTAATGGACAGGACTGCTAGGTGTGAATGGGGAGTGAGAGGGGGGAGACTTGCAGGAGATCGTCAAAGGTCGGACTCAAATCCTGGACCTGTGCGTCAAGGCATAAACCTCTATGTAAATGTGCACATGCCCTACCAACTGAGCCAAGACTTAATAACATACTATAAACTATGACTTTTTTCATGACTTTATTGTGACATGCGATACTATGACTTTTTGTGACATTTTTAATGACATACTAGTATACTATGACTTTTTATGGCAAATAATACTATTACTTTTTAAATGAGTATTTCAAAAAAAAATATTCTGACTTTTATGAATTTCTTATGACATACTAAAACTTTTTATGACTTTTAATAACATACTATACACAAAGACTTTAAATCTTTATTAATTTTTATACTATCACTTTTTTCATGAGTTATTTATGACATACTATACCTTTTTATAATTTTCTGAATGATTTTCATTCTTTTCATGGCATACAAACAACTCTTTATGACTTTTAATAATATACTGTACTATGATTTTTTCAACATTTATTGACATACATTTTATTAACATACTATTATACCTTTTATGATTTCTTTAATCATCATTACTTTTTTTAGTATCATACTATACTATGACTTTTTTAATCACTTTTTGAGACATTCGATACTATTCTTTTCATTATACTACAATGTTTTTTTTTCACTTTTTTTGACATACATACTATCATTTTTTGATATAGTATGCTATGACTTTTTTATCACTTTTTTTTTACATACTATACTATGACTTTTTATCTCTTTTTGGTCTAATTTTTTAAATGCGTCTACTTTTTCATCCAATTTTTCAACAGAGTCTTACTAGAGTGTTTGCGTAGCTCAGTGGTTAAGTGGTTTTGTGCCAATCAGAAGGTTGGTGGTTTGATCCCTGGCCCTGCGGTACCATGCCATAGTGAAATATAGTGCTTTTGTAGTCTACATGACTACTCAAAGCGCTTTTACATAGAAAATCAATTTTTTCGACATACTAAACTATGGCTTTTTTGTCATACTATACTATGACTTTTGTTTATCACTTTTTGCAACGCACGCTACTTTCGAGATACTAGATCACTTTTTTCTAATTTTTTCGACATACTATACTAAGACTCTTTTATCACTTTTTTTACATACTTTATTATGACTTTTCCGACACACTATACTATCACTTTTTTCATCACACTTTTTGTCATACTATACTATGACTTTTTGTCACTTTTTTCAACATACTATACTATGGCTTTTTTGTCATACTACACTATGACTTTTTTATCACTTTTTTTGATATACCATACTATGACTTTTTAATCACTTTTTGCGACACACACTGCTTTTGACATACTATACTATCACTTTTTTTTAATCATTTTTCCAACATACTATACTATGACTTATCCCTTTTTTTGAAATACTATACTATGACTCTTTTATCACTTTTTTAACATACTTTACTATGGCTTTTTTGTCATACTATACTATGATGTTTATTTATCACTTTTTGAGACATACTGTACAATACTTTCGACATTCTATACAATCACGCTCTCATTTTTTATATACTATTACTTTTTCATCAGTTTTCTCACTCTTTTTCGACATATACTTTTTTCGACATACTATACTATGACTTTTTTATCACTTTTTTCGACATACTATACTATTACTTTTTATCACTTTTTAGACACTATTCTATGACTTTTTTATCACTTTTTTCGACATACTATACTATTACTTTTTATCACTTTTTTAGACACTATTCTATGACTTTTTCAACATGCTATACTATGGTTTTTTGTCATACTATACTATGACTATTTTAATCACTTTTTTCAACATAATATACTGTGACCTTTTTCTCACTCTTTTTCAACATATTATACTATGACTTTTTTATCACTTTTTTTGACATATACTATGACTTTTTTTATCACTTTTTTTGACATAATATACTGTGACCTTTTTCTCACTTTTTTCGATATACTATACAATGATTCTTTTCATTGTACTATACTGTCTTTTTCGACATACTGTACTGTGACTTTTTTCTCACTTTTTTAATATACTATGATTCTTTTCATTATACCATATTGTCTTTTTTGTCACTTTTTTCGACATACTATACTATGACTTTTTTTGTCATACTATACTATGACTTTTTTCATCACTTTTTAACATACTATTCTATAACTTTTTCGACATACTATACAATGACTTTTTTAATCACTTTGTTCAACATAATATACTGTGACCTTTTTCTCACTCTTTTTCAACATATACTTTTTTTGACATACTATACTATTACTTTTTTATCACTTTTTTCGACATACTATACTATGACTTTTTCATCACTTTTTTCGACATACTATACTATTACCTTTTATCACTTTTTTAGACACTATTCTATGACTTTTTCGACATGCTATACTATGGCTTTTTTGTCATACTATACTATGACTTTTTTAATCACTCTTTTTGACATAATATACTGTGACCTTATTCTCACTCTTTTTTGACATACTAAACTATGACTTTTTTCATCATTTTTTTCAAAATATTATACTATGGCTTTTTTATCACTTTTTTCGACATAATATAATGTGACCTTTTTCTCACTTTTTTGATCCATCCATCCATCCATCCATCCATCTTCATCCGCTTATCCGGTATCGGGTCGCGGGGGCAGCAGCTCCAGTAGGGGACCCCAAACTTCCCTTTCCCGAGCCACATCAACCAGCTCCGACTGGGGGATCCCGAGGCGTTCCCAGGCCAGGTTGGAGATATAATCTCTCCACCTAGTCCTGGGTCTTCCCCGAGGCCTCCTCCCAGCTGGACGTGCCTGGAACACCTCCCTAGGGAGGCGCCCTGGAGGCATCCTTACCAGATGCCCGAACCACCTCAACTGGCTCCTTTCGACGCGAAGGAGCAGCGGCTCTACTCCGAGCTCCTCTCGGATGACTGAGCTTCTCACCCTATCTCTAAGGGAGACGCCAGCCACCCTCCTGAGGAAACCCATTTCGCCGCTTGTACCCTGGACCTCGTTCTTTCGGTCATGACCCAGCCTTCATGACCATAGGTGAGGGTAGGAACGAAAATTGCCCGTAGATCGAGAGCTTTGCCTTCTGGCTCAGCTCTCTTTTCGTTACAACGGTGCGATAAACTGAATGTAATACCGCACCAGCTGCTCCGATTCTCCGACCAATCTCACGCTCCATGGTCCCCTCACTCGCGAACAAGACCCCAAGGTACTTAAACTCCTTCACTTGGGGTAAGGACTCACTCCCTACCCGAAGAAAGCACTCCATCGGTTTCCTGCTGAGAACCATGGCCTCAGATTTAGAGGTGCTGATCCTCATCCCAGCCGCTTCACACTCGGCTGCGAACCGATCCAGTGAGTGCTGGAGGTCACAGGCCGATGACGCCATCAAGACCACATCATCTGCAAAAGCAGCGATGAGATCCCGAGCCCACCGAACTGCAACCCCTCCCGCCTCGACTACGCCTCGATATCCTGTCCATAAATATTACAAACAGGATTGGTGACAAAGCGCAGCCCTGGCGGAGGCCAACCCTCACCTGGAACGAGTCCGACTTACTGCCGAGAACCCGGACACAGCTCTCGCTTTGGTCATACAGAGATTGGATGGCCCTGAGAAGGGACCCCCTCACCCCATACTCCCGCAGCACCTCCCACATTTCTCCCGGGGACCCGGTCATACGCCTTCTCCAGATCCACAAAACACATGTAGACTGGTTGGGCATACTCCCAGGCCCCTCCAAGATCCTTGCGAGTGAAGATCTGATCCGTTGTTCCACGGCCAGGACGGAATCCACATTGTTCCTCTTCAATCCGAGGTTCGACTATCGGCCGAACCCTCCTTTCCAGCACCTTGGAGTAGACTTTACCAGGGAGGCTGAGAAGTGTGATACCCCTGTAATTGGCACACACCCTCTGGTCCCCCTTTTTGAATAGGGAACCACCACCCCGGTCTGCCACTCCTTAGGCACCGTCCCAGACTTCCACGCAATGTTGAAGAGGCGTGTCAACCAAGACATCCCCTCCACACCCAGAGCTTTCAGCATTTCTGGACGGATCTCATCAATCCCTGGGGCTTTGCCGCTGTGGAGTTGTTTGACTACCTCAGCGACTTCCACCAGGGAAATTGACGACAATCCCCATCATCCTCTAGCTCTGCCTCTACCACAGAGGGCGTGTCGGCTGGATTTAGGAGTTCCTCAAAGTGCTCCTTCCACCGCTCTATTACCTCCCCAGTTGAGGTCAACAACGTCCCATCCTTACTGTATACAGCTTGGATGATTCCTTGCTTCCTCCTAAGGTGGCGAACGGTTTTCCAGAAGCACCTTGGTGCCGACCGAAAGTCCTTCTCCATGTCTTCTCCGAACTTCTCCCACACCCGCTGCTTTGCCTCTGTCATGGCAGAGGCTGCAGCCCTTCGGGCCCGTCGGTACCCTGCAACTGCCTCCGAGTCCTCCGGGATAACATATCCGGAAAGACTCCTTCTTCAGTCGGACGGCTTCCCTGACCACCGGTGTCCACCAGGGTGTTCGTGGGTTACCGCCCCTTGAGGCACCTAAGACCCTATGACCACAGCTCGCCGCCGCAGCTTCAGCAATGGAAACTTTGAACATTGTCCACTCAGGTTCAATGCCCCCAGCCTCCACAGGGATGCCCGAAAGCTCCGCCGGAGGTGTGAGTTGAAAGTCCGTCGGACAGGGGCCTCCTCCAGACGTTCCCAATTCACCCGCACTGCCCGTTTGGGTTTACCAGGTCTGTCCAGAGTCTTCCCCACCCCTGACCCAACTCACCACCAGATGGTGATCAGTTGACAGCTCTGCCCCTCTCTTCACCCGAGTGTCCAAAACATACGGCCTCAGATCAGATGAAACGATTATAAAATCAATCATTGACCTTTGGCCTAGGGTGCTCTGGTACCACGTACACTTATGAGCATCCCTATGTTCGAACATGGTGTTTGTGATGGACAATCCGTGACTAGCACAGAAGTCCAACAACAGACAACCACTCTGGTTTAGATCAGGAGGCCGTTCCTCCCAATCACGCCTCTCCAAGTATCTCCATCATCACCCACGTGTGCGTTGAAGTCCCCCAGCAGAACTATGGAGTCCCTACTGGAGCCCCATACAGGACTCCATTCAAGGTCTCCAAGAAGGCCGAATACTCCGAACTCTTGTTTGGTGCATATGCACAAACAACAGTCAGAGTTTTCCCCCCCATCACCCGCAGGCGTAGGGAGGCGACCCTCTCGTCCACCGGGGTAAACTCCAACGCAGCGGCACTCAGCCAGGGACTTGTGAGTATCCCCACACCCGCCCGGCGCCTCACACCATGGGCAACTCCAGAGTAGGACAGAGTCCAACCCCTATCCAGGAGTACGGTTCCAGAACCGAGACTGTGCGTAGAGGTAAGCCCCACCAGATCTAACTGGTAGCGCTCCACCTCCCGCACAAGTTCCGGCTCCTTCCCCCACAGAGAGGTGACATTCCACGTCCCCAGAGCCAGCCTCTGCCGCCCGGGTCTGGTCCGTCGAAGCCCCTGACCTTCGCTGCCACCCATGCCACAGCGCACCCGACCCCTTTGGTTCCTCCCACAGGTGGTAGGCCCATGGGCAGGAGGGAGAGGTGCCACGTCACTTCTTCGGGCTGTGCCCGACCGGGCTCCGTGGCAAACCCGGCCACCAGGCGCTCGCTGTCGAGCCCACCATCTGGGCCTGGCTCCAGACGGGGGCCCCGGGCTTCCTCCGGGCGGGGTCTCTCTATCCCTTCCGTGTTCTTCCATTAGGGTTTGTGAACCATTCTTTGTCTGGCCCCTCCCCCGAGACCTCTTTGCCATGGGAGACCCTACCAGGAGCACAAAGCTCCAGACAACACAGCCCTCAGGTTCATAGGGACACACAAACCTCTCCACCACAATAAGGTGATGGTTCCCGGAGAGGAATACTCTATACTTTTTTGATATACTATACAATGATTCTTTTAATTGTACTATACTTTTTTTCGACATACAGTACTATGACTTTTTTATCACTTTTTTTTGACATACTATACTATGACTTTTCATCACTTTTTCTCATTTTTTTGACGTACTGTACGCTCTCATTTTTATATACTATTACTTTTTCATCAGTTTTCTCACTCTTTTTCGACATATACTTTTTTCGACATTCTATACTATGACTTTTTTATCACTTTTTTCGACATACTATACTATTACTTTTTATCACTTTTTTCGACATACTATACTATGACTTTTTTATCACTTTTTTCGACATACTATACTATTACTTTTTATCACTTTTTTCGACATACTATACTATGACTTTTTTATCACTTTTTTCGACATACTATACTATTACTTTTTATCACTTTTTTCGACATACTATACTATGACTTTTTTTAATCACTTTTTTCGACATACTATACTATTACTTTTTATCACTTTTTAGACACTATTCTATGACTTTTTTTATCACTTTTTTCGACATACTATACTATTACTTTTTATCACTTTTTTAGACACTATTCTATGACTTTTTCGACATGCTATACTATGGTTTTTTGCATTCTATACTATGACTATTTTAATCACTTTTTTCAACATAATATACTGTGACCTGTTTCTCACTCTTTTTCAACATATTATACTATGACTTTTTTATCACTTTTTTGACATATACTATGACTTTTTTTATCACTTTTTTTGACATAATATACTGTGACCTTTTTCTCACTTTTTTCGATATACTATACAATGATTCTTTTCATTGTACTATACTGTCTTTTTCGACATACTGTACTGTGACTTTTTTCTCACTTTTTTAATATACTATGATTATTTTCATTATAAAATGTTGTCTTTTTTGTCACTTTTTTCGACATACGATTTAAAATATACTATACAATGACTTTTTTCAACGTACTATTCTAGGACTTTTTTATCACTTTTTCCGACCTACTGTTCTGTGACTTTTCGACATACTATACAATGGCTTTGTTGTCATACTATACTATGCCTTTTTTATCACTTTTTTCGACATTCTATACTATGGCTTTTCTCATCACTTTTTTTGTCTTACTATACTATGACCTTTTTCACTTTTTTGACATACTATTCTATGATTTTTTTGACATACTATACTATAACTTTTTTAATCATTTTTTTCAATACTATATACTGTGACCTTTTTCTCACTCTTTTTTGACATATACTTTTTTAGACATACTATACTATGACTTTTTATCACTTTTTGAGACATACGATACTTTTGGCATACTATACTATGACTTTTTGTTCATACTCTACTATGACTTTTTTGATATACTATACTATGATTCTTTTCATTATACCATATTGTCTTTTTTGTCACTTTTTTCGACATACTATACTATGACTTTTTTTGTCATACTATACTATGACTTTTTTCATCACTTTTTAACATACTATTCTATGACTTTTTCGACATACTATACGATGACTTTTTTAATCACTTTGTTCAACATAATATACTGTGACCTTTTTCTCACTCTTTTTCAACATATACTTTTTTTGACATACTATACTATTACTTTTTTATCACTTTTTTCGACATACTATACTATGACTTTTTTATCACTTTTTTAGACATACTATACTATTACTTTTTATCACTTTTTTCGACATTCTATACTATGACTTTTTTATCACTTTTTTCGACATACTATACTATTACCTTTTATCACTTTTTTAGACACTATTCTATGACTTTTTCGACATGCTATACTATGGCTTTTTTGTCATACTATACTATGACTTTTTTAATCACTCTTTTTGACATAATATACTGTGACCTTATTCTCACTCTTTTTTGACATACTAAACTATGACTTTTTTCATCATTTTTTTCAAAATATTATACTATGGCTTTTTTATCACTTTTTTCAACATAATATAATGTGACCTTTTTCTCACTTTTTTGATATACTATACAATGATTCTTTTAATTGTACTATACTTTTTTTCGACATACAGTACTATGACTTTTTTATCACTTTTTTTTGACATACTATATTATGACTTTTCATCACTTTTTGAGACATACAATACTTTCGACATACTATACTATGACTTCTTGTTCATACTCTACTATGACTTTTTTCTCACTTTTTTCTGATACTATGAGTCTTTTCATTATACCATATTGTCTTTTTTGTCACTTGTTTCGACATACTATACTATGACTTATCACTTTTTGAGACATACAATACTTTCGACATACTATACTATGACTTTTTTTGTCACACTATACTATGACTTTTTCAACATACTATACGTTGACTTTTTTAATCACTTTGTTCAACATAATATACTGTGACTTTTTTCTCACTCTTTTTTGACATATACTATGACTTTTTATCATTTTTTTCAACATACTATATTGTAACTTTTTTATCACTTTTTTAGACACTATTCTATGACTTTTTCGACATGCTATACTATGGTTTTTTGTCATACTATACTATGACTTTTTTAATCACTTTTTTTAACATAATATACTGTGACCTTTTTCTCACTCTTTTCCAACATACTGTATTGTAACTTTTGTATCATTTTTTTAGACATACTATACTATCACTTTTTAATCACTTTTTTTAGACATACTATTCTATGGCTTTTTTGTCATACTATACTATGACTTTTTTTATCACTTTTTCTGACATACTATATACCTACTATTCTGTGACTTTTTTGACATACTATAATAATAATAATAATAATACATTTTATTTGTAATGCACTTTACATTTAAACAAATCTCAAAGTGCTACAGGTAAGATCATAAAAGCAAGGTAAAAAACATCTGTAAAATATCTATAAATAGTGCGACAACATACTATGACTTTTTTTCACTTTTTCGACATACTATACTATGACTTTTTTATCACTTTTTTTGACATATTGTACTATGCCTTTTTATCACTTTTTTCGACATACTATATGGCTTTTTTGTCATACTATACTATGACTTTTTTCACTTTTTTATGACATGCTATACTATGGCTTTTTTAATCACTTTTTTCGACATAATATACTGTGACCTTTTTCTCTCTTTTTTGACATACTATACTATGACTTTTTCAACATATTATACTATGACTTTTTTATCACTTTTTTGACATACTGTACTGACTTTTTTCATCACTTTTTTCAATATACTATACTATGGCTTTTTTCATACTATACTATGACTTTTTCCTCACTTTTTTTTGACATACTATACTATGACTTTTTGCTACATGCTATGGCATTTTTCATATACTATACTATGACTTTTTCTTACATTTTTGACATACTATACTATGACTTTTTAAATTACTTTTGGTAACAGACAGACAGACAGATAGATTTTATTGATACCATTTTTTAAAACACACGTTTTTACATTACAGAGCAGGTAATCCAGGCATTGCACGGGAAAATATATATGAATATAAAATAAACACAACAAATAACATAAATGAAATAGCTTTTTAATTAATAACATACTACTAGACTAAAATACATGCTGAAGCTACAAATATAGTTAATGGACTGCACTTGCATCATGCTTTACAATGCCTCACTTTAACTCATACACACACCTAAAGCAGTGAAACTACAAACACTAAAGAAACTTAGAGACTTCCCATCCCTATAATTAATGGTCAGTTGTAAAAATCTACCACAGCCGTCAGGGTGGCTCAGGTCAACTAACCAATCAACAAACATCTTCAGACAACTGCATGTGTACAGTTCAGTCAAAGGCTAAAGGTCTAAAACAAGTATACCTTTCTCCTGAAGTACCTTGCATTTCATATAAAAACAGAGGATAATGACCAAAGATGGTCTATTCATAGGTTAAAGTTGAACTCCTGTTGTGATGGAAAACACCAAACATCACTTGTGTCCTATGCTTGTTCTTCTGTCCTCAGGATGTCCAGCAGTCCATTCCCCATCTCTGTTCTCTCACCTCGGGATGGACAGACTGAGAGGAGGAGGGACGACGGGAGTCGGAGCTGAGGTTGCAAACGCATAAGCAGAAAGAAAGACAGAGTGAGAAAGAAAGAGGGGTTGGAGTCAATGAGGGAGGAAAACACAACTGCTGCTATCCATGGAGGATTCACACAACACATGAGGGGAGGACAGATTTCACACAGAGAGGACAGAAAGAGGGAGTCAAGTCCCAAAGGAAACACAGGGATGGAAGAAGGGCTGACGATCCATGAAGACACCGGCTGGCGCTCCCCAGTTGTGGCAGGCTGATTTACACAAGTACACTCCCCACATGCATGTACGGACACACCAATCAACAAACAAGTAACACAAAAACTTATATCCAGAAATCATACAAAGACAGATATTATGAGGGATTAAACCGAAGCAAATACTTTTTTGAGAGAGGATTAAATCTAAAGCCAGTTTGATTAAAAAAAGAAGAAGAGCAGGTTGTTTTGTTGGCGCGCTACAGAAAAAAGATGAAGGTGTTCTTCATCGTGCAGGCATCTTGTTAAAAAGTCTTCTTACGCCCTCAACCGGCTGTTCAGGTTTACGAGTGGAACCCACCAAGGGTGCAATCAAGGACAACCCCTCCCCGTGTGACTGGATGTTAGTTTTAAATGTTGTGTCTGAATTTTTGAGGATGAATGGGGGTCAATGTGTGCAGATGTGAGGCTTTGTCTGTCTGCATGGTGAACGTAGGACGACGCAGGGCCGTATATCAGGACAGCTTCCACGTCTTTCAGAGGCGACGAGGGTTCAGACAGATGACTTGGTTCAAACCAAGGAGGCTGTCTGTGTTTTCAGCTTTGATTGGTTATGTCTTGTTTTTACCTCACCACCGATAGGGCTCTGTCCTCTCTGCAGGTCCTGTGATCAGGATCTTAAGTGTTTCTCTATAGCTCTTTATCATCTTAAGTCTTATAATGACATATATACAGACTGGTCACTGTATCACAAATTTGTAGCAAAATCAAGTGCCCAGACCAACAAAAAAAATACAAATAAAATAAAGAATCACACCGATACACACACAGGCACCCCAGTTACTACTATACATGCCTGCATGCATACACCAACATGTAGACACACACACTTGCAAGTAATTGTGTTAAGAGTTTATGGGACACCTTATATATAGATACACTATATGTTCGGATCAAAGATATATAAAAGGAGACAGACTGCTTTCAACTGTTAGACTGGATATGTGACAATGTGAAGAGAAGTACCCCTGAGGATTTTAGTAACCGAGGAAGACTTCCTCAGCGTTGAGGCAACGGTTGTTCAACCATTCAGACCTTCCGTCCGAGGGAGACTGGAAAGGAGAGGGGAGGGGAAGAGGAAAAACTGCCATTTTCTTGCTCTTTCCCACCCAATCGCCCCTGCTCCTTCCAGGAGTGGCCTTTCTCTCTCGACAAAATCCAGGAGGAAACAAGCAGCCACCCAGCCGAGGGGATCTGAGAGACAACGCTTATATCGAGTTTTAATACTATGATTGTTCTTACAATTTTTAAACTTCAAATGGGAATACTGATATTGATATGAAGAGATTTATTGTTACCATTTATCATTACTTCATCGTCCTTACTGTTATAGCTTCAGAGAGTTTCTGGTATGGTGCTCTTGTGCAGTCAGGGTATTTTCTGACTTTGTGATGAAGATGGTGTTGGTGAAATATACATACATATATATATATATATATATATATTTTTTTTTTTAATAGAAAGATGCATATTATTTCTTGCACGGTACCCTTAACATTGCTTCTATGTGATAAGAAGCATTGTAAGTGAAGCACATTTTTAGAAACACTTATTTTCTGCTTTCTTTTTTTCTTTCAGTAGACTGTGAAGCTTTAATCAAAATCATGTTGCCCTTTATGGCCTCAAAGATTTCCTCACTCTTTTAAAAGTTAGTTGCCACTTAATATGCAGATACTAAAAATGTAGCCCAAGATACACATAAGCGAAAATGATGATCACTTTATTTAATCTGTCCTTTTTTTCCCTAAATTCTGGCCAACAAACACCCCCTTTTGATTAATTACACACACAAACTTTTCATTCTCTTTCTGCGTCTTGATGTGCCATATTGCACTAAAGTCTTTTTTTCCCCTTTCCTATCAGCATCCACTGCACATTCACATCTCATTATAACCTCAGTCCTGCTTTTCTCATTACTGCTTATGAGATCAAATATAAGGGCTCTCTCATGACCTGTCTACCTTGAACAACACTTCACCTCTCCTGCCACTTTTGAGTCCTCGAACACATGTCAAACGTACGTCATACATCAGATGACAGTTGGTGGAGTTTACTCTACCGGGTCCAGCTGTCTTGTCTATTTTTTGCAAAAAAGATAAATGAGTTTTTGTAGATCATTTCGCTCAGAGTGCACATACATACAGGCATGTGAATGAACAACGGTCAGGTGGATTTGTCTGGAATTGTTTTGTGCTGGTGGTCAATGAGAGATTATATTTGAATGGAAGGGAAATAGCAATAAGGACGATGAAACCAATGGTTATCTAATTATGGTTTAAGATGTAAAAAGAAAAAGAAGTCTCAAAAGTTCTAAAGAATCTCTGTCTTCCAAATGTTTAACATGAAAAGGTACAATGTATTTATTTAACTGTTCTGCTTTCTTTACAGTTCGACCCGTTCTCGACATCCCCCCCCCTTCTGCTGTTGTTGACCTGACAGTATTAAGAGCTGCAGTCTGTTTTCGCTCATCATTTGCATCTCCTTGTTTGTACAAAGCACCTTCTGCCATCGCTGACATGTGCCAGTATGCTCACAGCTCATTGTTTATTACCAGCATATTATGCAATGACCCTATTTTCATTAGCAACTGTATTTTTTTTTTTTACATTTCCCTTTAAAGGGTTTGAAGTAACTTCCGGCCAAAGAAGGGCATGTTTCTGAAAGAGTGAACAAGCAGAATGTGGCTTAGTGTCCAAACTCATTTCTACTTGTTTCTATTAGGTCTCAAATGTGTTTGCTAGTGTAAATAGGGCCAACTAATTCTTTGGATAAGACATTCTAAAAACATATCTTACTGATACAATGTTCTCGTTAAGTGGCTGGTGAGAAGTGTTTTCAAACCTCTTTGCATTATGGTGGCTCATTATTGCCGTCAGGAGATAAAGTACGATCTAAGGGAACCGGTGTGACTCTATAGAAAGCATTTCTTTTCCTTTAAGAGATCTTTTAAAATATGAGAATATGAACTGATGACTTACAGAATATATATGTATATGTAATACGCATATACACATTCATATAAATATATGAATTTCAAAAGTTTTAAGAGATCATAAATTGTTAGAATTATAATAAAGATACAGAAACAAAGTTGTAATTTGTTTTGTGATTTTCTTGAATCTGATATTTACTGTAGAGCAAGACAATGCTCTAAATGAATTTGGGTGTATTGTACCATTTATGTAACCCTACATGAGATTAAATGGATTATAGGTTATTAAAATCTCATACACCACTGTAAGTAAAGCTAGCCCTGCAGTACATTATATACGATGTACCAATATACTTAGGTGACTATTTCATGTTGAGGGACCTAGAAATAAATTACACCCTCCTGTAAATTTCTCCATAAATATTAAATTACAGGGTATAGAGTCAACCAACAGCCTTTTGTCCTTTCACAAAAACAATGTAAATTACAGTGAAAATGGATTTATTTGCATTGTGCACACCTAAAAGGGGAATAGCTATATAGTACAGCACTCTTCAGTCTTAAGACTGTTTTCCCTTCAATAGTGTGCACTCATGTTAAAACTTAGTATATCATTTTCTAAACATCTTTGAGTGTTTAAAACACAAAATTGATTTACAATTAAAATCAGTGTCCGGTTCCGAGTGCTTTAAGTCAACAGAATAATCAGAGAAACTGCAAAACATTAGCGTTAATGTTAATGTCAGTTTGGTAACTTCAGCAACAAGTCAATATACTGTCCCTATACTCTGGTATAGTAGTTGCACAAAAGGGATGAAACAAAATACTTTAAGTGTTTTATTTGATTTAAAATTAAATACAGTTTAACATTCACTTTGAAAAAAAAAAAATTGTACAACATTGTTATAAAGCTGATGTCTGCAGGAGGACCAGTACCTGAAAAATAAACAGGAAACAGCAGTCAGAATAACCTGAATCCTACAAGGTTAAAATGTTTTTTTCCTTCATCAATCATCTCATCAGAGTCCGCCTTGTCAAGGGCGGAACTGCACTTCTGTCATCACTAGTTTTCTGAGCCCAGTGCTATACATCACAAGAGATCAGCATTCACAGTGTCTGCTACTTAAAAGGCCAAGAGATGCTGCGCTATGACAAACCTGATTTAAGTCCAGTCTGTAAGTGGCTTCACTTCAACACCTGAAGGAAGAAAAGACAAAAAACATTTTAATTGGGTTAAAATTCACACATTTGACACTCATTTGTGTAGTTTCTCCTCAGAAACTCTGGCTTGTCAGGGCCAAAGATGCACGTTTGTCTTCATACAGACTCGGAGCCCAGTGCAAGTCATCAGGGGAGAGGGACAGCTGAAGTCATACGAGTTACATACAACTGGCAGGTAACCAGCACTGGGCTGCAGTAGCTGACATGCACAAGAATAGCTAGATTCCCAAACAGATCAACATACCCAACCCATTTTGGTAATGTGCTCAAAGCAGACTACATGAGACATAATTTGCTTTTATTGAAGGCAACTTAGGACTAAGTTTATTTCAAATATCTTCAATAGAAGTGTATACTATGTGTAGTCTGGACTCGAGGACCTGGTGAGAGTTGTAATGTGTTCATTGCTCTCCAGTGGTCACAGATAATGCCAACACTACACCTTTGTCCATTTTAACATTTACACCAAAAGATATTGTAAACTGTGTCTAGCTGGTAGACCTGTTGACTGTCTTGAGAACATTTATAATTATGAGCATACACACATTTTACTAGGGGTGTGCAAAAACGTATTTGAATTGCAATTCAAGCTTTAAATAATGAAAATACATTATTTGACTCAAATCATTTTTGGGATCGGAAATCGATATTACAACCGTGCGACTAAACCTCAAGAATCGTACCCAACATTTGACTTACCCATCTGGAGTTCAGTCTATGCTCGTTTCCAATCGTTGTAAGTGATCTAAAAAAAAAAAAGACAAAAGCATGCGTTATTGTTTTGTCTTGACCATAATCTAGACCAACATTGACTTATTTTCTCCTCAGAAACTCTGGCTTGTCAGGGCCAAAGATGCACGTTTTTCTTCATACTGACTAAGAGCCCAGTGCAAGTCATCAGGGGAGAGGGTCAGCTAAACCGATATAAGTGTATAGCTTATATACAAGCACAAACATTGCGTTAAAAATGCAATTATTCATGCTGTTCTAATATTTATCGTGTGATCGCTAATGTCACCGCTGTTGGCTACTATACTAATGTACCCTGTTAGCTACCGTGCTAACCACGTGGAGCTAACGATCGGCCCCAGCGTTACTAATGCTAATGCAGCTGCTAAGGGAACAAGCAACCAAACCCAATTCAAAAATGTGTCATTTTAATTTTGTTGTGTTCAACACCAGTCAAGACGTGTCCTATCAGTGGACACATGATTTGAGTTGCAGCTTCATTTCGATGTTAAATTAGATATACAGTTTAGCTACCAAGACCGTTTACCTAAGTTTCTTACTGGCGGCTCCCGCAGTTAGATACCGCTAGCGTTAGCTAGCTAGCTAATCGTACCGAGTTTAAGGCTAGCATGAAACTACTATAAGCGACGAACGTTATATTAACGTTTTTAATTCACAGAACAGAAAGTCTGTGGGTTGCAGTAACATTAGTTGTATAACTACTACTAAATCACAAAAAGTGAAATTCCTAATATAATCTTACCAGGTTCAAAAGCGTTGCTTCAGTCGAGGTAGACAGGAGCCAAGTGAGTACAGCAGCTTGTGCGTCTTCATCTCTAGTACTTGGCGGTGCTAACTAGTTCCTCTTCTTATGAATATGGCCGGTTGGCAGCCAGCTTATAAAACCACTACCGCCGCCTAGTGGATTGGACTGGTGCGGGAAAATGACCAAGAAACAGGTCGAACTCCTCTCTTCTTAACCTATAACTAGTTACCTTATTAAGTGACTACTATTAAAATTCACTTTACTGGTAAAGTCCACATAATATGCTAAGATTCACAAAGTTTACAATACTGGTTGCTTGAAATCGTGCATTTATCTATGGCTAAAATGAGTAGTACTGCCCTCCGGTGGCCACACTGCGCAACTACGTCACTATTAAATGTTATATTTTGAAAGTATCAACCGGAAATAATACGATGTTATTACGTTTGGCTTTACATCGTTGTAACCAGTAGACTGTCAAAGGACAAACGCAACAGTCCTGAATAGGCTACTACTATGTTGTTGCGTTAGACTGTACTAGTAGAGTGTAGTACTCTATCTGGTCTAGACCTACTCTATCTGGTCTAGACCTACTCTATCTGGTCTAGACCTACTCTATCTGTAAAGTGTCTCGAGATAACTCTTGTTATGAATTGATACTATAAATAAAATTGAAAATTGAATTGAAATTGAATAGTTCTTCACTCTACTTAACCACTCGAGGGCAGAATTACTCGTGATTTTGAATATGTATGGTGTTGACATCATAGATAAAGATATATTATATGTCTATGGTTGACATAGTCAGAACTAAATTGAAGTAAAGAAAACGGAACAAACAAACGTTTTTTTTCGGAATTAGAAAGTAAGTTTTAAAGACAATTGTCAAAAACCTTGGAGTGAGATTTGGGGGGGGGGGCAACCCATATTTCGCCGCGTACAAAACAATTTATTTGGCATTTTCAGCAACATTATCATTCAGGGTTTAAAATGGGATTTGTTATGTGTGGGGGGATGGGGGGCTCTCCCTAGGGGGTCTGGGGGTATGCCCACCCAGAATCTTTTTTGAAAAATAAACCATTAAATGTCATTTTCTGGAGAGTTTTGAGCAAAAAAAGAAGAAATCAAGTCTTACATGATATGTGCAAAACTGTAGGGTTAAGAGCCTTTGCACTGTTGTATCAACAGGTATCAGGGCATTTAGCATTTACATTAATGTTAATCAGTCATCACTTGATTACACATTGTATTACCTTCTTATGATATAAGAACTGAAGCAGACAATGTGCCAACATGAAGAGACAGTGCAGCATATGTCAGTAGCAACAGCTGAGAAGATTTAGGTCTGTGGTGAACAGGTCCACCTCACACAAATTTCCTTCTCTCATTCTCTCTCATGACTACCCACACACACACACACACACACACACACACACACACACACACACGCACCCACACCCACACGGTTTTCAGTGTAGGGACCAGGGACCCAAAGTTAAATTAATGTTGGTCTACCAGAGGGATCAACTAAGACCACTTCAATTCTAAAGAAGGAGAAATGTAACTGATTTACATCAATTCTAATCCTTTAACCTTTGTGCCAAGGCTCAGTAATGTTTGGCCCCCATCCTCTGGGCCCCCCGTCCTCTGTGCCCCACTTACTGGATTTACTTTATTACTTTGAGAAAATAAAGACTATTTGTTCATTTTATTCAATTCAATTTTCAATTCAATTTTATTTATAGTATCAATTCATAACAAGAGTTATCTCAAGACACTTTACAGATAGAGTAGGTCTAGACCAGATAGAGTAGGTCTAGACTACACTCCAGAATTTACAAGGACCCAACAGTTCTAGTAGTTCCCTCCAGAGCAAGCAACAGTGCGACAGTGGCGAGGAAAAACTTCCTTTTAGGAAGAAACCTCGGACAGACCCAGGCTCTTGGTAGGCGGTGTCTGACGACCGGTTGGGGTTAGAATGAAGAGTGGCAATAACAGCCACAGAAAAGATAACAGTTTGTAGTAGTTCTTTGTAGTAGTTCATGGCATAGCAGGGAATTGTGCGGCATTACAAGGCACAGCAGGACGTAGCAGGATGAACACGGCATCACAGGATGTGTAGCAGGACCATGGCTACAGCTGCTACCATGATGTTGGAGCCTCCCTGATCCGAGGGAACATGCTGGGGAAAAAAGAACATAAGGACTCCGGGGAATGACTCCCCAGAGCTAGGTTAGTAACAAGCATTTCTGGGACATAGATGCACACAAATGGAAAGATAGAAAGATAAAAAGATAGAGCAGAGAGGAGCTCAGTGTGTCAAAGGAATTCCCCCAGCTGTCTAAAACTGTTACAGCATAACTGGGAGAGCATAACTAACTAGGAGAGCATGACTAACTAGGAGAGACAGGGTAAAGAGAGCTGCCGGATCGGCTAGACTCTCCCCAGCCGGATCGGGTTGTATGCCCTGCCTCCCTCTAGTTTTATTATATTATTGATTGTATGATAGATAGATCTGACAACTATGACGAGAAGCAGGTAGGCCGGGTTAGGCGGACAATATTCAATTCTATGCCCTAACTATACGCTTGATCAAAGAGGAAAGTCTTAAGTCTACTCTTAAATGTGGAGACTGTGTCTGCCTCCTGAACCCAAACTGGAACCTGGTTCCACAGGAGAGAGAGCCTGATAGCTGAACGCTCTGGCTCCCGTTCTACTTTAGAGACTCTAGGAACCACCAGTAACCCTGCATTCTGGGAGCGCAGTGCTCTTGCAGGGTTGTAAGGTACTATGAGCTCTTTAAGATAAGATGGTGCCTGACCATGAAGAGCTTTGTAGGCGAGAAGAAGGATTTTAAATTCTATTCTAGATTTTACAGGAAGCCAATGCAGAGAAGCTAAAACAGGAGAGATATGATCTCTTTTCCTAGTTCCTGTCAGAACACGTGCTGCAGCATTCTGGACCAGCTGAAGACTTTTTATGGACTTTTTGAGCATCCTGATAGTAAAGAATTGCAGTAATCTAGCCTAGAAGTAACAAATGCATGGACTAGTTTTTCTGCATCATTTTTAGACAGGATATTCCTGATTTTAGCAATATTACGCAGGTGAAAAAGGCGATCCTTGAAATTTGCTTTATGTGGGAATTAAAGGACAAATCCTGATCAAAGATAACTCCAAGATTCCTCACAGTGGTGCTGGAGGCCAGAGTGATGCCATCCAGAGTAACTATCTCTTTGGATAATGCGTCACGGAGGTGCTTGGGTCCCAGAGCAATAACTTCAGTTTTATCTGAGTTCAACATTAGAAAATTACAGCTCATCCAGGTTTTAATATCCTGAAGGCACATTTGAAGTTTAGCTAACTGATTAGTTTCATCCGGCTTGATCGATAGATATAATTGAGTATCATCTGCATAACAATGAAAGTTTATGGAATGCTTCCTGATAATATTGCCTAAAGGAAGCATATATAAAGTGAACAGGATTGGACCGAGCACAGATCCTTGTGGGACTCCATGACTAACTCTGGCGTGCACAGAGGATTCATCGTTAACATGAACAAACTGAGATCGATCTGATAAATAAGACTTAAACCAGCTTAGAGCTGTCCCTTTAATGCCAATTAAATGTTCCAGTCTCTGTAATAAGACATGGTGGTCAATGGTATCAAATGCAGCACTAAGATCTAATAACACCAGTACAGAGATAAGTCCTTTGTCTGATGCAATTAGGAGGTCATTAGTAATTTTCACAAGTGCTGTCTCTGTACTATGATTAACTCTAAATCCTGACTGAAAATCCTCATATAAACTGTTGCTATGCAGAAAGTCACACAGCTGTTTGGCGACTACTTTCTCAAGAATCTTAGAGAGAAATGGAAGGTTGGATATAGGTCTATAGTTGGCTAAAACATCTGGATCAAGGTTGGGCTTTTTCAGAAGAGGTTTAATTACAGCCACTTTAAAGTGCTGTGGTACATAGCCTGTTAATAAAGACAGATTGGTTATATCTAGTAGAGAAGTGTTGACTAAGGGTAAAACTTCTTTAAGTAGCCTAGTCGGGATGGGGTCTAAGAGGCAGGTTGATGGTTTAGATGAAGAAATAATTGAATTAAATTGATAAAGATCAAGTGAAGCAAAGCAATCTAAACATATATCTGGTTTTACAGCTGTTTCTGCGGTTCCTGAGTTTAGAGATAAGTCAGTGCCAGTTAAAGGCAGGTCTTGGTGAATTTTGCTTCTAATAGTTATAATTTTATCATTGAAAAACCTCATAAAGTCATTACTACTAAGAGCTATGGGAATACTTGGCTCAGTAGAGCTGTGACCTTCCGTTAGCCTGGCTACAGTACTAAAAAGAAACCTGGGGTTGTTCCTATTTTCCTCTATTAATGACGAGTAGTACGCTGCTCTGGCATTACGGAGGGCCTTCCTATATGTTTTAAGACTATCTTGCCAGATAAAACGAGAACTTTCTAATTTGGTGGAACGCCAAGTCTTCTCAAGTTTCCGTGATATTTGCTTTAATTTGCGAGTTTCAGTGTTATACCATGGAGCTAACCGTCTTTGTTTTATTATCTTCTTTTTTAGAGGGGCAACAGAGTCGAGTGTCATTCGCAACGAGCCTGCTGCACTATCAACAAAATGATCAATTTGGGAGGGACTAATAGCATAGGAGTCCTCCGTTACTTTGTGACTTGGTAATGAATTAAATGCTAATGGAATCACATCCTTAAATTTAGCTACAGCACTATCAGATAGACATCTTGTATAGAAGGTTTTGCCTACTGGCGTGTAGTTCAACAGTATAAACTCAAAAGTTATCAAACAGTGGTCAGACAGAAAGGGATTCTGTGAGAACACCATTAAATGTTCAATTTCAACACCATAGACCAGAACAAGATCGAGGGTGTGGTTAAAACGGTGAGTCGGTTTATGAACACTTTGACAGAAACCAATAGAATCTAAAAGAGAGATAAACGCAGTACTAAGGCTATCATTCTCATCGTCCACATGAATATTAAAATCCCCTACAATAACAACTTTGTCCGTTTTTAGCACTAAATTTGACAAAAACTCTGCAAATTCAGATAAGAATTCAGAGTATGGACCAGGTGCTCGGTACACTATAACAAATAGAACTGGCTGCAGTGATTTCCAACTTGTGTGTGAAAGACTAAGAACAAGACTTTCAAATGAGTTATAATTCAGTTTAGGTTTAGAGCTGATTAGTAGACTAGAATCGAAGATAGCTGCAACTCCACCTCCTCGGCCTGTGCCTCGAGGAATGTGAGTATTAATATGACTGGGGGGGGTGGCTTCATTCAGACTAACATATTCTCCATCACCCAGCCAGGTTTCAGTAAGACAAAATAGATCAATATTAGAATCTGATATTAATTCATTTACTAGTACACCTTTAGAAGAGAGAGATCTGATGTTTAAGAGTCCACATTTAATTCTCCTATTCTTTTGCACTATTGCACTTGTGGTTTTAATTGTTATGAGGTTTTCATGCATAGCTCCTCCTCTATTTACCTTTGATTTAAATAATTTTAATGGACGGTGGGCAGACATCGTCACTATGGGGGTTTTACTAGGTAACTCCTGGAATAAAGGAGCAGAGAAGTGTGTTAGACTACGACTCTGCCTCCTGGTCCCAGCTCTGGATTGTCAGGGATTAGGTCCACTAATAAACTTGTCCAGATTTCTGGAAATAAGAGCTGCTCCATCCCAAGTGGGATGAATGCCGTCTCTCCGAATCAGACCAGGTCTTCCCCAGAAAGACTGCCAGTGATCCACAAAGCCCACATCATTAGCTGGACACCACCTCGATAGCCAGCGGCGAAATGACGACATGCGGCTGTACATGTCATCGTTGGTCAGATTTGGCAGAGGTCCAGAGAAAACTACGGTGTCCGACATTGACTTTGCATATGTACACACTGATTCAACATTGATCTTGGTGACCTCCGTTTGGCGTAACCGGGAGTCATTAACGCCAACGTGAATAACAATCTTGCTGTATTTACGTTTATCCTTCGCCAGTTGTTTCAAATAAGACTCAATGTCGCCCGCTCTGGCCCCCGGGATACACTTAACTATGGCTGCCGGCTTCGCTAACTTCACGTTTCTCAAAATAGAGCTGCCGATAACCAGAGTTGGTTTCTCAGCGGG
The DNA here is from genome assembly GCA_013375575.1 of Percina caprodes. Classification (NCBI taxonomy): domain Eukaryota; kingdom Metazoa; phylum Chordata; class Actinopteri; order Perciformes; family Percidae; genus Percina; species Percina caprodes. Next base: position 257,717 of record JABXJD010000002.1, on the reverse strand, counting down.
TGTGTTGCTGAGTGGGGAAAATCTGTTAGAAACGCTAACAGGCTGGTGGCGGTCCGTGGCCTTTGAAAGCTTACGGCTAACTCTTCCTCGCTCTCGCACAGTCACCCAGTTACTATGTCCTGGCTGCTCAGGAGTTGCCGGGGGACGGCTACCAGAGGCTAACTCAGGCTCAGGCCGGCCCGCGCCGACTACCGGGGGTTATGAAACATTGAATGAATTATTTACAGTTACATTTAGAGATGCACAGAGATTAGAGAAGCACAATAGTGGCCCAACGTTTCCCAGTATCTGCCCCCCCCTGGTGCTGGCACAAACATCTGGGCCAGTCACAGCTGGCCTGGCAACCCAATGGCATAGCTTTTGTTTCCAGATTTTGTGACGACATATATAATTTTGAGTATTACACAGTGAATGTTTCTGCTATAACTATTTCTAACCATTTCTACATCAAGTTATGCTGGAAACAATTGAAAACATAGAAAAATAAGGCCCTCAGGTGTTTTGTTGGGGAAGTACATCTATTTAAATGTGCACTTATTCATGTGAATCATACATTAATTCATTTGAATGAATTTATAAACATCTGGACTTCATATAGCTCAGATGTGTTTCATCAGATTTCTGCTCATGTTTACAACTTTGTGCACATTCAAAATATATCTCCTCCCCTCTCTGTTGTCTGAGATTTGGAGAGTTGTAATATAGTCTGCTAGGACCACTTGGGTCTCTGGTCTTTGACAAAGTTTAGAGGGGGCTGTACGCTGCTCACCTTTATTGTTCCAGAGAGTGGACACGAAGCGACGGACGGGTCTGTAATACTCAGAGCACATACCTGAAGCCGGGAAATGCACCTGGGATGGCTCGTGAAAAAAATGTTCTCAGTTTGCGACATTTCGAAAATTCCACAGACAGGGAGCGCTCTTGAACCCCTCACAGTCTCTGAAAGCACAACTAGTCGATCACGAGTGGCTCAACAGGTAGATCTATAGATAACAGGTAGGTCTATAGATAACAGGTAGATCTATATATAACAGGTAGATCTATAGATAACAGGTAGATCTATATGTAACAGGTAGATCTATAGATAACAGGTAGATCTATATATAACAGGTAGATCTATAGATAACAGGTAGATCTATAGATAACAGGTAGATCTATATATAACAGGTAGATCTATAGATAACAGGTAGATCTATAGATAACAGGTAGATCTATAGATAACAGGTAGATCTATATATAACAGGTAGATGTATAGATAACAGGTAGATCTATAGATAACAGGTAGATCTATAGATAACAGGTAGATGTATAGATAACAGGTAGATCTATAGATAACAGGTAGATCTATATATAACAGGTAGATCTATAGATAACAGGTAGATCTATAGATAACAGGTAGATCTATATATAACAGGTAGATCTATATATAACAGGTAGATGTATAGATAACAGGTAGATCTATAGATAACAGGTAGATCTATATATAACAGGTAGATCTATAGATAACAGGTAGATGTATAGATAACAGGTAGATGTATAGATAACAGGTAGATCTATATATAACAGGTAGATCTATAGATAACAGGTAGATCTATAGATAACAGGTAGATCTATAGATAACAGGTAGATGTATAGATAACAGGTAGATCTATAGATAACAGGTAGATCTATAGATAACAGGTAGATCTATAGATAACAGGTAGATCTATAGATAAATTCATCTTTCAGAAATTTGACCGACTTCAGCGTGAGAACTCGGGGGTGTGGCGTGTGAAACCAGTCAAATGCGTGTGTCTCACAGCCAATGCGAGAGAGTTGGCCGCCCTGGCTTTACAGTAGCCAGCCTACAAATAGCCAGTCAACATGTGAGTTTTATACTGTCTACTATCTATCTATCTATCTATCTATCTATCTATCTATCTATCTATCTATCTATCTATCTATCTATCTATCTATCTATCTATCTATCTATCTATCTATCTATCTATCTATCTATCTATCTATCTATCTATCTATCTATCTATCTATCTATCTATCTAATCTAATCTAATCTAATCTAATCTCCTGCTTTGGTAATAACGAACTGTACTCTACCAGTAAAGTCAAACCCAATGCACAAAAATAGTAGTACGTCCGAAAGATACTTTCAAAATAAAATATTTACAATCGGCATGTAGTAGTACTGTGGCCACCAGAGGGAAGAAACACCAATTGACTAAAAATGTAAAAGAAAAAGACAGTGAGTTGAGTATTAAACTGTGCAGGGTTTTCTGTTGCTATATATGTTTCTTATTTCTAACTTACAAGGACAGTTGTGCGTTGCACTTATGTCTTATCCAGTGCAGAGGTCGTTGAATTTCACCCCTCTAGTGCGTAACTACAGATATTTACTCAAACAAAGTTGCAGTTACTCACTGTAACCACAAGGGAGCAAGACACTTCCGGTATACATTTCAAAAATAAAACTCACACACAGCTACGCAGAAGTGTAGCTATTAGATAAACCCTGTTAGCCCACAACATGATTAGTGATTCTAGACCTGAAACAGACGACTTGACTGAGTATTGCCCTTTCAAAGCTGAGGATTCGATGCAAGATGTATCATTGCCTCACAATAATCAATAAAGTATGCTGCTGGCTTTAAATATGGGGCACATAATCTGTCACAGTAGCTGTAAACTCTGTTACAAAGTGACCAGTTGATATATATATATATATATATATATATATATATATTTTATCTTGCACCGGTTAGACCCTAGTGGGTGGCCTAGGATATGCCTTTAAAAAAAAAAAAAAAACTTCTTAAACTAATATTTCATTCACATTAAAAGTAAACAAGGTAAACGTACTTGAGTGCCCTTTCCCACACATTTATAATCAACAGTATTTTAAGAGTACATTTAGCACCTTTGTAGTATGAAAAGAATAATGAAGATGACACCTTTAAGGTAAATCGTCATTTTGCTATACATGCAACAAGTTACCTTTGTACTGACACAGTATTTTCAGTAGGGCCTACATTATAACAAAGGGAGCATTGTGTCTACTTTACCAAACGTTTCAGGATTCTTTCAGATTCTCAATTGGAGAAACTGAGCAGAAGAAGAGGGCTGAGCTGGAGTTAGAATCATTATACGATAGGGATTTGCTCTGTGCCACTGCCTGGTGACTCTACATAAACCTTACTTCACTTCCTTATTCCACTTGTTGACTTGTTCTGCCTCTTATGGCTATTATCATTTTAATCACAGGATTCCACTGTGTTGTCATGATATTGGCCTGGTATCCTTACAGATTTGATTATGGGATTGCTAAAACAGGATTACCGTTTGCAGGTTGCAGCTGGGCGTAAACTTTGCAAGGTATAACAGCTGTCTAATTTTTTACATGGCATGTTCGGGCAAAGCAAAGTTTCACAAGTTCAGCAAAGCATGAAGCAAGAGCGGCATATCTGAGTGTGAACAAGTCTTCCTCAGGGGTCTGGGACTTCAAAGAATCTCTGCTTTAAGCAATACACACACACACACACACACACACACACACACACACACACACACACACACAGGATGTATCCTCCAGCTGTGGAGGCCGGCCTACCGAACTATCCTGAGGGAGTGTTGAGGGGGGGGGGGGATGAGTTTTCCTAATCTGGTCATGCTTCTTTGCACTTCTTTGTAAAATATTAAAACATAGTTAATAGGCCAGTTCACACACACACACACACACACACACACACACACACACACACACACACACACACACACACACACACACACACACACACACACACACACACACACACACAGAGACTGGGTGACTCAGCCATTGTCTGACTCACTTACTGTAGGCACGCACACACATTAACAAACCCCAAAAAAACAAACTATAGCACACTTCATTAAGACTACTCCGAGGGAGGTGAAGCGAGTGAATGATAGAGAAAGAGAGAGCCGTTCTTCAACAAGTGGTGAAGTACAAAGAACAAGAGAATACGTTTCCCGCAGCTGTTTTAGAGAGAGACACCAGGAGAGAGGAAGGGAGGGTGTGAGGGAGGAGAAGGAGGGAAGAGGAGGAAAAGAAAGAAGCCACCTCATCTGACACAACAGTGGGCCAAAGAAAGGGGAAGAGCAGGAGCAGCACTGTCTAGAACGAGTGGAAAGTTGGAGTGTAAAGAAGACAAGACGGGGAAAAAGAAAGAGCCTCAGAGTCTGCACAAGGATTGAACTGGCTGGAAAAAAAGCTGCCAAAACAAAATAAGGAAAAGGGGGTTGAAGCAGAATTGGCCCTAACATTTAGAGAGGTAAGCAACTGTAAGAGATCAGAGTGATTGAGCTCCTATTTCTGGTCCATGTGTTCACTTGTTACTATATATTTCCTCTATGCAACGTGTGTGTGGTGAATTACATCTGACAGATGAAACAGGGACAGGGGGAGGAGTGAGTGTGTGCCATAGTGGGTGCAGTATCCAGGGGTGAAAGAGTTGGTTGGGTTGGTTGGAAGCTCCAGATCTTATAACTCAAATGGCATTTAGTTTCAGTAAGTTGTACGTTTTTAACATGTAAAGTTGAAGGTTTTAGATACTGAGAGGATTGGGTTAACGGAAGTTACTGGATTGCTTCAGGACTTCTAAAAACTGGGGAACAAATTTCCTGCCCGACCTACCAAGAGACTATAAAAAGTCTGGAGGACCCATGGTGGAATTAGATCTGTGCTGGTAGGTGGTGAGTTATGCAGTATACTCTGAGTTGAACTTACAGGACGGTGACGTAAATGCAAGTACATAATACATATTTTACAACTTGCTTTTAATTAGCTCAATGTAGCTCAAAGAAAGTCAGCAAGTTAGGAATGTGGTAAAATATATTTCTCAAATATCAGAAAGCCAGTTGGAAGATCCAAGCAGGCTTTTCTAACTTCAATTTGTTTTATTTTATATCTATTTGAAAGATTTTCAGACAAAGGCTATTTACATTTTTAGGATACAACAATACTGGAGCCTATCCCCGCCCGTTTAAATCCATTATAACGTCTATAAAATGATATTTGAAAGGCCTATGGTGGCAACGAATTGATTCCAGTAGATGTGGAGTTGCACAGCACGCCTTCTTTTGCACATAGACAGATCCTAATGCTTGGAAAGAGTATGAAATGATATCTGAAAGGCATGCACGTCTGCTAAGACTCTTACTGGCTTGTGTACTTACAGGGTAAATCTTATATAAGCTACAGTTGGGATTGCATTCACACAAGTAATTTGCTTGGGTTTGGTTTTTGATAGGCAGAGCTCCCCCACCCCCATGTTCCTCTGAAAACACTGTCATACCCAGAAGAGAGCCAGCCCTCAAGGGGACAGGAAGTCCAGGTCAAGGGTTAAGAGGGAGGCAGTTCATTATTTTTCTGACCTCCTGCAGAACTCAGGGTTGTGTAATCTATGAGAACTCAGCGGCAAAGACACGACAGAAGCAAGCTGAGGAAGAGTCAGGCAGGGAGAGGCATGACATTATACTCTTAGTGGAGCATGTGATGATGCCCCGTGAACAGCAGGATGTGGAGAGAAATCATTGAATCTAATTGTGTGCCTAACGGAGCCATGGGGAAAGATGGCTGCAGGGAGGAAAAGCAGGAAAGACATGAAGGCTGTATCTGGCTGGAGTTCAGCTCTGGGTTTAAAACTGATGGAAAAGTTTCTTTTTTGGAAGTAGAACCAGACAAGCATGAAGTAACAGCTGACAAAACTTCATATGTATTGCATAGTGTGCCCGTGTTTTGTAAGTGAGCGTGTGTTGCCCTTTGCACCCTGTTTATTTTAGGGTAGCTCATGTTTCAAAGCTGGGATTGCTGGGTGAGGGGACTCCATGCACACTGATGTTGTTATGGCCGATACACTGTACACCTCCTGGGTTCAAACTTACTGTGCACGTCAACTTCCAACGACAACTCTTCAATGGGCTTACTGAGCCTCCATTATACGATTCGGTCTCTGACACATTACACCTGCTGCCATCAGTCATTTATCTGAGAGGGATATCGAATGCTCTCATATCATAGACCCTGGAATTGAAATAATGTACATTAGAGCATTGATTCCCAACCAGAGGTATTTGTTCCCCAGGAGGTACTTCTGAAACATTGCAACAGCCACTGTTATCCACGTTTTTCATCAACAACTTAAATATCCACTTTAAGAGCAATTGAAATTAACAATACAGGGGTGTGTGAGTTCATCTGATGGGGATGTCGGGCTTGTATCACGAGACAAGGTTGAGAGGACGTGATTTCCGAATGGATATGTGGTTCTCCACTGATTCCATGGGGAGGGATTTTTTTGCTGGTGGTTTTGAACTGAATTATAAAACTGTATAAAAATGTAGATAAGGCTTTGTTACCTACACGTAGAAGCCAACTGAAGAACGATCAAATTGAATGTAAGATAATCTGAACTAATCATATACTCTTTACTCTCTCAGAAAACAGGATGACGACGCTACCATCAGAAAACAGCATTGAAGATGCCTGCAGTCGCAGCTTCTGGATGGTAAGATTGAGTGTGTCTTGTCTGTGTGTTTCTGTCTGTTTGTCTTCCGAGAGAGAGAAAAAGAACAGATCCACAAAATAGCTTTTCCCCTGCAAGTCTCAATGACCTTCCTGTCAAAACAGACTAAATTGTTTTGTCGTTCAGGCTACGTATCAGTGCGAACAAGGCCGTGCTTTCGTATTTAAATGTGAATGGGAACCATTGTACGGTCGGAATTGCCTTGCTTGGGTTAACTGTGCTCCGGGAAGGTTTTTGTGATAGTGCTCAGCTCATTAGGTGTTTGATTGTCCATGTTTGCTCTACACAGTAGACTGTGTAGTACAGAGGTCATGTCTCTTGGGATCCAGGACACGTTTTGCAACATCATTATTCTGGTTAAAGCCAACTGCTGTATGCTGTTTTTATTTATAGTATATCCTGCTGGATAAGGAAAAGTAGTCCCATAAAGAGATGAGAGATTTTTTTTTCTGGTAGTACATTCATTTGTCCAAAGTGACTTGAAGGATATGTTCAATGACTTCCTGAAGTCTTTGCTGAAGTCAAATGTTGATTAGTGAGATTTAAAATGTGCTGGTAGGTAGAATTGTTACCTTTAGATAGAACAAGGCTAGCTGTTTTAAGGCTTTGCTAAGCCAAGACATGTGAGGGGTACTGATCTACTCATTTAATTCTCGCAAGGAAGCAAATAAGCCTATTTCCCAAAATGTTGAACTATTCTCTTAAATAAGATTTCAACCATGTTGTATAAAGCAACAGTCAATAAAAGATACCACAGATTTCAGAATGGAGTAAGTAAGTGACCCACACAGTGAACTTTACTTGCAGAACAAAGACTACCGAGTGCAAAACCAGTACCAAGTTCAAGTCAAGTCAATTTTGTTTGTATAGCCCAATGTCACAAATCAGGTGCCTTACAATATGTACCGCATATGACACCCTCTGTTCTTACTTCAGATAAGGAAAAACTCAAACAAACCCATTTAAAGAGGGGAAGGGGGAAGAAGGGAGGAGGGAGGAGGGATCCCTCTCCCTGGACAGACAAGAAATAGATATTGAATGTACAGAATAAACCCTGAGAGCAGCATCTCAGTGCCAAGATACTGTTAATACAAGAGATGACGGCTTTCACTCATAGCTCAAACCTAGACAAAATAAAAACAGATGTTAAAATGAATCATTATAAAATAAAAAGGTGACACAGTAAATAAATAGTGATTGCATCATCACTTCTCAACAATAAACAATAATTCCCACAGTGTCACCAGTAATGCTTTCAGTGCAGTATTTCATTGACATGACATAATAACACATGATGAATTACACTGACAGTAAAGTGTATCATACATTTTAAGAAATGATTCAGCACCCGTAACCAACATTAAACTTGTTTTGAACTGCTCTGCCCCGGGCCCCTAGGCTTTGAAGCCAATTCGACATAGCGACCAAACAGTGGAATTACAACTTCCGTGTCTGTCACGTGATGTGCTCTGAAATGATAATGTTTTGGGAATTGTAGGTCTTTATTTCTATTGGACAGCTTTGACATGAAAGGGGAGAGAGAGGAGGAATGACATGCATTAAAGGGCCGTGGGTTGGACTCATAACCTCTATATATGACCTCTATATTTGGGCCCCCGTTCTACCAGGTGAGCAAACCAGGCTCCCGGAAAAAAAACAAAAAACATAGACTTACATGGTGAAAGAGGCATCTGTAGATTAGTGGATACCCTTTTTTAAACATCACAACCCTGCAAAATGATTCGTTTCACTATCAGAATTTGGTCCATTTGGTGCAATAACATTTGGAAAGCCTTAAAGAGCCGTGCAATTAAACCATTTAATCCCCATTCAAGTAAGCGGGCCGCTATAGATCACCCAGGTCTTTTTATTCACAGAAGTTATACTTTTTTTGGCTTCATGCACCATTGAACTCTCATAGGATTGAATGGGGCTCTGCCTCGAACGCTGTATACACTTATTGTAATTCATCCATGCTCTGCACTCTGTTTACAGGACACAGTTGTGTTTTGTCACAATGTTTTAAAGCTGTAAACACTTCTGACATTCAAAGTGCCCGACTATCTAATTTGAGTGTGCTACCGCTTTAATACTGGCTTGTCTCCTGCTGGCCTCAATGTGCTGTACCACTTTCATCTCTCCCCTCCTGTAATTTTGGCAGCCTCCTGTTGTGTTGGATGTGTTTCCAGGCCAGTTCTGGTCTGTGTCATCCTGCCGCCGTGCTCAAGAGCCGTCTGTCATTATACTGCAACTTAAGCTCTTTTGTTTTGGATTTGCAAAGTCACCACCACTTAAAGATATTTGCAAACACGGTGCATTCTATTGAGTATACAAGTGTACTATTCATACTAATACACATGCTGCAGTGATGCCTCGGACTCAGCCCTGGGCCCATATTACGCTACAACTGTCCTCTTTACTCACTACAGATTATATAGAGGCATTCTGTGAACCATGTCTCTAAACACATCCGTTTGCTGTTTCTAAGTATAAAAAAGGTTGTTGTTTTTTTTAAATCTTCGACTCAGACATAGCTTCTTCATTTTTTTAAATCTGTTGAATGCTTTAAAGCGTCTCATGAAATGGATCCATTTTGTTTTGTATTGATCTATATTTGGTTTAAAAGCACTTTGGAAGGACAGACATACACTACCGGTCAAAAGTTTGGGGTCACTTTTGCAATCCATTATAGCCAGAATACCAGCTGAGATCAGTCACATTTTTCTAACCAGGGAAGCAGTTTTCAGATTACATTATGTGCTTACATAATTGTAAAAGGGTTCTCCAATGTTTTCTCAGTTAGTTTTTTAAAATGATAGATTAGTGAACAGAATGTGCCTTTGGAACATTGGATGAATGATTGCCGATAATGGGAAATGTAGATATTGCATTAAAGATCAGCCACCTACTCTGATCAGCTGTTATTCAGTCTATAATGGAGTGGAATGGAAATGTGTAAGTGACCCCATACTTTTGACCGACAGTTTATATATAAAAGCTGGCATGCATATATTCATTTCTAGTATTTTTACTTCCATTATTGTAATACTGCTACTACTGTGCTGCTACAACTCATATAAATCACTCAATCAAATCAATAAATCACTGCTGCCATTGTTTCTGCATCCACTTGTGCTATTACTGCTACTAGTGCTAGACTATATCAATAGTTTAAGTGCAACCATTAGTAGCTTGATACTGTTGCTGATGCTGTGCTATTCTGCATATGGTTCTCACCCCTCTTTCTATGCACTTTCTATGACATGCTTTATACTCTAGGATAGGATCCATTATATTCATGAAATGTGATTTTTCAGTGGAGGACCGTGGCCATTTTCTTTGATACTGCATTTTGTTGCTTGGACAGATTCTCTAGTAGCGGATTTTCATCTGCCACAGAGATTGGCCAACTGGGTCTCTGCAGCATTGCCGTTGGCCTCAAACTGGATTCCTCAGCTGTTTCTGTTTAATTCTCAGACGAGTGAGGAGAGTCTGTACAAACCACAACAGAGGCAGAAAGAAAGAAAGTAAGGAAGAAGGAGAGAGAAACAGGGGGGCACTGATGAGAATTCCCCCAATTGATTCTGATTAGAGTAAAAGAAAACCAGTGTTTCATTAAAAGCACATTTAAGTGTCATGCATTCTGTGAAGGCTGTTAGTATAAATATAAATCCCTTCTACAGCTGTAGGTGAAGGTTCTCATACATGCTGTAAGTATTTAAAATTACTTGACAACCATGTTGACACACCAGGTAGAAAATGAAAGCAAACAAATTGTGTTTAAAAGTGATGTCTTTTAAAGTGTGAATGGACACAAAAATCATTCATATAGGAAATACACTATCACATACCTTAACAATGCATTTACAACAAAGCAAAAAATATGCAATATTGAATTGAGAAATGTTAAACTTTATATTTTAGTGCAGATGTCCTACATATTTGATTAATCTATCTAAAGCTAACTGCAGTAAAAAAGCTACTGCATGTACGATAACAATGAACGATATGCTTTGACATAGAGACCTTTCCGATGCACCATTTCATTAACGACTAATAAAGAGTCCCATTAAGATTGAAGACCTTGTCAATTAGTTGTGAAAAAACAACTAGTGTATACAAAATTGAAATGTAGTTCTTTGGTTGCATACTCTGACAAAAGGTCTACTTGTAGTTGAGAGTGAGCAACTCTGAAGAGTGAAACATCATCTTGCATAGAAAGAAAAAGAAAAAAGAAAAGTAAGAGCATTGTGGTTTACAATATCAAAAAGCATCAAGGAACTGAGAAAAGCTGTTCACTGAGTGTGTATAGTGTATATAAAAAGCATGCAGACAGTGTTTACATAACTTATAAGACATAAAAAGACCTGTTTGACAAGGGTAATCATCTGCCGTGAGAAAGTTCTGCTTACTTATTATGAATTAATCTAATGGTATTTACAATAAATGCATTGCCTCAGATGACTTAACACAACATGACAACATATATGGTGCCCAGACACTTTCAACCAGCTGTCTAAATGTGTCAGTGACAAACAGATAGGGTCTGACAGAAAGTGAAAGAGAGTAGGAGGGAGCGCTGAGTAGGAGCTGATGGCAGCTGCCAGGAAAATTGCAGAGAGATTTCCAAATACCACATCCACAAACAACACATTTGCTTCAGATGTGTTATTACCATCAAGGTCTTGCCTTCTGCTGCCCTCTTGTCCTCCCTCATGTCCACTGACCACACCCAGCATTAAAGTTTACCACAGGAAACTTAATGCCAGTAAAAAGTTACTTGTGGCACCTGGTGGTTGACCTTAGATGGCTGCAGCAGTGTCACAGCTGTAAAAGGAGATGAGGATTCAGACTGGACCTTATTAAGACTAACTGACCACGGAATGTGATACAGACTACTAGTGACTGTTTTATGTTTAACAGGCATCAGTTGTCATAGTAGAAGGGTGTAACTAATGACTGATTAATAATTCCATTTAGCTGTGCCGGTTCAAGTTCAATGATTCATACATGCTGTTTAACTGGCACGACTGACTGGGACATCTAAATGGAACAGAGCAATCATTAAAGGAATAGTTCAACATTTCACAAAATACCAACCCGTCTCACTCCGAACTCTTAAAATATGGACGCCTGGACAGTGGCTATCAGTGGTTGTCAGCATCTGATGCAACGAAAAAGGTGCTCTTCTGTGTGTTTGTAGAATGCACCAGGGAGAGCAGCAGCAACATGGGGTTTAGCGAGTAGTATGTAATGTCAAAATTCTGCTTAGGAAGGCTGGCTGGAGTGGGGGATGGGTAAAACATAGGACTCACCCAGGAGAGCGGGGATTCTGTTCTGGGTGTTTCCTAAAGCCGCTTTCTTCTTTAACAGTTATTCTCACATGTCATGAAAGCGTATGCTTGCCCACGACCTTTTCCTAAACTAAACCGGCATGTTCTTGCATGTCATAGAAGCGTAAGCGTCAAAAGGGACACCAAAGGGACACCATTACTCCCGACCAAGCACGTTGAGATAGGACACCAATAGGACACCAATAGTCCCGACCAAGTGCATTTAGATAAGACACTAAAGAAGACTTTTAGCGGCAACAAAAAACAAAAAAGGCACTTGATCAAGCATCCGTATTTTACAAGATGGAAGTGAGAATGTGTTGGAAATACGCTTATTCAGTTTCTTGCTGAGTGTTTGATGAGATGATCAATATCACTCCCACAGCTGAACAGTAAATATGTAGCTGGAGCCGACAGCCTGTCAGCTTAGCTTAGCATAAAGACTGGAAACAGAGAACAGTTTCCAGACTTCCAGAAGAGGCTACAGAAAGTTACATAACCTCACGTAATTAATAAATTTTTGCTCTTCACTTTTTGTACGGATCACACAAACGAGATGTGCCATGGTGTTCCTCAAGGCTCTGTGCTTGGACCAATTTTATTCAGGTTCTTTCTGAGGTTTCTGCCAGTTAAAAAGAAGTTCTCCTCACTGCTGTAACACCAAATGCATGCTATTGTGGTAATTATTAGGTTTATATAAATTATAGAATAAAATCTCAAGAGATAATGTCTGTTATGCTCTGACACTATAAATATATAAATGTGTACATTTAATTAAATTACAAATTATAAGGACTACTGCATCTAATGATAGCAGTAAAGGTTTTTATAGTCATTTTATAGTGGTGGCAGTTGTGGTTGTAGTAGCAGTACATGTAGTACTTCATTTCAATTATACTATTATATTATTAGCAGAAATAAAAGTAGTAGTCACGGTACTGACATTAATGTTAACAGTATACGTAGCAGTAGTAGTAGTATAAGTAGCAGTAGTTGTAGACAAGAGTAGAGGCTGGCTTGAACAGCTTCAGTGTTTCTAAATAATTTGTCTGAATCAGTTTATTGCAGCATGTTGTTAGCAATAAACCTCCTAGCTACTCCGCCAGGATTAAACTGTGAGCAGATGTACAATTTTGTATTCACTGGCATTTAAATTTAAAAGGTACAACTACAAAGAAAAATTAAAAGACTGTTTTGAACATTGGCAAAACATCTTCAATCCCCCCCAAAATGATTATGCTGTTGGATATTAATATCGGGGTTTAAAACACTAAGTCCATTAAATCTCCCTGTTTATTTTGTGTGAACAGTAGATATTCCTCTCTCTTTGTGTCCTGGCAGCCTGGGAACTATCAGCCCACTGTGAAACGAACAGAAGATGCCTTCCAGGCCTGTAATGACATAGTGGCATGTTTCCAAGAGAGAGCTCGCGTGGAGAGGCAGTACGCTCAGCAGCTCAGTGAATGGAGCAACAAGTGGAAACCAGTAGTGGACTCCAGTAAGTTCTGTAGCTGCAACCCCAGATTTTGTCTACACAGCATGTAAAATGTGATCATATGATATGATGAGAGATTGTAATAGATACCTTCTAGTTTTGATTTGTTCTTAAATGTAAATCTTGGCTGTTCATCCAAACTGTTTCTAAAGTAAATAGAACATTGAGTAATTTGTGATTCCCTGGTCTCCATCCTCCTCTCTCAGGTCCTTTATACGGATCTCTTCTGAAGGCTTGGCAGTGTTTTCTGTCCTCTGCTGACCGGCTGGCCTCTTTACACGCCTCCATCTGCCGCTCCTTGGTGTCGGAGGATGGCGACCGGGTCAGGACCTGGCAGAAAGACACCTTCCACAAGAAGTTATTTGGAGGCTTTAAGGAGTCCCAGGACATTGAGACGGGCTTCACGCGTGCCCAGAAGCCGTGGGCCAAACGGCTTAAAAAGGTTGGAATTTTTCAGATTTAAAAGCCAGCCTGATGAATTAAAGCTTTAGTCTGAAATTGTGATATAAAAAAATTAATTCAGGCTTCACTTCTGGATGACAGTCACATTTAAAGATGTAAATTGCTGATAAACCTGCAGTGCACCTATCTACCTACTATGTCTGCTACAGCACATATATCTGCTCTGTAGACTGTCTTGTGTTCTCCTTTGAGAATACATCACAGAACAAAGAGGAAAAAAAATATTGTGCTCTCTAGTTTGGCATCAGTTTGACAGAAGTACTGTTAGGACAAAAGACAAAAATAAAAATGTATAATTTAAAGTTAGAATAATTGCATTAATGTGCACGTAAAGTTGCAGTAGCAGACCCTGTTGTCAAAGAGGAAATGACTAACACACAACACTCTATGTATACTAAAATGTACGTTATACATAACAGCACTATCTGGAAGATAAAATACTTTGAAAACTTAATCTTGAATACATTAAATCATGTCTAAATAAGTAACGATAAAATAACAGCCTTAGATTCACAATCTGTGCTTCTCTGTGATTTGAGAGCAGGTAAGGACAAGAGGACATCCATCAAAAGCAGAATTACATATTTTCTTAGAGAATCAATACTTCAAATATGCAGCATCAAATGGTTACTCATTAAGTAAATGGCCTCAATTCAGTCTCAAGTCTATATTTAGACCACAGAGAACTAATGCACCATTATTGTATTCTGGGTATCAGCAACACACTGATCAAAGCCAGGTGCATCACAGTTTTCCAAATTATCTTTACAGGTTGAATTGCTTTTGAACGGATGAGATTGTTGATGGTGTCACAAAAACTCAAACATGGAGACAGACACACCTTCCTTTGTCCTGGATTTTCCTTATCCATCCACAGCTGTAGATAACAAGGTGTGTTTTGGTTCGTCCACAGCTGGATAAAGCCAGAAGGGCGTACCACAAAGTGAGCCGTAAGGAGCAGGCAGCCAGGGACAGAGAGGAACACGCTCAGGGGAACCCGGATGTCGCCATCGACAAACAGAAGAAGATCCTGGAGGAGAGAGAGCTGGCTCAACAGGAGGCAGAGAAGGTAAGCAACATGTCATTTTCAGTGGGGTTTAATGATCTGTTCCATCAATTAATCAGCAAACTTGAAATGTTGAAATGATCAAAGGCACTCTGTGGAGTTTTCATGAGTGGGTCTCTGTCGTGGCAATTTTGTAATCCCACTCCGACAACAGAGAACGTGACAATAATCTCTTACAGTATTGTCAGAGCATGGTACACAAGACAAAGGTTAGTTTGTAATATATACTGCGATGGGAAACTGCTCTTTATACCTTGGCTTGGTCCTCCCCCCTCTGGTTGAGGTTGTTTCTTTTAGTCAGTGTCTTTCTCCTTTGTTCTCAAGACAAAGTTCTCATGAGAGCTCAGGATCTGATGACATACAGGTGGCCAACAATGCAATCAGGAATTGGCATGATCAAACACATGGGGACGTTAACGCAATTTCTCTTAAAGTCCCCTAGTTGTTTCTGTCTGCACACACACAAGTTCACAATGATGCAACACACCTTCCCACCGCCTGTTTTAAGCTATTTCACGGACCGTGGCGCCAAGAAACCTACAAGTAATGCCAACAAAATGTCATATTAATGTTCAAGCATGTTCCTTATAAGTGCTACTTACTTTGCAATAAACCTATTTCTAATTTATGTAAAGGCATGGGAAGAACAAGCAAAAAATGAATGTAATCTATTCAGTGTAGTGGGAGGAAATGGTGGTTTGTGGAGAACATCTTAATTCAGACTTCAAGTGAATTTCCAAGATTGAGCACATTTGTTTTATTTTAGTTCTTTTAGATATAATATGGTGCTTGTTTCGAACTCCTGTATTCAAATGTAGTTGTCAGTCTAGTTTTAGTTTAACCTTTGTCTCGGGTTAGGGTTTGGGTGTGACTATGAGAAGCCAATGAGAGCCAATGAATACCTGAGCAGTGTGTGAAAGTGTTTCTAAATGTTACAGGTTCGGGCCCGCTATGAAAAAGTCCTTGAGGAGGTGAACCGCTACGCTCCACGCTACATGGAGGAGATGGAGTCCATCTTTGACCTTTCACAGGATGAGGAGCGCAAGAGGATTGTCTTCCTCAAGCAGGCCTTCCTATCCATCCACAAACACCTGGACATTACCAACAACGAGAGGTGAACCACAGGGCTTTGCATGTATATGTTGGTTGTTAAGTTGTTGTAAGTTACTGTATGTGCTAAATATGACGTATATTAATGTGTGTGGTGGTAAAACAGCTGTGTATTTAATGCTAAGCTTGTAATTGAGCCCTTATTAAAAGTTGTTCCACTACATAGGGCATATGAGTGTTCTCAATAAAGGAAATAATAGTAAAGACAGCAACTCAATTACTTTATGAAATATGCAGAGGCCATGGGGGGATATAGGGTAGATGAGAGAAATTATATACTCTATTAATCTGCTTACATTTTGGGTACCACTTTGCTTAAAACGCCCTGAATGGCAGAACAAGTTGATTATGTGCCAATTATACGTTTCAATACACTAAAGTTACAGTATAAGCATCAGCAGGTTAAATTAAAATGAATACCCTGCTATTAAATATACAGCTTCCCCAAAAAATATTCATCCTACCACATTCCTGCATGTTGTGTTGATGGCTCATTGTAAAACCTTATGAGCACCACTAAAAGTAGATTGTCACGATTTTACTGTCTTAGGCCGATTGGCTGATGTTTTAATATGGATAATAACATTGTTGACAAACTGACAGCAGAAATGTGAAGCATATTTAAAATTGGGTTGTAGCTTCTTTATTCTGTTTCTTTTTTTGGGGTCACTTAACACCAGTTTGGCAAGTCAACATCTTCACCATTAGCGTGTCAAGTGGGCAGCATTCTTTGTAAAACTAGATTAAACTAATGCTGCTAGTTTATGCCAATCTCTTTAAATGTAAGTTTAAATGGAATCCCTAAAAGGGTTTGAAGTGTGTGTTGAAGTGTAAAAGTGGAAATGTAGATAGAATAAGTTGAAGTGTAACAGTGGAAATTTTGCAGGTTTAAGCCCATAAAACTAACTTTCTGGCATATTTGCTGAAACTGACCCCATGTTTGAGTAGAACTACATGAAACAGGTTTAAAAAAAATAATAATCTGGCTCCTCTGGGTTCACCTACAGTCTGTAGTGCGATTTGCAAAAATCTACATCTCCCTGTTCAGATGCACCAATCAGGGCCAAGAGGGGTCTCTAACTGCTTGTCAATCACTGCTCATGAACCGGCATTCATTCTCCCTTGTGGGGGGAGGGGCTTAGCAGACCGTTTTGGGCTTTAGCAGAAAGGGGGGAGGGACTGAGAAGTTGTCGATGTTCATATTTTTTGGCTAAGTCCTGGAGCTTCGCAATCCTACCCACGGCATCTTTAAAATGTAAGTTTGTATAGAAATGCTGAAAGAACTAACAGTTGTATAGCAAGAGCTGAAAGCAATTGAAAAGCAGCTGAAATATCAATCAATGTCTAAGCCATAAAAGTAGATGCAGTGTTACTGAAGTGAAAGAGGTTTGATAATAACTAGTGCAGTGCCCATTCAGAATGCTTGGCCTCTGCTATTGCTAGTTGCAGCTTTCTCAGGCACAGCTCATCCAAACAACTCAACAACACACTCGACACTGAGCTTCACTGGGTACTCCTGAGCAATACACCTGCCAAGCTGTGTCCCATAGCAATGCTAGAGGGCATTTTATAACAGCTAGCTATTTGGGACCAGGCTATTTCCAGGAACTAAAGCACTCATTCCAAAACTTACATAGCTAATGCTTAGCAAATTTGAGTTTGCTACAATGTAATTTCTACAGTTTCTACGATCTTTCTTTCTTCATCTATTCTTGAATGTATCCTTCTGTAGAGAGCATCTTTGGATGCTTTTAAATGAAATTGAATGGAAGGATTAATTGCTTTTTGTAAGAATGACCATTTCTTGTTAAATTTTTGTTTTATAAATATTTAAACTTTTGATTCTAGATAGAAGTAGTCTCATACTCACTAACCATACGATGTCCTACCGACTGTAACTAACCATCAACAGTCTGTCCATCTTGACACCTTTACTCACCGTATGTTCTCACACACAAATTCAGTTACCCTTGCTTGGATCTATCCAGGTTTCAACCCCATTGTAGGAATCAGCAAAAGTACAGGGGCCCTTGTTTGTTAAGCACATGGGTTTCTACTATCCACCACTCAGTGATCCCCTAGTTCCATATCTGAAGTCTCTTTCCCAAAATTCAGCATTGGTACAGAATTACAGCCACTACAGCCAGTCCCACAATGAGCTTTCCTTAGTATGTGTCATTTCTAAGTCTGTAGCTTTTGAGGAGGAGGGGGGGGGCAAGGTGGAGGCCGGAGGTGTGGCCTTGACCAGCTGCCACTTTGCTTGTTTGAAAGCCATGATGTCTCTCTCTCATGGGTGGGCCAAATTCTTTGGGCAGGCAAAGCAGAGAAATGGGAGGTAACCTTGCTACTTATGACCTCATAAGGGGCAAGATTCCAGATCGGCCCATCTGAGCTTTCATTTTCTCAAAATGCAGAGGATACCCGGGGCTTGGTTTACACCTAGCGCCATTTCTAGCCCTTGGGGGACTATAGGCAGGCTGAGGGAAATCATATCAATGTTAACCTCCTAATGTGAAATTTTTATGCCAAATTTTCTTGCCATGGGACCTTTAAAGTGTGTGCAGTGTAAATAATTCAAGTGTCAGTTGATATGTATGCAGTGACAGCAGTTAAACTGTCAGTTAAAAAGTAAGAATGAGTTGAAATTTTTTGAAATAGGAAATGGGTAACAGCTCTGTATTGTAATTTAAGTTCTCTTATCTACTCTCCACCACTCATTTAGCGTGAGGGCCGTGTACAATGAACTCCACAACACACTGATGGCCATCGATGAGCATGAGGATCTTCGCTGGTGGAAAAACACCTACGGGCCCGGCATGCCCACCGACTGGCCTCACTTTCAGGTACCTACGTTTTTGTCCATTTCATACCATTTCTATTACCCAAATCGATGCAAAGTACAATTCTTTGCAATCTCTTTTTTAGGAATGGATGCCCGAGAAGAAAACAAAAAAAGGGAAGAAAGAAGTAGAAAAGAAAGGAACAATAGAGAGGAGGTGAGTACCTATATACCCAAAGGAAATTGTTCAATGCAAGTTTGTGCTTTTACTGTGATCTGTGATCAAATCTGTCCCCCTGTCTCTTCTTTTTCCCTTTCTGTCTCTTTCTCTTCGTCTAGTGTGATGATTGGAGGAGTGAGAGTAAGAGCTCTGTATGATTACGTTGGCCAGGAGACAGATGAGCTGTCATTTAAAGCAGGTAAACACACATGTACCATCCTGAAAAACTTCTTGAACTGCACTGTGTATCACATAAATTATAAACACAATACAAAATTATTGTGCAAAATTATTTAATAAAATGTTAATTGGCATACTATCTATTT
Source organism: Percina caprodes (assembly GCA_013375575.1). NCBI lineage: Eukaryota > Metazoa > Chordata > Actinopteri > Perciformes > Percidae > Percina > Percina caprodes. Next base: position 238,369 of record JABXJD010000002.1, on the reverse strand, counting down.
ATATTTCAACTGTGTCATTTTTGTCCATTCAACTGTGTTTTTAGAGCTGAAACTATTAGTAGAACAATCAAGTAACTATTTTGGTAATTATATACAACTTTAAGTCATTTTTTGCCAACAATTTACTGGTTACGACTTCTAAAATGTGAATAGTTGTCCACTATAATGCCATACTTAATGTCTTTGGGACAAAACAAGCAATCTGAAGACATTGACTTGAGCATTGGGACACTTTGATGTTATTGTGTTATAGAACAAACCATTAATTGAGATAATAATCAGCAGTTTAATCAAGGGGGAAAATAAGTAGTTGTAACCCTAATTTTTTAATTCCGTCTACAGGTGAGGAGTTTTTGAAGATCGAGGATGAGGATGATCAGGGCTGGTGTAGAGGAATGAAGGATGGCGGGTGTGAGGGGCTTTACCCAGCCAACTATGTTGAGGTGGTGTAGTGCATCTAAACAAAAAAAAAAAGATCTTGTTACATCATGTGCTTCGTTTCAATGTGGAAGTCACAACCTGGTTTTTCGAGTAAATGTCAAAAACATAAAACCAATGCTGTAAAGAAAAACCTTAAGTAGCTGTTAGCCAAAGATGTGGTCTGTGATGAGTGTATGAACTTAAGCGCACTTAGCACAGAGGATATTTAAGCATACAGAGATTTTTTTTTTAAAAACTATCCAGGTTGTGTAATCTCTTGAAGGATTTTGAGAAATGTTTTAATATATACAGTATGCATAGACCACTTGTATTGAAGCCATATAATAAACAATGCTTTAATGAAAACATGCTCTTATATAATGAGCCATTTGGTGCTGAAATTGCATTACAGAACAGCTATTTTCCTTAAGCTGTCTTTTTTTATTTTGCACCTCGACACATTTCTATTAAAATGCTCACAAAGCCTCTCAACATATGAAGAAAGTGACGTTAATACTGTGATTAGAATTAATCCAAAGCAGAAGTGGAGTCAGCTTTATAGAAGTAGATAATCTGTTTTCTCTTCTGTTTTGTTGTGGTTTAAAGGAACAAGTCAACACTTAGGAATATGGTTGTTTGCTCTGAAATACACAATAAAATGGGAAGACTGACATTAGTTTCACCTCTGTGTCAGGTACAGGGTGAAGTGCTAGCCTAGCAGCATCAACACACATTCCAGGAATGTCTTATTTTGAATCTTGTTCACTTAAAGCAACTAAAATCAATATATTAACACGTGATGTTATGACACATACGTGAAAGGTTTCTGAACTGCCAAACTGACCCGGAGACTGCATGCAACATCTCAGATGTCCTTGTGAAGAAAACTTATAAACAAGCCTTTTTTTATCTTGTAAGAGTCCATGGTATAATGACTCGGAGGTACTTATATTAAGGAAACGGTACCCCACTTTAGGTTGTGGGCTTCTTTGCCTTCACTCAATTCATTATGTTCTCTCAGTAGGGCACCTTGTTGTGCATTATCACTCACAATATGTGTTATGTGACAGCTTTTGGATTGGTTTGTTCACGTACTATGAACTATGTTTATTACAGAAAGAAAATGCATTGTAAATGCAGTCCATATCTAGTTATTTATGTTTTATTTTTGATGGAGCGAGGCTAGTAGCTTCTCCCTGTTTTCAGTCTTTGCACAACACGAACATTTTAAAACAATCCAAAATGCTGATGGCCAAACATATCAAGATTCTTTTGGATCATGTTAGCATCAAGATGTTTTTGCCAAACAGGGCCCATGTCGTAACATGTCCCAGGCGTAAAGCTATTTCTGCGATGAAACTGATATTGCTGTTCTTTATCACATTCTCAGTTTGATGCCAAACATTCATATTTCTTAGCATGTCAGACTGTTCCTTTAAGATAAATATGTACTGAGGAACATTGTTTTCCTGTCTCTCTGTAATCATCTGTATGTATGACGCTTATCAAGAGCATCTTTACCAAAGTAAGGAAACGGCTTCCAGAAACTGCTGGGATTGCCTTCCCTTTGTCTTTATCCTTCTGCATTATCCGTGTATGTACTGTGTGTCTTTGTCATGTAAAAACTATGCATTTGTCCCCAACAAAACTTTTTAATCAAACTGCCTGCCTTTTGAAAATAAAATTTGAAACGGTTAAAGAAACAATTGAAATGTTATTGAATTTAGGATACAAGAAGGAATGTGTATGTGTGTGTGTGTGTGTGTGTGTGTGTGTGTGTGTGAGTGTGAATCACTATACATGCCATCATCCTCTGGAAGTCTTAAGGTCCTGGATGTTATTACAAGTGCAGAGCTGTCGGCTATCACACACACACTCACATAAACAAACTCACAGTCACTTTTAAGCCTTGTGTCAGTGTCACATAAACTAAGTCGAGGTCAAATGCTGCTCTTTATCATGATGATGCCACCACAGAGTCAGATGCAGCCTGACATCAACACATGGCCATCAGCCAAGCAAACTGTCCCTCACTATTGTTTATTCTTGAGTCAGCCGATAGCTAGGAGTGCAGTTATAAATCCTGGTATATTGTTACACTCTACACAAACACACACACACACACACACATATACTCACTCAGTTTTGTAATAAATACAAGCAAAAAGGGTTATGTATGACAGGAATGTGTGTTTCCACAGGAGTAATGGAAATAATGATGTCACCCTGGAAGGAATTTCCTCACCTGAACAACTGATTTCTTGCTGGTAGCAGCTGTAGACTGATCTGTTATCACAGACGGTCTCAGCTGAGCTCTAACACACGGCCCTCTGCTGCCTATATCATTTCAGACAATACTAGAAAACCTTCAAATGATAGAAAATATCAATCACACTGAAAACAGATGTTTTAATGTAGTAAAAAAACAACAACACAATACTACGTAAAAATACTCCATCACAAGTTAAAGGTGCACTATGAGTTCCTGCATGGTTTAAGAGCAATTTCATTTTTGTCTCAAATTGTAGGTATCTCTCGCTGCCTGTCCCCTGAATAATGCACTGTGAAAAAGTCCAGTCTTGGGAGACAACACAGGGGTCCTAAATGTAAAACAAACACTAGAGGCACAGGCTCTTGATTTTCAGCTGAAAAGCTTGCCTATATATTGAGAATGTACTATAAGCAGTGAAAACGAAATAGAGAAAAGCACCTGAAACCAAAAGTGAGTTGAGTCGAACGAGACAGCGGAAATGAGTCATAACTGTGTCTGTCTGCATTTTGGTGCTGAGCAGGTAGTGTAATTTGGGTAGATTCGGGTATATTCTGCCAAAAACTATGACACTATGAGAGCGGTGAGAGTGAACCAAAACAGTGATGTTACCACTGGACTCAACTCATTATAAACCACTGTAAAGCTGAGGACAGCTGCAGATTTCTCTGTAGAATCATCACTATGAGAAACCCCTCTTACATTGTCATTTGTCAGTGTTACATAATAGAAAATGTAAATTATGTATCAGATATCAATTATAAATTCATAGCCATTTGAAAGTGAAATGAAAATAACAGACTGTGTTCTTCACAGATCAGTGCTGGTCCAATGTTTCAATTCAGCATGCCCTGAATACATTGAATGATAGTTGGCCACTGTAACTGGCGGTGTCACCCGGAATGATCCATCAAAAAAGTTCACCAATGACTAAACCCCTCATGACGCCTAAAAATGCACTTCAGTGAGAGGAGTGGCAGAAAGGCCATAGGCAGTGGTCGACTGGCAGGTCGGAAAAAAGTCACTTTGTCATGAGTCATCCTTCATCTTGTTTTCAACAAGCTGAAGGCTTCATTTATGGGGAATGACAAACCGAGTCCATGACCTGAGAGCTTGTTTCCCGCAGTGGAGTGGTGTGCCAGCTCTGTTACAGTGTATACTGTATTTAGTTTTGGCTTTGGTCCACCGAACACTTATAGGTTATTATCAGCAAATACACTGACACTTATCTTCAAAGAAGTCTTTTTTGCCTTTCATGATGAAACCGACCCTCAGTCATACTTTGATAAAGTGTCAAATTAATGTAAACAACACATAAACAAATGATGGGAAAGTCATGAGCTGCCTCTAGACATGTTATTTGGCTGCTTCACCTGTGGGCCACTTTAGACACAACATACAGTAGAAGCTTGTAATTGGTAGTGCATAGTATTTGATCGCAATGTCTTTTTCTGTCACATTAGAGGAAGAGCTGAAGGGTAGCAAGTTGAACAAAAGGGTGAGAGCAATACTGCAAAAAGGAGACTTTTGCCATTTGCATCATGTACCCAACTTCTTTTAGTTTTTAAATGATCTGTTGACATTTTGGCATTCTCCTCTTCTGTTCAGCTATAGAACAAATTGGTTGCTTCTCACCAAACTCCACTCTGAACTCTGCTTATTTACATCCATTAGCTCAAGCTCATAGGTGCAACGAACACACACACATTAACAGCCGCTTGTTTGTCAGAACAATAATGAGCAGAAACAGCTCATTTGCATGCTAATAGCCTCATGATATTCAATTTTAAGCCACTGAGCTTTCAAATACCAACTGCTCAACAGTTTTATTGATCTCAGCATGGTCGACATGTGGACACAAACTTTCAGTGCAGGAGTGCTGACCCCTTAAACTTGTTCATTTCTCACAGACTTCCTGATAGTTCATGATCCCAAAACATTATTAGCGTTCATGTTGACCTCGCTCTTTACTGCTAATGGTCAACACATCAAATTTTTTTGCGTTCTGGCACAGAGGAAAACTAGCTTGATGTTATCTTGTTCTCCAGCAGAGGGAGCTAAACGATCAGCAGCACAACCCTCAGCAGACCTGTCTTGAGGAGAAATATGCACACTGGGGTGGCAGCATAATGGGAAAATGTCTTTATTCCCTCATCTCTCATGTGGTGACAGGCAGAACTTAAGGTTGCCATGGAGAGAGCTGCTGAGACGCAGCCATAATTAACAGAGCCAAAGAACTTGGTTCAATGAGTCATTACATTTCGAGAAGTTAATGAGGAAATCACATAGCTACTCGAAGGCAAATGACTCCGTATGTGTATAATGTGTACATGTGATGAATGGATGAAGTCACATCATGAGGTGAATATTACTGTACACTGCTGCAGCTGGTTCTGCAGGGCTAGTGATGTGCATGTGATCTGCCCCCGTGCAGTCTAGCCGAGAACTGTGTGTGTGTGTGTGTGTGTGTGTGTGTGTGTGTAACAGAGAGTCTGTTGAGGGAATGATTCACCTCCTTCTCAGGGAGACATAAAACGTATGAACATTTTCTTAGGTTGTCATACACACTCATACAACATACTCTCCAGATCCTTGCTCCAGATGTACTTAGACATCTCACTCTCTCACTCTCTCTCTCTTTTCCTCAAATCTCTCCCTTTCTCTCCGTTTCTTTCCTCTTGCTCTCTATAAGTTGCCCTGGGGAAGCTCCTGTTGCAGCTTATGGCCAGCAGTGAGCCTGCCCAGGGGTCAGGACCACAGGAAAAGCTGCCCAACCACCTGTAGACCTGCCAAGAGCACTTAAGCACAAACAGTCTCTCACAATTTGTCTCAAGGAGTTCTGGGAAATCCCACTTGACTCTGTTTCTTGAACACTGAGGCCTCCTGTGGGGGATGCTCCCCCTGGAAATGCCGAGGCAAGGTAGCAGTTAGAATGCCAAAGGCGCACAAGAGCAGAGCTGGGTACAGAGAGTGAGCCGACTTAAGGCCACACCACAGATTGCCCTTGGCCAGGGTTGCGGCCCTCGGGCCCCATCCTACAGGGGCCAGACTCATCTGCGCCAGGCAACTGGGTCAACCCAGGAGACTGGTATGACCAGCTCATTTGGCCACTGAATATAAACGCATGCTTTTCATTCTAAACTGCGCAAAAATAATGAGCAATCAAGGAAATGGTTATTCTCGCATTTCAATTAGCCTAATTAAAGAGAGGGCAGTGGGCTACTCAGAAGAATGGCAAGCACTACAGTGTGTATTTGTATGTATAAAGAGAGAGAGAGAAAGAGAGAGAGAGAGAGAGAGAGAGAGAGAGAGAGAGAGAGAGAGAGAGAGAGAGAGAGAGAGAGAGAGAGAGAGAGAGAGAGCGAGAGAGAGAGCCTCTCCAAGGGGTTTAGCTGAAGCACTGCATCAGCAGTCAGAATGAGAAATTAACCATTTGCTTTCTTCCCTCCACAGCCTGAAGCAGATACACAGTCTGGTCAGCATACTGGCTGCCAGAGAAGATGCAGAATCACGCAGCGTCTCCATCAATCTATCATCAATCATTCATATCTCTGTGGTCTGAATTGTTCAGTTATTGAGTTCATATATTAATACTTATCTGTGTGCTTATCTCTAACTGTCAAATGTGGTATCTGTTCATGGTTGTTTTTTTTTTTATCGTATAGATGTGAAGGAGCAGCTGGCAGTTAAAGAGTTAAGCGTAAGTTCAGGCATACAGTCTGACAGTGAGAGCCAGATGGTCATGTAGAGCACTTACAGTGACAAGAGTCTACACAGCTCCCCCTGCTGGAACACACACACACACACACACACACACACACACACACACACACACACACACACACACACACACACACACACACACACACACACACACACACACACACACACACACACACACACACACACACACACACACACACACCTCATTTGCATGGAAACGCACACACGACTCTCTCTAGCAGATAACAGATTCCCAGGTCATTTACCCATCTATCTCCCCTCCCTCATCTTCAACTCTTTTCCCCTTCTCTCACTTCCTCGCTCCTCCTCTTTTCATTTCCCTCGGTCTCAGTCTGATGGCCAGAGTTAATTGGCTGCTGTCTAATTGCTGCTCATTAGCTTGTGTAACCAAACATGTGAGACGTAGCAAACAAAACCTTCCTAAGGCTCTTGTTTGGCTCTGTGCTGTGTTTTTGCAATTCCCATTCCAAGTCAAACCCCCCCTTCCCACTCCCTTGTGGCTTTCTGCACATTACCTGCCTTTGTTTGCCGTTTCATCTTTCCATTTGTCGCTTCACTCATCCTGCACTGCAAAAACATTTAAAAAGGCAGCGATGAGTAAGTTCAATGCCAAGCCCAACAAACACAAAATCTTCCCATTTTCTGATGGCATGGTATAAACAAAACTGAAACTCAACAAAATTTCCATCTATTTAATGTCCAACTGTGTGTAATATTTTGCCACTGTGTCTTTTCCTGCACATACTAATGTGCACACAAGCTCATTCCCATACCCACAGGAAAAGGCATATGTCACACATCATGAAAATCCTCATAATGCGCACAAACACCCACCCACATGTGCAGACACACATCAGAAAGGCCAGCCTCCTCGCCCACAACCGTTAGCATTTGTAAGATTCTCTACATTGGCTAATGTCCCTCCCATAAGCCCAGCCTTCTCGGCTCCCCTCCCTATTTAATCTATCTCAGAAAAACCTCAGGGGTTTAATTCCTTTCTGAAGGCAAAGTGCTTTGCTGGCATGGCAGCCAAATCCATACACAAGAAGAGCATCAAACTTTAAAGTGGACATCTCAACAGCGGAGCAGTTTAGTTGGAGTGACGTGAAATATAGTGTGTCACTGTAGAACAAGATAAAAAGAACAGAAATTGGTCTAGAGCTGCTGCTGTCCTTGGGGGATGTGGACGACTGTGGTGAGAAACGCTGGAAAGAGTGTGCAGAATTACACAATACTTGTAAATTCACACACGCACACAGACAGACACACACACATATACCCACTAGCAAACCGTGTGATTTGCCAAGAAAATAATTTACTACTCAGGAGCAGACCATAAATGATTAGATTAGTCTCCTGGCTCCTTGGCTCCTGTAGCAACAAAGACAGGATGGGATGAGACATTACTAACATTAGAGACACAACACAAGTAAATATGTTAAGAAAAAGAGGAAGAAAGATGTGTACATCTCAAAATAGCACTAAAATCTGCTTCACCAACCCCCACCTGTTAGTCAGACCCTTTTTTTTCCCACCATACAAACTGATATTTGCAGCCCCCAAATATTCATAACTGAGACAAAAATAATCGTCCAGTCAGAGAATAAAGAGGCATGCAGAGATCTCCCCTTGCTCCGAGAGATCCGCTAAACTAATCATTAAGGACAGGAGCATCTTATGTAAAAATGTTAGTTAAATGTTTGTTAAATTCAGTTCAAGTATATGCAAGATTGACATACAACTATATCTCAAACAGAAGGTATAGGCTTATGCACCCAGAGTTTAAAGCAGCTATACATTGCTTTTTATAATATGGTATCAAAGGACAGGGTGAAAGGGATTGCTCGTATTGATGAACCTACAGAGTACCGTTTGTGAACACTTGACTCCAGAATGATCAAACCTGCATATCTTATCTTGGCTTGAGTTTTTAGCTCATTCTTTAGCTGTCCCGCCCACAACTTTCCTGGTCTGGTTCACGCTCACTGCTCTCATAGTGCCGTTTTCGACCACTGCAGGGTGGCTGTTCTGTTACAGCCACCCTATTACATATATACACACATATATATATATACATATACATATATACATATACATATATACATATATATATATATATATATATGTATATATATACACATATACATACATATATATATATATATACATATATATATACACATATATACATATATATACACACATATACACATATATACATATATATACACACACATATATATATATATATACACACATATATATATATATATATATATATATATATATATATATATATATATATATATACACACAGTAGCAAAGTGACTGTAAAAAAACTGTAACTGAGTTTTTTTGGCCACTTGGGGGCAGCCAAACAAACTTGCTAGCAAACTGGTTTATTTACACATCCAGCGGTTCCAGAGCAGCAGCATTCATTTGGGAATGGGTCTCTGTCAAATGTGAATGCAATATTCACTCTCCTTTTAAATAAAATATCTGCCTTCTTAGCTCCTAAATGCTCCACTTTATTCACCAGATAGTCTCTATCTGTTTACGGTGTAGTGCTCAGCAGGTAGTGTACAGTCTTTTCACTGAGAACAACTGACATAGAGAGTGGTGAGAGTGAGCCAAAACAATAAAGTTGTGGGCCAAAAAAACACAAAACAGTGCTAAAGAGCTGAATGTTAGTATAAAGCTCTGTAGAGTTAAGGGGAAATGCAAAGTTGGGTGATAAATGTGGTGTAAAGAGAAGTACTTCCCCTCTTGGTTATGGCTAACCAGAGTACAAAGTCACATGATCCTGCGGGGCCCGTGGTGAATGGATGAGATGGTAAAGACGTATGGTTCTGCCTGTATAGAGTACCTACCGTATTGGTCAACAAAGTTTGGGTTTCCAGTTCCACAAAATGGTTATTTCGCTCCAATGACGTGTGTGGGGCAGCGGCTTATACACTGTCCCATACTAGCAGCCTAAAATCTGCTATTTATGTTTAACTGTTTTAACTGCTCTTTAATGTTTAGTTTCTTGTACTGCACTATTTATGTATGTATGTAACTTTTATTTTAATCGTTTTTATGTAAAGCACTTTGAATTGCCCGGTTGCTGAAATGTGCTATACAAATAAAGCTGCCTTGCCTTTCATTTGCAAAGCACTCATGTGTTCCACTGATAACATAAAAAAGCTGTAGCCATTTTCAGACGAAATTCTGAAATAAATACAACAAATAGGGGTACAAAATATACTAATACACAAATTATAGAAATGTTTTAAATTCAAGGATAAAAAAGGTACACTGTGAATCTATGTTCAAGCTTTTCAGCTCTCTTCAGATCACTTAAGGAGGCTTTTAGGAACTCAATGCTGCTTCGCCAAATGTCCAACTTGGACAGAAATTTAAAAAATGCAAGCCATCACACAGAAGAAAAAAAATCCAGTTTTGACAATTCTACGAAAGAGTACGCTGTCTACACTCAGCTATGCCTGGAAGCACTTGGTTGCTTCACAACTACAGCCCCCTTCGCCTGGAAGTAGCAAATTGTGTTCTCTTTCTTAAAACCTCTGACACTAGCTGCTGCCACTGGGGTTCACCAGAGGACTTTGAGGTTCTTGACCTTAACACATACTGCATACTGGGCTGGTCCAAACTGCTCCAGGCTAAGGGCAGGGAGGTTGGAAAACCCTCCGAAGAGCGTGGCCGAGAGACTGGACTGACCTCGCTGACTGTGCTGGCTGGGGATGCTACAGAGACGAGAGGCTACCGAGTCTTTCTCCACAGAAGGTACCAATTAGGTGAGGGAAAAAATGACAATAATAATAAATTACATAAAAGGAGCAAATGAAAGGATAAGAAATTAAAGTGGGTGATGCCAGTGGCTGATGGGTGAGGGGGAGTCACGACAAAGACAATGAAGAGCAGTAGAAGAAAGACAGAAAGGCAGCAAGAAGGAGGAAAAGAGAGGGAGAGAGAGAGGTGGGCGATTGGTCCTATGAGAAGGTTGTCATGGTAACAAGTGATCATGATGAGGTTGTGAATGATCAGGAAAGACTTTTGGAAAGAAAGTGCAAATACATACAGATGATACATAATTACATCGGACATGAAATGCCAATACAGGACAGTACTAGGTCAGAGTTGGCGACGTTTGATGGGAACTAATTCAAAAGTCAAGTTTTAAACTTTAGATTTAACAAACCACTATTTAATTAACTGTGGATTAAGCTGACGTACAGCTAATCACCTCTCCTGGGAAATATTGTTTTATTAAAAATAAAAACAACGGTTTCATTAAGTGGGCTATTTGCGCGTCTCTTTATTGCAAAATCAGACGTTATTACAGTAGTAAACACATATTGTCTTGCATGCAGTGTCCATAGTGTGAGCAGAATGCCTTTCTGAACTCTCCTTACACCTGCTGCCACACCGATTAAATGTCGCTAACCCTCCTGCACGCACACGCACACACACACACGCACACGCACACGCACACGCACACACACACACACACACACACACACACACACACACACACACACACACCTTAATAGTTAATATTCTTCACGTTGCATTTGACCTTTTGAACTTTGTGCACATTGCACATAGATAAGCAAACAAACAGATACATAATGACACATAGCTTTTGTTTTATACATTATAGTCACAGTTAATTAAGTATTTTTGACAATACGTTGGTTTCTCTTTGTAGAACACACACATTTAGGTAACTTCTGTGCAGTCACCCTTTAGCTTGTCTTTAAATAAGTTTGTCTTGAGTCTTTCTAATTCTTATTTCTTTGAGTTACTAGTGCTGCAGGTGCCGCTGCTGGGGGTACATCTTTTCAGGCCAGAGCAAACCATGCAGCCCCTAAACTTGAGCTTTTAAATACAGGAAGTGGCACAATCACAATGTACCAAGTGCCCGCCACTCCATAGGGGGGTTGGGAAGACTAGTTTAGAGTTTTTGTTGAGTTCTTCAGACTCTGTCAGTTTGTTTGTGCTTTGTTTTTGGCTTAATTGCTAAAATAGCTATACTGCTTTTGTTAGGATGTCATCACTTTTCTCCTTGTTTTGTGTGCCTTGTCTGTTTCAGAATCAGAATCAGAATCAGCTTTATTTGCCAGGTATGAAGACACATATGAGGAATTTGTCTTTGGAACATCATTGTTCACAATGCGGAATATGGGATGAGAATGATGAATAAATAATAAGTGAGATATGAAAATGAGAATGATGAGTAAATAGTAAATAATAAATAATAAGTGAGATATGAGAATGATAATGATGAATAAATACTAAATAAGTGGAATAATAGTGGAACCAGTAAACAGGTGCTGTTTAGAGACAGTGATTACTGGGTTATTGACCAGAATTGAACCTGACACTGTGGGTCAGTAGTCAGCTGTTCATCAGAGAGATGGCTTGTGGGTAGAAACCATTCCTGAGTCTGTTGGTTTTAGCGTACAGTGCAGAGGGGAGAAACTGGAACAGATTGTGTCCGGGGTGAGATGGGTCTGCAGTGATGGTTCCTGCCCGTTTCCTGACTCTGGAAGAGTATAGGTTATGAACGGAGGGCAGGTTGGCACCAATGATCTTTTCTGCAGTCCTAACTGTCCATTGTAGTAGGCTTCGGTCCTTTTTGGTGGTGGATCCACGATGGATTGTGTCATCAGGGAACTTCAGGAGTTTAACAGATGGGTCTCCTGAAGTGCAGTCATTGGTGTAGAGGGAGAAAAGCAGTGGGGAGAGTACACACCCCTGGGGGGGCGCCAGTGCTGATAGTCCGTGTGCTGGATGTGATGTTCCCCAGCCTCACCTGCTGACTTCTGTCAGTGAGGAAGTTTGTTCCCCCTCCTGTCCTATCTGTGAGCTGTGGGCGTGGCTTAGCTGGCAGTGGGCGCCAGGTGAAGCTCATTGCCTAATCATCCTGCTGCAGTACATAAGGCAGGCTCTGTGAGCCACTTGTTACCAGATTGTACAGTCCACTGAGTGGTATAGTGGCACGCCTGGCTCCCTGTGTCCCTGTGTCCCTGTGTCCCTGTGTCCCTGTGTCCCTGTGTTTCTGATGTTGTGGCTTGTGCAGCTCACATGTTTTCTCTTGTTGCAGCCTGCCTTGCTTACTCATGCTCAGCCTTCCTGTTTGCCTGCCTGCTCCCCCGCTCACTCAACACTGATTACTAGGATTGGATTCAGCCTTGAATTGTTGGACTCTGGAAGATTCCTCACCATATGCTCGTTATCACCAAGTCACTGGGCACGCTCTGGAGAGCGCACTGAACCCACCACTGGATCTCCTCGACGCACCCCCCTCCTGTTGTCAACAGCACAATTATTGTGTATAGTTTCACGAATTAAAACACTTTATTGTATATCCTGTGTCATCAACTGCTTTTGGTGGTACTGGTTTGTGTTTGTGACCTCTAGTGAATATAAAAAAATTATCTGATCACCCATCATAGAGTATGTTCCTCTTTGTGTTGAGTTTGTTAGTTAGGTCCGTTTAGTAGAACTTTGTGGCGTATTTTAGTTTGCGTTTGCTTCATCTTTACCACCTGTGACTCCTCACACCTGCCAGCTCAGCCCCTCACAGTCCCATTTGGCTCCAAATCGCACCAACATTCGCTTCACATTTTTTTCATGGACTATGAGGCGAGATGCATTAAATTTCAAGTTTTATTTGTTATTTGTAGATTAACCCCTAGGGTCAACCCTACAATGAAATTTGAAAGAGAACAGGTCAGCTGAGCAAAAATCAGTGCAGCCATTTTCACGGCGCACTACATTCCTAAGCAAGAATGTTTGTTTCCCTTGCACTTGCAATTTGGACACTAACTATTTGGTTACTTTGGACCTGCAGTGCCTTGAGAAAGTTTACACACCCAGGCTAAAGTTGATTAAAAATAGAAATAAAAAACATCTTTTAGAAATTGATCTTCCATCCATCCATCCATCTTCATCCGCTTATCCGGTATCGGTTCGCGGGGGGAGCAGCTCCAGTAGGGGACCCCAAACTTCCCTTTCCCGAGCCACATCAACCAGCTCTGACTGGGGGATCCCAAGGTGTTCCCAGGCCAGGTTGGAGATATAATCTCTTCACCTAGTCCTGGGTCTTCCCCGAGGCCTCCTCCCAGCTGGACGTGCCTGGAACACCTCTCTAGGGAGGCGCCCAGGAGGCATCCTCACCAGATGCCCGAACCACCTCAACTGGCTCCTTTTGACGCGAAGGAGCAGCGGCTCTACTCCGAGCCCCTCTTAGATGACTGAGCTTCTCACCCTATCTCTAAGGGAGACGCCAGCCACACTCCTGAGGAAACCCATTTCAGCCGCTTGTACCCTTGATCTCGTTCTTTTGGTCATGACCCAGCCTTCATGACCATAGGTGAGGGTAGGAACGAAAATTGCCCGGTAGATCGAGAGCTTTGCCTTCTGGGTCAGCTCCCTTTTCGTCACAACGGTGCGATAAATGTCTGATTCTCCGACCAATCTCACGCTCCATGGTCCCCTCACTCGCAAAACAGGACCCCAAGGTACTTAAACTCCTTCACTTGGGGTAAGGACTCACTCCCTACCTGAAGAAAGCACTCCATTGGTTTCCTGCTGAGAACCATGGCCTCAGATTTAGAGGTGCTGATCCTCATCCCAGCCGCTTCACACTTGGCTGCGAACCGATCCAGTGAGTGCTGAAGGTCACAGACCGATGACGCCATCAGGACCACATCATCTGCAAAAAGCAGCGATGTGATCCCGAGCCCACCGAACCGCAACCCCTCCCCGCCCCGACTACGCCTTGATATCCTGTCCATAAATATTATGAACAGGATTGGTGACAAAGCGCAGCCCTGGCGGAAGCCAACCCACACCTGGAACGAGTCCAACTTACTGCCCAGAACCCGGACACAGTTCTCGCTTTGGTCATACAGAGCTTGAATGGCCCTGAGAAGGGACCCCCTCACCCCATACTCCCGCAGCACCTCCCACAGTTTCTCCCGGGGGACCCGGTCATACGCCTTCTCCAAATCCACAAAACACATGTAGACTGGTTGGGCATACTCCCAGGCCCCCTCCAAGATCCTTGCGAGAGTGAAGATGGCCGGCCAGGACGGAATTTGCATTGTTCCTCTTCAATCCGAGGTTCGACTATCGGCCGAACCCTCCTTTACAGCACCTTGGAGTAGACTTTACCAGGGAGGCTGAGAAGTCTGATACCCCTGTAATTGGCACACACCCTCTGGTCCCCCTTTTTGAAGAGGGGAACCACCACCCCGGTCTGCCACTCCTTAGGCACCGTTCCAGACTTCCACGCTTTCAGCATTTCTGGACGGATCTCATCAATCCCTGGGGCTTTGCTGCTGTGGAGTTGTTTGACTACCTCAGTGACTTCCACCAGGGAAATTGCCGACAATCCCCCATCATCCTCCAGCTCTGCCTCTACCACAGAGGGTGTGTCAGCTGGATTTAGGAGTTCCTCAAAGTGCTCCTTCCATCGCTCTATTACCTCCCCAGTTGAGGTCAACAACGTCCCATCCTTACTGTATACAGCTTGGATGATTCCTTGCTTCCCCCTCTTGAAGTGGCGAATGGTTTTCCAGAAGCACCTTGGTGCCAACCAAAAGTCCTTCTCCATAACTTCTCCAAACTTCTCCCAAACCCGCTGCTTTGCCTCTGTCAGGGTAGAGGTTTCAGCCCTTCGGGCCCGTCGGTACCTTGCAACTGCTTCCGGAGTCCTGACCTTTGCTGCCACCCATACGACAGCGCACCTGACCCCATTGGTTCCTCCCACAAGGTGGTGGGCCCATGGGCTGGAGGGAGAGGTGCCACGTAGCTTTTTTGGGCTGTGCCCGGCCGGGCTCCATAGCAAACCCGGCCACCAGGCGCTCGCCGATGAGCCCGCCGTCTGGGCCTGGCTCCAGACGGGGGCCCCGGGCTTCCACCGGGCAGGGTCCCTTGATCCCTTTCCATGAGGTTTTTGAACCATTCTTTGTCTGGCCCCTCCCCTGAGACCACTTTGCCATGGGAGACCCTACCAGGAGCACAAAGCTCCAGACAACACAGCCCTCAGGTTCATAGGTTCATTTTTTTTTTTTTTTTTTTGAAATTTATCTTAATACCTTAGTTCAAAAAATTTAGGAAAATCCAAGCTTTTAAGGACACCAATTTTGTTTGTGAATGAATATTGTATTACAGGGGGCATACGTATACACAACCCTATATATTAAATTCCCATAGAGGCAGGCAGATTATTAAGTTATTTCATGGATCCAGGATACTATGCATCTTGATAAAGTTCCCTTGGCCTTTGGAATTAAACTAACCCCCCCCATTATCACATACCTATACATGTGGCCCCTGTATTTTAAGGAAGAACATTTATTTATTTACAATACATTATTAATTCACAAAGAAAATTGGTGTCCTTAAAACGTAGGATTTTCCTAAATTATTTTGAATTAAGTGCATTAAGATCAATTTCTAAAAGATGTTTTTTATTCTTGTTTTTAATCAACTTTAGCCTGGGTGTGGAACCTTTCTCAAGTCACTGTATTTATCCCATGATAGGACAAACTCTTCACACGCACTTGCAAAAGGAGGATGAAAAGATAAGACAAGGATGTTGTTGCGTGCCACAATCAAACATAGCAGGGTAACTGATCTGGCAGCTGGTTTTCTCTAGCTGTCTCTTGCTGAAACATGCAGCTGTTCACCGGCCGACTAATATTCCATAACCTTTATCTGTTTGCGGCTTACTGTTGTCTTGTAGATATTTGTATTCGTTTGCTGGAGCCATTTTGCTTTGCCTGTTTGTCTTACTGCTTGGTAACATTTGTTGTCACACATAATGCTTGTTATGAGTGTATGTAAGTAGTGGATTTGTTGGAAATGGATGTGTGCTGTTGTATTTTAAACTTCTGACATTTCTCTTTTAGCCCCTATCACCTTCCCTCAAGGGGTGTTGCTTTTTGCTAGGTCGCCATTGTAAATAGGACTTATAGCGTAGAGTCCAGTGCTATCTAACCTATAGAAACAATGGTCAGCGTTACTAAGGTAAAACTCAGTCAGTCAGAGATAAATTGTTGCTTGGCCTTAACTCTTTGTTGGACAGCACCTTGTCCTATTGTTTTGCCACAGGACTTTGTTTGGAAGAAGTTAAATTATTACTACCTATGTTCTGTTTTGTTAGTGCTGCTGAGAAAGTAAAACATAGTGAGCTATGGGCAACTTGGAATGTCTGTCCCTTTTGGCAAGACAAGACAAGACAGACAGACAGACAGACAGACAGAGATTCTGCTTCTTTAGTGATGTCTGTTTCTGTCTCCTCTGTCTTGCCTTGCCAAGAGGGACAACCCTCCTCTTCCTCTGGTGAGAGACATAGTGCTGTCTACGGGCACGTGGCTGACTTATAGGAGAAACCTAAGCAGAAAGGTACGAAAATGGACCCCAACTAAAGAGGCGCTGGTTGAATCAGCATCAACAGTAGTACATATTAGCAGTTCCAAACGACGATACAGAAGACAAACCTGCAAAAGAGTGAAGTTAGAGAAGAGGATGAGTGGACTAATGTTCTGTCTCTATTGTTAGTGATTGTGGAACAGAAAGCAGGTCTCAATGCACAGAGGCTATCAGTACCTACCAAGGTAAAAAAGGGTAAATCCTGACATGCATGTTGGGTTGATGTAGGTGGTAGCTCCTTAAAATGTGAGAACTTATTAGGTTTACCTGGAGCTCACATTATAAAAAATCTCTTGGTTTTTAATGAATGGATTCATCTTGGCTGCATTCATCCCTTATGTTACAGTGGTTTTTCATGCATCTCTGTGTAGAATCTACTCTCTCTCTATTATATGTCAACCAGTGATTTTTTAAAAAGCTTTTAATTGCTCAACAGAAGAATTGGAAGTGAAAGAAGAGTAAGACAAGATGAAGAGCAAAAACAGACAGGCTCCAGTGCACACAGGCCAACGACCCTGTCCACACTGACCCTGATGGGGTGAGGTAATACAGTGAGTCCCTGGACTGATATCACCCAACACATATGACATATGTGAATAGTGATTTAAGCAAACCTGGATTTAGGGAGCAAGCTCATCATGATGTCTCAACCTTTTTGTCAACAATGATGCATTTTCACCCTACTTATGCTGCAAAAAGAAAACAACAACCAGAAAACCACCTCCTTCAAGATAACAACAGGTGTCAGCATGAGCTGCCAAGGATATTTATCTTTAGAGAAACCTCCTAATGCAGCAACACCAAACAACTAAAAAGACACCAATCTTTGTCACTGTGGACTAAACCTCTTGGAACTCAGAGGCAACCCCCTTGAGATGACTCACAGCAGAGACCAGTGGAAGTTGGAGAAGCATAACTGATCTAGGCATTCTCGTTCTGTGTTTTTTCCCCCCCATTGACAGTGGCTTTCTGCTGCTTCAGAAAGCAGTTCTGTGGTGTTAGGGTTCCAGTGTACATTATACTTTTTTACCCTGACCTTGGCCTTTAAGGCAGTGCATCCATCAGGCAATGGAAATTCAAAATTAGCAAACCTTTACTTCTGTTTAGTTTTGTGATTGATTTCAAGCCAATCCATTATAAGAGCATCATAATTACTAGACAAGTGTTGTTGAGAGACTTGTTGGTTGTTGACCATTGTTACCTTAGCAGTAAACCGGGTCCTCTGTTTTTGGGTCTAAGATCTATTTATCTGCAAGAGGTTGAAGTTCAGGACACAAGAGGCCATAACACTATATAACACTGAGACCTGTCCTCCCACGATCCCACTTCAAAACCTGCTTGAGGTCATTAATCGATGTCAGCATGAGTTCTGGCAATTATCTGGCACCCTGCGTTGGCAATTAAGATATATAAATATGTAATTTGTGACCAGAAACTGTCAAACCTGCATTTATCAACAACATATTAAAATGTGTTATTATGCGGCCGATGTGATTCATTTTTAGGTACAGCTTGGTGGAAACACTGGCTTTCTTGGCACTATTTTTCTAGCAAATAAACTTCTAACACATTTTGTGGCTTTGCTCCTAATGTTATTCTTAAAAACATTAAATTAAGATGTTGACTCATTTAGCCTTCTGAAGTTAACACCCATGGTTAGTCACTCTTAATCTCGCTCTGTGGGCTATTCTCCCCTCCAGCATCTCTTGGTCTATTTTAATGTTTCTTCACATGTGTTATGTTTAGATGCATGTAGCTACTCAAAGTTCTTTATAGTATGCATGTGTGAAAGTAAGTGCCTCAGTGTGTTTTGTGTGCACTTGCAAGAGCGGATAATTTGCCCCGTACACAAGATATATTGTCATGCCAGCGCTTGTTTCTGAGAAAACAAGGTCTCTGGTCTGACAGTAGCTCCTGCCGCCGGCCGAGCTTTGAGTTCTCTCTTTTCAAAATCCCATTTGTTTAACCCTCTCCTCTCCTCCGTTTTTTGTCTTCAGGTGGAAACACTACATTTTTTTGTTCAATGTCCTCAGCTGACAGATCAGCTAGAGCTTCATAAAAGGTGGGTTTAGGGTTTTGTTGAAGTTTTTTCTTTGGAATTGTTCATTTTTGGTCAAAAATACAGAAAGCAAAAAGAGACCGTTGGCATTTTATTGAACTTTTGGTTTGCAAATGCAAAATTTGCCATCTGGCCAACACGCAGGAACCAGGCTCAGGGAGCTGGTAGTGTTGAGCCAGCGTCGGTTCTGGAAGAGCTGGTCAAGGCCCGATTGAGGGTGGAACATTCCCACTACCAGATGATGGACAATTTTCTGGATTTCAGTCATTTGCCGGCTGCAGGGGGAATGCTATTCTCTGTGGGGGAGGATGGAGAGGTGGTGGTCAGTTGTTGATTGGAAAAAGCACAGTTTACATTGATAGTATTTGGTTTCAATTTTTTGTCTTGTTTTATGTATGTTGGTTTTCTGTGATTAGGAATCTCATCTGAAAATGCTCCATTAAGGGACTTTGAAAACCAAAAAAAACTCTCCTCTCCTCTCCTCTCCTCTCTCTCCTCTCTCTCCTCTCCTCTCCTCTCCTCTCCTCTCCTCTCCTCTCCTCTCCTCTCCTCTCCTCTCCTCTCCTCTCCTCTCCTCTCCTCTCCTCTCCTCTCTCCTCTCTTTGAATCCCTGTCCTCTTCTGTTATGTGTCTCAGCCTTTCTCTGTGCTCCGCTGTGACAGATAACAGAGGTCACTGTTTACTCTCATTCATCAGTCAATCATAACCAGCTGCAGGGTTCCAAACACAGCTATTTTTCCATCCTCT
Organism: Percina caprodes; assembly: GCA_013375575.1. Taxonomy (NCBI): domain Eukaryota; kingdom Metazoa; phylum Chordata; class Actinopteri; order Perciformes; family Percidae; genus Percina; species Percina caprodes. The sequence continues at coordinate 218,684 of JABXJD010000002.1, read as the reverse complement.
ATAATTCTTTTACCATTGCGGTTTCCAGAACAGTAACAAAGATAATGACAAATACTTATCTGGTGGTAATTTATTGCATTACGTAAGATATATATATTTTTTATTTGATATTTTTTCTTAGGGATATGCTGTATATGATGACTGACAAAATATTATTTTTGTCAGTGTGACAAGTTATTATGGGGCTGGGAATACATTATTAAGTGGTGAGGGTAATAAACTCTTAAGAATTATGATTTTGTCCAATTGGTAAATTGGTAGCTATAAGGAGTGACAAGCTCTTATTACTATGTCAGTGTGATAAAGTGTGATGGAGATCACTAAATGCTTAGCAGGAACACTAGTCTCGAATGCTCTCTTAGTGTGACCCCTCTTAGATGTGGATCGCAAACGTTTTTTCTAAATCTTGACAGTTTTAATCGTTGCCCTCCATTATCATAGTAAAAAGCACAAAATCAAATTTGGATTCACTTAAGCTGAGGTAATTCAAGTGCCCCTCCAAACCCATCTGATTGCCGTAATTAGCATTTTTATTAATAAATAAATGTTTAATCACAGCTATTTTAAAAAAAAAAGCATTCACTTAGAATAAGTGAGGCAAATGCACGTAGAATTTCCATACCAAAGTTTAGAATAAGATGAATAATGATTAAAATCATCAGTGTGCTGTCTTTAAATGAAGGTGCCTGCTTCAATCTCGACAACAGAACTCACAGTAGGATGACATCCTTTTGGACTAAAGTAATTCACAAGCTTCCTGTTTAACCACATAACCATTTTTTCTCAGTGCATTTGAACAACAGGACATGTAAACAAGTAGTTTGGAGAAAGGGGAGGGAATCAATGATTGTCGATCCTGAAAAACTCAGCTATATGCACAGAGAACAAGAGTCAAAAGCACACACTGTGCACCGTGTTCATTTATTATGAGCAGGCCTGTATGCAATGAACATCTTAAGGGGCAGAGGGATAACTTGACTTACATAACCGCTAAAGTTGGCACTGTCTCAGCAGCAAGCAGAGCAGGGACCCCAATGCAGGGGTTCACGTGATTTGATACAGAACTGGACATCTGGATATCCAAACTATATTCCTACATTATTTCACTGGTGGATGTACAGATTCAACTATAATTGAATTACAGTTTTCTTAATTTTGTTGGGGGAGTCCCCTCTGGGAACAAATCAAGGACCCCAAAGGGCTCCCCTGAGGAACAACTACTTTAATACAATGTCTAAAACGTATTCTTGATGTTACCATAAAACACAGAAACATTTTTATGTGTCCCCTCTCTGTTTATGTGAGGCCTGCCGGAAAATCATAATCTAATCATGACTCCAATAAGACTGTGTCTTTCTAACTAGATCACGGCCTCTATATTGTCTATGTACAGTACCTCAGTTGCTCTTCTCATTGAGGTTTCCATGTTGCCCACAGGCACACACACACACACACACACACACACACACACACACACACATGCTAGGAGCCATGCCCTTTTTTGGCTCAGAGCCAAACATTGGCCCTCCATTCCATCTCTGCTCTCCACCGCCTGACATCCAAGCAACACCTCCTCTTCACACTCCCCCATCCTCACTTCCACTTCCACCTCCTCCTCCTCTTATCCCAGGGATGCTACCATAAAAAGGAGGAATATTTTATGTGGCCCCACCATCGCACCACCACCACCACCTCTCCAGGGGCATCTACAGGAGTATTATTATTATCTAATCACAGTTTTAATAAGATGAAACAAGATCCCAGGCCCTTCTAACCAACCCATGTGCCCTCCAGGCTGAGAGAGCCATTACCCCCACCCCCCCAAACCCCCAAACACACCACCTCGCTCTCCCTGGCGTTACACGCCCCACATACATCAGCATGTCTTTAGCACTGGCCGGGCTGTACAGGCAGTGAGTGGAGAGACAGAGTATTAGTATTCAGAGCACAGGGAGGAAAAAGGAAGAGGGAGCGAACGAGCGAGCAACCGAGTGAGAGAGTGAGAGGGAGGGGATAGTGAAATAGAGAGAAGGAAAAAACACAAGGGGGGATATAAAAGAAGAGCACAGGAAACGGGAGGGAATATCGGGGAAGGAAGTATCATATTGTTCATTTCTCTCTCTCTGCCATCCCGGTTACAGGGGCTTACTGGTCGGTGCGTCTTCGAGAGAGAGAGAGAGCGAGAGAGAGAGAGAGAGAGAGAAAGAGAGAGGAGGCGGTGGACGAAAGAGGGCGGAATGCCCCTTTACAAGCGTCGCATCTGACTAAAACAGCAGAGAAGCTCGTAAATCGGAAATTGGACAGAAGGTGACAGTGATTTCTGCAACGCCAAGGTAGGAAGACATCCCCTTCGGTACTCCTGTAACCAGCATGCATTCGGCTCTGTAATAGCTGCGATGTGTGCGTTCTTCGCATCTCTTTGATCCCGCATCCCGCACAGGGCTCTGCTGATTTGCCCTAAATCTAGCAGCATGTGTCTGTTTTCTATACATATTTAATGTAGCCTATATTATTTGTGCATCAACCAGACTCTTCTATAATGCATTCTGCCATTGGTAGATATGGTTTCAAGCATAGTGGGATGCATGTTGTGTGGAGGCAGTCTGTACAGGCTATGTAGGCTGTACTAGCCTCTACAACAGATAACAGGCTCGTATCTGTATCACAACTGTATCAATGGCAGCTATCCTCACTGATGATGATCATTTAACTTTTTTGTCCACGCAAACGCTATTAGATATGAGATGAACAGACAGTTAGGGTGCGCGCACGAGCACGCAGAAAACACACAGAAGACAGGTTGACGTGCGTAAGACGTGCGTAATTCGCCCTCCACCCCACCCACACCCGCACCCCACCCCACTCCCCACTACCATCAAAGGCTCAGTTGCGCTGGCTCGCCACAGAGAACCAAATTTATGCAAATGGTCAAAAAACCCAACCATTGAGACACACTGATTCACCAACTCCGAAATAGCGGTGAAAAATGAAGTGAGGGCGTCTGTCTCTCTGTGTGTGTGTGTGTGTGTGTGTGTGTGTGTGATTACACTCCTTGTCTGTAAATAGGTCCCGCTTTGCAGCTACACTGGCTGTGTAAGAGACAGGAAGAGCAGCACCAAAATCCCAGGGTTCCTGGCTGGCCACTTACTCACTATTTCCTGCCCCATATAAACAATTTAGACACTTGCTCCAACAGGCCCACAGTGGGGAAAAGGTGTGAGAGCCTGTACAGCAACCTTTGATGTGTGAATGTGGGATAGAAATAGAGATAAAGGAGACCATGTCTGCTTGGATGTAAAGGGGGGTTTGACTGCATGCTTATAGAGATATATAGTCTTAAGCAGATATTAAGGCCCACTCTCCACCACCTTATGTTATTTATTTGCTGAAAGGGTGTTCAGGAGCTGCAAGGGTGTCCAGGAGCTATTATAGGAACAACCTCGAGGCTGAGGCTCGGCAAAGCTATTACCTCTAGTCAATAGACATTAATATCCCCATGCTCAATCTTGGCCTTATACGGCGCTGTCTCTGTCCTGGCGAAACACAGTACTGCTCCGCTGAAGTAACCAAAAAGATGTGTTGTAGTAGCCCTATCTGTTTACCCCTGTGCATCAATCTGTCACGGCCGAATGAGCGGAGAGGAGCACTGATAGTATTGTCTCAGGCAGACAACGCTGTGGCCTCAAAAAGAAGTGATGCAAAACAAAAAGGATATGCCAGCGTCGGTGGGGAGAGGTCATGCCCTCTATGAATCAGGGATAGTTCTGACGAAAGGTTTATGATCTAAGGGTACATGAGTACATCGATTTGAGATGGTACCCAACATGATACGGCCCAGCAGGGTACAGCAGAGCAGACAGCATCAAAGTCTGGAACAGAGCCATTCGCCAGTCTGTAGAGAAATGACACGTTATTAAAAGAAATACTCTTACTGTAGTGCAAAAATTGGCATAAACACGCAGACATGGCAAGTGTGAAATTCACTTAAACTCTTAAGCAAATTTGCCAACAGGAACAAAAAACAACAACAAAAGAATCAGGGCAAGGATGAGAGTTTCAATAAAAAGATGACTTCCAGGTAAAGATGAAAACAAAAGAAAGAGCGTGACAGTAGATATGAGAACTTGAAAGCAGGTTCAATGAGATCCAACTGAAACATCCTATTAGGTATATCCAATGGATTAGTCTCCTTTGTCTACAGAAGCGTTATTTTCTCCCACAAAAAAAGGGTCTGACTGTTCTCAGTTCAATTTTGCAGTTATAAAGGTGCTCAGTTTCTCCCCATGAAAATGATTATTCATTTTAGCAATAAACAGTAATTTCTATTAGAGAGAGGAGGTGAGACTTAAAAGGACTTTTATTAAGGGAATAAGGACATGATTTGAAATTAAATTCAGAAGAACCGCAAGGTACTACTACTACTACTTCTACTACTGTTCCCACTGCTAATAATATTGATCCAGTTGCATCTGAATTGGGAAAGCTACGATGATAGCAGACTCCCATTTCACGTATTTAACAAAGACAAACTATTTCCCAAGTAATGATATGGGGTTGCAATAGATCACAGGTTTGTGTTAGCATCTGAATGTCTTCTAATTCTGCATATTATTCAGCAGACATCAGCGTTTCAAATGCCTTATCACTGTAATTCTCAGACCCAGCTGAGGTGTGTGATTCATCCCTCGGAGACAGATTGCACATACAGATTTCAGATTTCACTCGCACGCTCTAACATGATCCTTGTTACTGAAAAACTTGCCTCCTGGGTTTTTATCAAATTCACATTCGCCCTGCTCGAGGACTTTGTTTGTAGCTGTTTGGTGAAATTTCTGAGCAAGAGAGAAAACCACTGGAATTCTTGTTTGAGAAGTCTCGAGCCATAAAAATAAGAAATACAATACAACTACTCTAAAAGAAAAAAAGTGAGGGGGTGTATTCAACACTAGCTACATATTTATTGGTTGTATTTCCCAGCAATAATAAATGTGAGTACTGTGTCGAGTTTTCTTCCTCACATTTTGGATGTGCTTCCTCACTCAAATTTACATTGCGTGTCTTGGATTTTTCTTTCTCGGCTTACCGTGCACCTGAGGGACACTCCAAATCTGTCCTTCCAGTGCAAATACAAGAATGATCCCTTCATTATAAGGGGATACAAACATAAACGCCTCATCTGCTTCATCGCCTGTAAGCTAGATTGAGGATATTACGGCTGGACTGAGCCATTAAAACTGAGACATTTAGCTGATGCTCTTATCCTCAGTGATTAACAGGAAGGGCCGGCCAGGGGCTCAGTGTCTTACTCAAGGACACCTATGTAGGGCTAAGCCTCTTTCTGACTGATTTACCCTTGAATTTGGGATTGTATCTATTGATTCTTATTTGTAAGTCTGATCTTTCTTTGTGGTGCAACTGGCCTTTTCCCCACAGATGTATCTTATGATCTGATTGGCCAGCTTCTCCCGTGATTGGGCACTGATGCTGATGTGATTCACTGATGTGATTGGACAGGATCTCTGTATACTGATTCTCCCTTTTCCGTAGTTTGATTATACTGTGACCTTGCATGCCGTCATGTCTTCTCGGCCCAATTGGACAATGACCTCACTAGTCGACTGGTCTGTGTTGTGGTGTATTTGTTCCCTGAGAGTATTGATCCCAGGCAGAACAGCAGTCAATGGAGCGTCTGTGGGAGGTTTAGTGTTGCTCTGTACACTACAGTAGGAATGTGCGTCTCTGTGCATGGCGATATCTGAGCGGAATGATTCGTCAACATGTTTCCGAGGGCATATTTATCCCTGAAAAACCAGCCTCTGTAAATATTTAGCTTGCTGTAAATTGCATCCCCAAACCCTTTATTACCATTGTTGCTGTGTCACCCCTCGCCGCCAGCTTTCTATGTTTTTCTTCTGCCCTTCTCTGCTCCACTTTTTTTGTTCTCTTTTTTGTCTGGCTGGCCCTCAATTTAATGTCAGCATCTCTTATATCCCTCTTCCTCTGTCTTGCTAAACAATCGTTCTTTCTGTCTGCCTCTTCAATTTCTTCTTTGCCTCTCCCTCCCTCCTGATGCTCTCACTGGCATTTGACGCGGCCAGTTTTGCGCCAGACAGCCATTCCTCAGATTGCGATATCCTGGGTTTTAAAGTCACTCAGACAGATTTACTATCTTAATGGGAGAGAGTGTTTTCGGGGGGCGAGGAGGGCTGGTATAGGATGTAAGTTCTGGATGGCGTTTTGACTCGCTAATTTCTGACTCATTTTTCTGCAATAGGCTGAGCAGAGATGGACAGATATATAGACTCTGCATTATCTAAGTTGTTTTTAGATTGATAGACTATCCTAATATGACAATTAGCTTCTCAAAAGAGGCAGTGACAGAGGCCTAACAAGGGAAGAAACTGGAAAGGGAGTGGATCCATGTCTTGTTTTGGACCTTGTTCAGAGTGAAATATATCTTTGCCTAATGCAGTGATTGAGTGATTGATGGATGGTAGACAGATGGACATGGAAGGAGTACTTTGCTAGGGAGGTGCCACTCAATGTACAAAGACTGACGCTGACATTTCCCAGAACAACATACATCAAATGATCAATAGTCCTCCCCCTGTCCGACGAGGCATCTTGTTTGAGAAATAGGTCCACTGCATCACAAGGACAAATCAGCTCGGTGAAAAAGGGAGCTGACCTCTCTCCATGAACATTGTTTTGCCAGTGATTTATTTTCCAACCACATCACAGCTTGTAGGAGATGTTTGGCAAGACATATTCAATACCAGGGTTTTTGCAATGGACCTGTATCATTAGACACAACTTTGCATAGGTTCTCCTCAGTGGAGAGTCCCTGGAGACTTGCAGAGTGTGTGAAAACTGGAGTTTAGGCATTGACCTGCTTTTCTTTAGACAGAATGAGTTCAAAATATAAACAGTATGCTAAAGAAGTCTAGTTTCTCTTGGGTGAAAGGACAAGGAGCACAGGAAGTCAGACTTAATACATGGAATTATACACCAATCTCCAATTTTAGGAGATTTGGAGCTTCACCTTTTTGACTGATTCTAATTGTTTTCCAGGGGATGTCGGAGGGCTTCAAAAGAGTCTCCCTAAATCCAACACTGGATTCAAATCCATGCTGATGTGTTGGCGAGACCACGGAAAACTGATGTGTTCCAGTTGGAGCTAGATGACTAAGAGCTCAACTCTTTTCACAACTTGAAGACAAGAAAAAAAAGGCTACATGTCTGCAGGCTCCCGTTTGTGGTCTTGGAAACATTAGGAAAATAACAAGCTAAAGGTTATGCATGGACTGCAGGCATAACTCTGCATTCCCCAGCCAAATCGATTTGCAAAGTAAAGTTTACATGAAGAGTATTTCCGCTCTGGCTTGCCAATTCAACATGGCCCAAAACCTCAAGAGTCAAGTTCAATAAAGGTAAAAACACATAAACCATAGCTTTATGACATATTACTTTAATTTCTTTTGCTTCTTCAGTCAGTCAACAGATCTATGTGAAGCTAAATATGAGGTAGCTGGTGGTTCTTCCAGGCAATAGATTGAATATGTTGAATAATAAAAAAAGTTTAAAAATAAAAGAGAAACCACTAATCCAGTGTTTTTCACTCTCACAGTGTTTGTATTTCCATCATCATCATACTGTATTCGTGTTTTGGGGACTCATCACAAGACAGCTCGTAATTATCTAAATTGCTCTGTAATTACAGTAAAGAGTGTTTTGCTTTGAAATATAACATGTTTCAGGCTGATTGACCCATTGGTCAGTTTTAGACACCAAACTCATTATTGTTTCCCCTGGAGATCATTGTCAGTATGGCTCCTTGTTATTAAGTATGCACCAGGTTAGAAGTACTGACGCATCTGACATTATTTGAAGTAAGAAGACTGGTATTAAAGGAACAGAAATTGAAAATTAGGCTTTTACGCGTAGTGTCCATTTTTACATTTTGAAAAAAACAATAGTAACTCAGGACAGTGATTGTAACAAGGTTTGTTTTTGGATACACTATTTTTGCTGCACAAAGTCACCCATCAATTACCTGCTTCACTTCCAAAAAGAGAGGGTAAATGTATCCTAAATAATTCAAAACTGGCTTTATTTCCTTATAGTATAGTTAAACTTGCATTGGGTGTTACTTTCGATATTAACACTAATTAAATGAAATGAAATGTGAAAGGGTTGCTAGTGCTGAACCCACTAAGAATCAGCACCACCACCTTTGCAGCTCCACATAGCTTTCAGCTACTTTTTAATTTGATTCAAAATACTCTATTCATACCTCAAGGGTAGGTTAAGGCTCATTAAGTAGTAACTGGTATAGTTCTTCTGGCCACACATGGTGATTTTATTTGCCCAGAAGCCTTCTGCTGCCACATCGTTTGCAATGGAGGTAAATGGAAATTTTTTTTTGGTCTTCAAAGCATTGAATATGGAATGTTTAACAAATTGCAATAGCAATGTGCCCTTGTAGAAATTACGCCCCGGTAAATAAGGCTAATCCAAAGACCTTGCTATCAACAGTTTTCTTTCTGGAAGTATTCTCTACCAAACATTTAAAAAAACAATTAGCAACAGTAAGGCCCGTGATTTGTGGTGGCGGCAGTGAGGCTAAAAGCTAGATACGTGAAGTAAATAGTGAAGATATGTTTCTTCATAATATGGCTGAACCTTTAATGTGAATTTCAACACAAAACTTTCAGACTTTAGAATTTAGCTGTAGTTGCAACAAGATCATATTTTCTTACTTCTTACATGATGCCAGTTCTCCAGTATCACTCTTTATAGTGTATGCTAAAGTGATATTATATAGCACCAGAGCCAATGATCTATCAGGGACACACTGATGGATTTGGCATCAGTGTTCTTACTTAATGGGTAAGGTGACCAATCTGCCAACAACTTGATTTGTACACTTTTATGTCCCTGCATTCATATTGCCATTTTTTTTCTCCCTATATCTCTTCCAGGGAAAGTGAGAGGGGCGGGTGTCGCTCAGTGATACATGGGCACGTCAGTCTGGTTTCTGTGATCCGGACCAAGGCACCCTGCAGAGCCCCTCGCGTTCTTTCTTTATTGCCACTGGCCCCTCAGCTTCCTCTGCCTCCTCTTTCTCAGTTCACACCTTGCAAAAGGTGGACGGGCCAACCCTCTATTTACCTAGGCGCCGTCCGATAGGCGAGGGCGGCGAGGGCTGCGCTGTCATTGGCTGACTGCTGGTGAGAGTGCGATGCGGATTGGAGGATGTCGGGGGACTGGGATGAAGACCTGTGTAAGAAGGCGCTGGTGTTGGTGGAGGAGCTGTGCTTCAACTCCCCGAGAGGTTACAGCCAGAGTGAACGCTGCCAGGAGTTCAGCTACCTGCTGAGAGGTCGCAACAGACAGCTGGACACAGGTAACTGACACACCAGCAGCTTCTCATGAATCTATTTTACAACGTCTGTATTTGTCAAGTTGAGTATAAGGGAAGCTTGTCTCCTGTTTGCTCTCAGAGGATTCAACAGTTTATAACTTAAGACTAAGACTGCATTCAATAACCAACTACCTGACTAGCAGTACTTGATACTTGATACTAGTACTGATTTGGCCAAAACTAGCATGTAATATGAAGTCTGCAAACAAAGATCCTCAGATGTCATACTGATTAGGAAATAATCCAAAGTATGCATCGAACCAAACTACCTTGCCTACTGTGTCCCACAATGTGGGGCCTAAAATTGTCATTGCCAGTGACTACTTATGTTACTGTTGTGCACATGAAAAATAAAGAACTTTGCACCTTGAACATTGCAAAGTGCTGGAACACCCGTGCATCAGAACTGCAAACCAACTGAGCCTGGCCTTGCACACTGCAAAATAAATACATTTAACGGTTTAATTCTGCATACTACAGACAAAAGCCGTGTGCATTATGTTGTATGAAATACATACTCGGTGTGTTTGTATGCTTACCATTTGCTAATTAGCAGTAAACACAAACTACAGCTAAAGCTAATGGGATTGTCTTTACCTTTTGCAGGTATTTGATCATAAACCAAAGCATTGGACAAATCAAAATTTTGACCTGACGATGGCACTAGCTGAAAAGTTAGGGAACCACCAAAGCGATTACATTTCAACCAGGGGAGACACATCCCTAGAGCCATGCCGCACAGTGAAATTTGCTTCACCCTGCCTTTAAGCAATACTTCACCCAAAAGGTACCCCTGTAATATCAAACGCTTTGAAAGGTGGTTTGTACAAATTGGCAGTTTCCTCCTTAACACAGAATAGAGGTTCTTGTCACCTTGATTAATACTAGGTAAAATGTACTCCAAATATAATGACCTTTTACAATGGAAATAACAGGGCTCTTTGAGACTGAAAAGATTTTTGGAAGTGCTTTAAGGAACTGATCACTCCTCTCAAAAGGAATTCTGTTCATATGGGCTCCATTGAAGATTTTTAGTATCCCATCACACCCTGCCAAGAACAAAAAAAGAACTTCAAATATGGTATGTTCTTCATGAAAGTGATAAAAGAATATTGACTCCAAATATTTTTTCAAAATCATCAGTAGAATCATTTCAGTATTGCCTCGGCTGCCATGGACACAAACAGTAACATGACATATGTTAGACTTTAAGGTTTGAGAAAGCAAAGATAGAGATTGTTAGAGGCAATGTGCACTCAGAACAACAGACCATGAAATATTCATCTGCTAGATTGAAATGGCTACGGTACAAGTCCATTCCATTTATTTTACGAGACCCAGAAGAGTCTCGGTAGAATTCTGTGATTGTTATCTCAGAGCTGGATTGAAAATATACGGTATATGTATTTATTCTTTATTTTACCAAACACCAAGTAGGTGCATAATGCTGCATTGTGGAGTGTATTGCGAGCAGAGCATTGTGTGTGGGTTTTCATTGAAGCATTAGGAAGTGCAATGCACTGTTATGCAGATTAGCACGGATATCTGTGGCTCAGTGTAGATTAGCCTGGATTGGCTGCATGTTGCCTCTGGAGATTTGGATGGCTCTGTGAAGAAATGTCACACCATGGTTTTAGGCGTTGGCCTGCCTCGCTTACCAGCTGTGATTTTTTTGGTGTTTGCTGACAGAAGTCTCCAAAGCCTCTGAGGACGGCGACCAAAGCTGTCAGCGAATGGCTTGTGTAAGCAACGGAGATGGGTTTGATGTGAAGCAATGTACAACTCCCAGTGGGCTTGCATCAGTCGCTGATTGACAGGAAGTCTCAGTTTCTCTTCACGGTACACTTCAGAGGCCTCCCACCCACCCACCTAACCTGCCCGATTGGCTTTTTATGCTTTGTGGATTAGCGATGGATCTTTGGCAGGATCAGTGCTCATGAAGGTACCGCGACTGCCCTAAAGAGAGACAAATGGAGCAAAGTGGTTTGGCCCCCCGACAGTCCCTGTGCACGTTTGATCACAGCCGTCTTATCAGCGCACCCTGATCTGCCAACCGCACACAACCTACTCCTCTGCTTGCTTGCTTTGTTTTTCCCTCTTCAGATCAATACATTAACCTTTTTCATCCTTAAACCCCTCCCCTTTTTGTGTTGTATTCTAAATAATTGTCAGGTTGTTTCCCTCCATCGCTCTGTTCCAAGCTTTTTCTCTTTCTCCCTACCATTGCCTCTTTGGTTTCTACTCTTTCACACATGGCACGGTAGTTGCATCGACCTTATCAACCCTCCTCGCTTCCTCCCCCTCCTCCTCTGAAGAATGAAAGGGGAATAAACCCAGTCAGCTTGTATGTCTGTTTCAACATGTGCAGCAATCTGTTTGCAACCCTCTCCCTGTCTTTCCGGCCCTGTTGGCCATTCTGTGCTTTGGATCGTTTTACCTTTCACTCCATTTCCCTTCATCATTACTGTCCTTTCTTGATATCTTCTACCTCATCCTACCTTCCTTGGCCTCGTTTCCTTTTCCCCCCGCTTCATCACTTTATCCTCCTCCCGTCTCCTGATCTCCATCGTCACATTCTCTCTTGCCTGGCTCTCGCTTCCTTTTTTATCCCCCTTTCCATCCCTTGTTTTAACTTCCAACCGTGTCTCATTCACCACCGCGACCGATCGATGTCCCCTCGCCCATCCCCCACCTCCGTGGCCCCCCAATCATATCTTTTGAACAAGTGCTGATTAATGACATACACAGACTGATGAATAATTCACCAAAGAGAGAGTGAGGAAGGAGAGGAAGAGAAGGGGGTGGGGGGGCAGATACATATAGGAAGTGGTGACGAGCAAAGAGACAGTCGCTGAGGAGAAGAACACAGTCAAAGCGTGCAGAGGCAGACAGCATGGGAAGAGAATTATTATAGCGAGCAATAAGGGATGTTTGACGGGATTATATGAAGGAGAGATTGAAAGACAAAGAGAGGGAGGGCGGGTGGAGACAGAAGGCGGACCAAATTCCAGAAGATGTACCCCAGGGCTGGAGGATTGGCTGCTGTTGTCTTGTTTTCACTCTGTCTTGTTGTCAACCTGTTACAGACACAAATTTCATTCTCTTTTGTGTGATTTACCACACAAAAAAACACTTTATGTCTTTGTTATGCACATAAAGACTGTCTGAATTAAAGGAAATTGAAGGAAAAGGGGGTTAAAGAAAAGGAAGCCTTTTTTTATGGATTTTCCATTGATGGTAAGTCATTGCTGTTCTACACAAAGGTGATGATTGGCCTGCACGCAAACAGGAAGATGGTAATTGGTGGCCCTTATCTAGACCGAGCCCAACATGGCGAGAGGCAAAAATTCCAATTAGACGCTGCAAGGTGGGGAATCAGTTTTCTCGGTTTGCGAAATCTGCACACTGTATCGTAATGAGTCTTCTCGGTCTACTTACAACCTATGAATATTCATGTCTAGGGCTCTTGGCCTATAGTTCGTTTTGGGCTCTGATTGGTCCTTTTGTCAGACCCAAAACATGCTATTTATAAAGAGACTTCAAACGGCACAGGATAATTATAAATATTCATTGTATATTTAGTCTATTTATTTATAAATATTCATGGAATATTTATAGGGTATTTTAATAATAATTTATGAATTTATGAATGTACGTATGATAGGCTCTGATGTGCAGTTGTGCACAGAACTACAAACGTTCCCTACTGTTGCTCTGGAGCTGGTGTCGACTCCCTTTCATTTCTGCTCTCTTTGACAGAGGCTGTTGGTGGAACTGTCCGACAGTCTGGTGCTGAAATGGCACTTCTTTTCTATTCTGTACACTTTTTCATCCAAATGAGTCATATTCCACCCTCCCCAACACACATATCCTTCACCACCCCATATTCAAACCCACATTCCCATCCTTCTCTAACCCAATCCTTGAGCCGTCACAAATTAAAAAAAAAAAAACATAATCATGAGGAAATGCAGGATGACATTGCACAGAGATTGCCATTGCATCACTGTGAGTGTTTTTTCATTTTTATTTTTTATTGTTAATATCCACTCTGCCAACGTTTGCCCCCATTTTAAGCTCAGGATTCAACTGTGGAATATGAGCTTCAGGGGATGTTGCATCAATTTAGGCTTACAGCGGAATTCCTTCTCCTGCTCTGTGATTTGGGACTTTTTAGATGTTGTGATGCTGTTAATGATGTCTGTGTGTGTGTGTGTGTGTGTGTGTGTGTGCGTGTGAAGGGGGTGTATGGATTGTTGATCATGCAGTGGCTAACTCCTGATATGTTAGGCATAGATACCAGGTGTGTGCTAGTATGTGTGTGTGCTCTATACATTGCAATGTAGGCCTGTCTCTCTGTCCACTTTGGTCCAGAGTGAGAAATTGCAATAACTTTTGGATGGATTGTAATGAAAGTTTTTACAGGCATCCATTTTCCCCTCTTGACAATGAATCCTACTGACTTTGGTGATCCCCTGACTTATTCCTCTAGGACCACCATGAGGTTCACATTTGTGATTTTGAGTGAAATGTGTCAACACCTGTTGGAGGGGTTGCCATTCACGTCCCCCTCAAGATGCACTTAGCATAGCACACAATAGCACTGGGGATCCCCTTACTTTACATTTGACACCATCAACTTTTAGCATGCTATCAAATTATACAGGTGAAGATTTTAAACTAAATATCATCATGTTAGCCTTTTTGATGTGAGCATATTAGCATACTGATGTTAGCATTTAGCTCAAAGCACTGCTGTGCCTAAGTATAGCTTCACAGAGCTGTTAGCGTAACTTGTAAAAACTTTCTCTTCATACGTCTTTAAATGAGACTTCTTTCTCTGTAAATACACAAACATAGTCATGGATGCCTTCTGTTTGTTAAATCCTCTGTTTATCTAGCTCCTTATTTTCTTCTTCCTCCCCTTCATGTCTTCCTCTGGTCCTCTGTAGAGATCTCTGTCAGTCTGCTGTCGGTCATTGTGACATTCTGCGGCATCGTCCTCCTCTCCGTCTCCCTCTTTGTCTCCTGGAAGCTCTGCTGGCTGCCATGGAGGGACAAGGAGGGCGGAGGCCTGAGCCTGACTTCGGGGTTGCTGCCTGGAAGCGCCGGTGTCGGAAGCCTCGGAGGCACCGGGGGCTCGTCACTCTTACCCCCCTTGCTGCAGAGGAAGGAGGGCCACTCCTCGTCCTCGCTCTACCCCTCCCTGGGCCAGCAGGGCCAGCACCACCCCCATTTCTCTGACCTGGTGGGGCTGGAGAGGGGGGAGGTTGGAGGTGTGGTTGGGGGTCCACAGGAGACCCAGGAGCCCTCCTACTTGGATATGGACTCCTACCCCAACAATGCTGGTGAGAGTGGAAGCAAGCTCACAGACACCCTTAATCCCAGTCTGACTGTAAGCGTAATGTAATGCCGCAGTCAATAACTTCTCATTTTAATACACTCTCCGGGTACAGAATTTAATACATTTGACGTACAGTAAAAATAATTAATCTGTGCTGGAACAGTGTGATGAATGCTGACCACTATTGAATATGCAATATAAATGGCTTTTCTTGTAGTAGTGCTACATTCAAAGAATATTACTTTTTCATGTTACTGGCCTAGTCTCTTATTACATTTGGAACAATGTAGTAAGCAGCACACTGTGCACAGACATATAATTGCCTTTTAAGATTCCCATTGCTAACATGTTAACACACAGTTCTTCTAGACATTATTATCATGTAATAACAGAGTCATGTTTCTATCCACCTGTGGAATATAACTACTATATTTACTTTTCTTTAAGCTCTGTTTGGCCTTCAAACCTCTGACAAAATCTCAATGTTTAACTTATTAAACCATTTTTTAAAGCTTGTTTGCAGAAAACAGCTGCCTGAAACCACTGAACACAAATTTCATGCAAGCACTGAAACTGAACCAAACAGTAAATGTGCCATGAAACAAAAACAATGAGCTCAAAAGCGTGTTAGAGCTGCCAAGTTGGCTCATAATTCAGTGTATTTGGTTTTTTACTACAAGCAACCCTTTTACACTACCACAGTATTTTGATTTAATGTCTAAAATAAATAAATATTCAACTAAATATGCAACATGAAGGTCAAAATATTTTTTGATCAATTTGATGATTGACAGAAAATTAATTAGCAACTATTTTGATAATCAAATTCCTTTTTAACTTGTTTTCTGACGTTTCATAGACCAAACAAGCCAAACTAAATATGCATTAGTTGCATCCTTAACCCTCATGTTGTCCTCGGGTCAAATTAACCTGTTTTCCTATATCAATGTTCTTTTTAACTACCCAAAATAACATGATTGATTCCACACAACGCTCTTTGGCAAGTACACATCTCTACTTTCATTAATTTTGGGCTGTCTTATTCAGTTTTCTAGCATTTGAAAAATAAAATTGAAGTGGTTTTGAAATAGTATTGAGTAAAAGTTGACATATTCCAGTCTGTGATTAACCATCAACATACATTCCTTTCATTTTAGTCTAAGTAATTCCTAATTTCTGCTTTTCTAACTCAAACATTAGGTTTAATTTCCTATAAATGAGGTTTATTGACTATAAATTAAAAAAGAAAACCTGTTAAACTAAAGTTAATAAGTTAGTGTTACGTAGTGTTAAATGTCAAAAAAGTGACTAACATTGAAAAAAAGCATCAAAAGTGTTGGAAAAAGGGATAAAACATAAAAGTTAAAGTTAAAAACATCAATAAAAAGCATTGATTTTCAATTTTGACGGGAAGACAACACAAGGGTTAACACAAAAACACATAAAGCTCTAGATTGACTCAGCTTTAAAAAAACTTTCCCAGAAAGCCTGTGATAGTAAGGTGGTTGAAGTCGGCCAGTTCAGCTCAACGGGATTAATAATAAGCCATTAGAAGAAAAAGCAATTTACAGGATAAGATATAGACTGTTATGACAGAGATGTTTAGGACCAGGTTTGATGAAACAGCTCAGGTAACAGCTATGAGACTCTGCTGTTGTATTTATTCTGGCTGTCAACAGTCTGGTGCAGGTTGTTAATCGTTATTCACAGTCAAATGTTGCTCTCTGGCTTTATTGCAGTTGGATGTGCCTCCTTTCATATCCATGTGTTGTGCCTTTCCTGCTGGCTCATGTTCTGCTATTGTAAACATGTCTGGTCCTTCCTTCCCTTCTCTCTGCTATTAAATCACTCTCTGTTAAATCAATATAATACAATCAACGTAATCAATGATGCCAACCCTACATTACAACAAAACAGACATTGCTCTGGGCCGTTGTAATGACAAAAGCCACTATAGCACTGACAAAAGAGACCCGTGAGTCATCGAAGATTGTTTTTCCCACTTTCTCACTCTGTTAGGAACTCTGAAGCTGAGTCAGACGTCTCCCGATGTCCCCAACTCAGAGGTTGGAGCCCAGCCTGTTAAAGACCTGCCCAATGCTCATTCCCAGCAGCAGGTCACCTCCCGGTCAGTACCGAGTGTATGAGTGTACCGGGCGTGTCTGTGGGTTTACATGAGTGTGTACATTTGTTATGAATTTTTCAAGTGCCGTAGTTGCACTGTTGTGTGTTTCTGTTTTTTACACAGGAGTGACCCTTAACCTCTAGGGAGTGATCATTAGTGGGAAATCAATTGAAAAACACATGACTGAAAATCGTTGGCTTTAATCTCGCTCGGCTCTAATGAAGGCTTTAAAGTCTGTAAATCATCTAGGACTTTGTGTGAACCTTTTCACATTAGTTTAATTTTGAAAAAACTTATAACAATATGTTTTAAAACTGGTGATATATATATATATATATATATATATATATATATATATATATATATATATATATATATATATATATATATATATATATCCAAAGCACAGCTCCATTTCCTTCTACAAAAACCAAAAAAAATCTATCATACTACTACTATTACTATTTTTTTTAACAAATACCAATATGTGTTTTTTGTGTGTGTGTGTGTGGTTTGTACTCCGGAAGCACCATCATCAAACAACTATCTTTGATTTGATAACACTTTCTATGATGCATGCATGTGTAAAAAAGATGTGTCCTTATGCAAATAAAAACTCCATTTAGGTGGTAAACCCACCACTGCATCTCTGATTAAGCTGCTGAATCACACTGTTGTGTGTGCTGCACTCTCTACTTAATATTCCCCCTCTGAGCTCTATTGTGTCCATTTAGGCCCAAGCCCATGACTCACCAGCTCTCCAGTCCTGATTTCCACGGTGAGGAGAAGGAGCAGGTGACCAGCATTGGGCAGATCAAACCGGAGCTCTATAGGCCCAAGGGCGACCAGGGCGAAGGCAAACAGGGCGACAACTGCGGCAAGATCAGCTTCCTCCTGCGCTACGCCTTTAAGTAAGTCAAAGAACTTACATCCAAACAACCTGCTCACTCCGTCAATGTCCTCTTCTGTAAAACATGTAGCCTCTGAACATTAATAAATCATTGATCATTTTAAGATCTAAAGTTAAACCGTAACATCACCACAAGGTTGAAGATGCTGCTTCGGTGTCTGTGGGGAGATCCATTGATTTGCTGTCACCTCTTGCTCTGATCAAAATAGTGCAACACACAAAAACCTGTCTATGGTTCTTCCTGTAGCTATCACTGTTTTTCATGGCAATCCAGTCATAGCTGTTGCAATATTTCAGTGTGGACCAAAGTGGAGGGCCGGCTGACCGACATTGCCACTAACGCAGCTAAAAGCAATAGATCAATAAATAAATACATCCATTCTGCATTATGTGGATGCTTGGGATAGCTGTGCACAGCTTGGAAAATCAGATCCTTAAAAATGAGACTGAACATTGTTTTTTGAATCCAACACTGAGTGGAACTACCAGCACCTGCAGTTTTGCTTGTCTCCAGCAAACGTTGATGCGTCTGTTTTTGCATCACTTTGATCATTGGGTGTGCATTTGTTCAAACACTAAGTCAGAGAGCTGCAAACAGACGCCGGTTTTGCTGAATTTCTTCATGGCACAGAACAGAGAGAGGGTGCAATGTATTTTAGAGTGGTTATATCCTCTTCGGAAAGAAAACCTCCACAATTAACATGCAATAGCATGAGATGTGAGGGGATACTCGACTGTGGTCTCTTTTGTTTATGGTAATCATACAGACACATTAATGTTTAAAAAGCAGCAGCGGTGTCTTTTATGTACTGTGTGCCACATATTTATTTAGTTACTTTCATTTAGCTCCTTTGACGATTCTCCATTGAATATTCTGTGCTTGATAATTTGAGTCTAAGTACGTAATTGGTGAGTGCCATGCTGTGAGGACTGGGTGATGGGAGAGTGTGTGTATGAATGTGGGGGTGTGTTTGTGTGTTGTAAGTCAGGGTGGCTGTGTGAGTGTGCAAGCTCACTTGCTCGGCCTGTCTGTGGCTCAGCTGGCTGTCCCCCATTTCTGCCTGCCCCGACATGTCGAAACATTACAACAGGCGAAAGTGCTGATGGTCAGAAAAGAAAGGGAGCGAGAGGCCGTTACAGTCATGAATTATATATGGCGAGCCACTTTAAACAGCAGCCCATGTCAACACATAATAACCAGACTGTGTTATAGATGGAGTTACAGGTACAGAGAAATGGCATGGGAGTTAGACGGACAGGAAGGTTAATGATGAAAACTATTCATGTGTCCCTTATTCCCATTTATAAAGTCACAAGATAATTTATGTTGTGCTGTAGTGGCCTGCCATTACACTAGAGGGAAATTGTTTTCATGAGAGGAGTAGAAGAGAGAGAGAGGGACTGAGGAGTAAAGAAGAAAGGTTAGAGTTGTAGTGTGGGAATGTCTATATGTATGTACATGCAGAGGTGTAAGCACTGGGACTGGGATAAGATTGGTATGTTAATCTGTGAAACCCAGCTGTTTGGAGTGTAACAGTCAGAACAACGGTGTCAATCCTCAGATCTTCATATCCTGTGGGAAAGGCATTTCTATTGACAATCCCATTAAAAGCTGACACATTTCCACTGTGGGAATAACAGCTAGCTTCTGGGTATTGTCTGCCAGTAATAAGGCCGTGAATTTCCCCTCCGTGCTCCAGCAGTAATAGGCATACTCTGCAATATGCCTCATGGATTGTGTAAAAAACCTTGGTTTGGATTCATGCTCATGTCTTGTTCTGTAATACACGTGAGTGCAGGACAATCTTCAACCGTGGCCTTGTAACAACCAACAAAAGCAGGAATATTCATGAGGGGTGTTTGTTTTTTGTACACAAGCTTCCTGTCGGTTTCAATTATTTTACATCTTTATTTTTTTCTATACTTGCCACGAACCACACTGGCTAATCACAGCGACTGCAGAGTCTCTACCACCAACATGTCTTAAAATCATACCGGATTATAGATTGGTTGATACATATTTCAATTGGTCAGGGTTTTCTTGTTAAAATATGCATCTAGCTGAGCTAGAATTTCCATCCAGCGATTTTTCCCTGTATATCTTCTCACTGATTTGATGTGATTGCAGAGTGAGCATGTTTATCCAATTGCATTAATTGGATGTGATTCAGAGGTAAACACGTGTCCGGATTGGCCATGGTTATGTTATCAACAAGCGTATCTTATTTGTGATTGGTACACATGTGCCTAAGACGTTGTCGGGGTCACTGTTGGCATTTACCCTGCTCATCATTCCTCAGCCCCAAAGTTCACAGTGCTCTCCTAAAGCAGCTAATGAAGTGCTGACACACTGGTTAACACGGGGAGACACAGTCTAACGAGGTCTGATTAAAGGCCTCTGAGCCGTCTTCATCTTCATCTGGTAATTAAATACATAATAAACGGTGCAGCCATGACTCTGCATCAAGCATTTAAATGTAAAGATCTATGTATTATGTCTGCTCACGTGTGTGTTTATGCTTGCATGTGTGTGTGTGTGTGTGTGTGTGTGTGTGTGTGTGTGTGAAGAAAGACTACACTGCTTACATTTGCAGCTGTGACTGAGTATGTTATGGTTTGTCGATATGAGGACTAAAGCTTTCAAAGCATTCAAATGTATTTATCTACAGGCCTATTTGCTATCTTTAAGCCAATTATCCCAGAAAACAGCACTAGTGTACGATATAATATTCTTTTTTTTTGGCATTTTATTTAGTGAAATGACACGTACCAGTCAGTTGGCAGAAATCTGCAACAATTTGGATTAATTGTTTGAATCATTTACCAAAAAAAGCTGCCGCTCCCAGCTTCTCACATTGGAATTATATGCTGCTTTTCTCTGTTTTTACAAGTAATCTGATTATCTTTGGGTTTTGGAGTGTAACACAAGACAAATCTAAGATGGGCATTTTTTTATTATTCACTTTTAATGACCAAATGATAAAACAAGAAAATCATCAGCACATGGATGAAAGTAGTTGGTAGTTGCAGCCATACATTACTAACATAACTGAAATCATAAGTCTATTTTACAGCGCTGTTTACAAATAACACTGAATTATACAGCATCCATTCAGCACCTTTTTAGCAGCATTAATAAACTGAATTACTTAGATTTATACCAATTTCGGAGTGGTAGCCACATCCAAATCTGTCATTTAGATTTTGGTGTTGGGGCTAAATCTTTGTTACAGCTTGATTACATACCTTTGCCTCCAAATAAATAAGGATAAGAAGCTAATAAAAACACATTATTTTTACTGTACTATAATGAAATAAAATAAAAATGCTCCATTTGAACCAATTTAAACCAGTGTTTCCCAACTTGCTTTGGCTGTGACCCTGTGACACAGAGCCATGCCTACTGTACCTGCAAGCCCTCTTTACAGGTTGACGCTTATTTCATTTGAATACTTTTTGTAGTATTTAACAAAGAAAACATAACCCAAAATAAACATAATATTGTGTAGCAATATTTTGTCTGTATCATTTTCTATCCCATTAATCATCTGGCAACCCCGGAGATTCATCTCTCTCCCAGTTTGGGAAGCAGTGCTTGAAACATTTAGTGCTGTACTGGTTAAAATATACAGGAAATACAGTATATCAATCAAAAAAATACGTTGAAATGTTGATGAAACTGATAAGTGTCTGAGTGGAAGGTTTAGTGAAGGGTCACAAGTTTCGGTTGTTAGTGTGAATCTTGTATGTATCTCTTAAGCATTAACATCTGTGTGCATGTGGCCCAAAGTGAGTGCGGAATAAAGGCTGCTGTGTTAAGGATTATTAATGAGCTCAGCTTTGGCCTCTCTCAGTAGCTGTACTGTACATCTGTGCTTACATTTAACATTGCTGATAGTGCAACATGATACAGCTGCAGGGGTGACACACACACACACACACACACACACACACACACACACACACACTATTTCGGTTATTCCTAGCTTCCGAAAAACAAAAATCTCCAACACCATTATAAGTGTACAAAGCTTGCATAGGTGTGTGTCTGTGTGTGTGTGTGTGTGTGTGTGTGTGTGTGTGTGTGTGTGTGTGTGTGGGAGGGTGATCCTGTCTGGGTCTCAGTTTATTTGTGTTTATGTGTGTGTCTCAGTACGGAGCAGTTGGTGGTGAAGATCCTGAAAGCTTTGGACCTGCCAGCAAAGGATGCCAACGGCTTCTCTGACCCGTATGTGAAGATCTACCTACTGCCAGACAGGAAGAAGAAATACCAGACCAAGGTAACTCCCACTTTCACTACACTCACCTGTTTCCTCAGTGGAAACAAACAGACAAACAAAAAAAAAAACACTCAACATTTAAACATCATCAGGTCTGACTTGCTATTTTCTCTCTGCCTGGTTCCTGCTGCTCTGATGACCCAGCCGTGTCACGGGGAATCATTACAGTTTTACTAATGTCATCTAATATAATCTAATCTAATGTTGGGCATAATTTATTCAACATAATGTGCCTCAGACTATTACGCACTGCTACTTAACTCCTGTTTGTTTTTCTGGTATTCGAGGACAGTATAGTCAATATTTGAGTACATTTCAGGACGTTCTGTACCAGAAAAATGTACCCTTGGCTCTCAAAATAGCCTCCTCTCGTTTAATTTATTCTCCATGGAGGAGCTCAAGATGTATGAGGTCAGTAGCCCCACAGATGTGAGTTGTAGTTCTAAGTTTGATGTTCAATATCAACAGTACGTGTCCACCAGGAAAGTGTGACAATGAAGCTGTAGCAGTTTGAAATGTCTTCCTTTTGGTTTCCCCCTTTGTGTGACTGTCTCCTGTATATCACAAAAGCCCCTTCAGCCATGGAAATGAGTGAATGCTTCAGTCATTTGCATAATACTGCTCCTCTTTTGTTCAGAGTTTAGATGATTGTTTCATTTTAATCACATCCCCATTAACATGTAATTTTTACACCACTCATATTTTGCCACGCTTTTATCCCTTTCAACTCATTTCAAAAGAGAAACACACATCACCTATATTAGCTGTTGGTGCTTTTGTGTTCCTGGTTTTCAAAAGGCACAGCGTCTCTATCTCCAACAGCTGCATGTTAAATCCAGAGCTAACAAGTAATCATCAAGTGCTAATAAGCTGGAGTGACAGACCCACTCATGCAGCCACAAAAGTTGGATTTGGAAAATCGAGTGTGTGTCACATTTTAATTATCGCCAGCTTTATTGCATGACAGCATTTATGCCAAATGCTTTCATAGCAAACACATCCCACCACTGAATCAACAAATTGTTGTGTTGAAGATTGAATGAGATTGAAGACTAATTTAAATGTCATTGTGATGAGCAGGAAATAACAGCCGCTTGCTTTAAATCTGATTTAAAAGGATCCATTTTATTTGACCTGTTACTGGGGTGACAGATTTAAAAGGCTGGAAACACAACATACGGTTAAAATAGAGGGGAACCGACTTAGAATAACAGCAGTTACCAATAGAAAATGTCTTTGAACATTTAAAAGAAAGATATCCTGTATGTCAGAGATCTTCAACAGGGGTCCGTGACCCCTGGAGGGTCCTCAGACTCACTGCAGGGGGCTGCCAAATTCTTAATAAGATATTTATTTAGAAAGTTTCTTTTTTTTTTAAATGAAAAATGTAGATTGAAGACATTGAAGATAAGCCTAATATAGGCAAGGTAGCCACTATGGTAGCAATTAAGCTTAAAGAGTCACTGTGCCTTCCACATGTATGTTTAACATTACAACATGATGTATACATAATATCAATTTTTATTCATCCATTTGTCTCAGTTTAATATGCAACTCATTGTTTACAATATATGGGGGTCCCTACTCCGTCTCTCTTTGATCTAAGGGGTCCCTGGCCTAAAAAATGTTGAAGACCCGTGCTGTACATTGTACATGTTGCAAAAACAGAATTTAGAGTTTTCAATTTTTAGTTTTAGGTCTTTATTTAATTTCAGCAGGTTTGATTTGATTGTTTTGAGGAAGAAATTCACTTTTCTCCCACTGGCTGAGGAACAAGGTCAGTGTAGTACAGGTTGTTGTCTTCTCGTCAAAATTGAAAATTGAAATTGAAAACACTTTTTTGATGCTTTTAATCAATGTTTTTTTTTTTTTTACTTTTTCTTATGTTTTTGTTCCTTTTTTTCAACACTTTTGTCACTTTTTTTTTTACATTTTCAACACTACGTAACACTAATGTATTTTTGGAATTTATGTCAATAAACCTAATTTTTAAGAAATTATACCTAATATTTGAGTTAGAAAAGCAGAAATTGGGAATAATTTAAACTAAAATTAAAGGAATGCATGTTGATGGATAATCACAGACTGGAATAAGACAACTTTTACTCAATACTATTTCAAAACCACTTAAATTTTTTTTCTCCAAATGCTATAAAATTGAATGAGACACCCGAAAATGAATGAAGTAGAGATTTGTACTTGCCAAAGAGTGTTGTGTGGAATCAATCATGTTATTTTGGGTAGTTACAATTGGGTAGTTAAAAAGAACATTGATATAGGAAAATGGGTCAATTTGACTCGAGGCCAACATACTATGCAACATACATATATTAATTATGTTGCCTTCTGGGACATTCTGTGTCCTGATATATCTTTTAATTCATGACATTTACACGCAATAATGTCTGTTTCGCTACTTTTAGCACAATGTGATTTGTCCAGGCAGTTGAGCTAAGCTTTTATATTCACAACAAGTCTCTGGTAGCTCTGTTATGACAGAAAAATGAAGAAAAAAATTCCAATTTATTTTAAAAAGAAACACAACAAGTCTCTGCTAGCTCTTCTGTGACAGAAAAATAAATAAAAATGTCCAATTTGTTTTGAAAGAAGAACTAGGTGGTTAGCGGGAGCATAAAACAGGAAAACAGCACTTGCTGAACCTAAACTCCTAAAATATAAGGAAAAAGATTTAGTACAACACAACAGCAATGAGAGGTCAGTGCCAAAGATAAAAAGACAAAAAGAAAATTAGGATCTTGTCAATCACTGCTTTCGGAGAAAAGGATTTTTTGTGTGCCACTTAGATAAGTCGAGTTTTAGTTGAAGTAGCAGACTTTTGCAGTGATGGTTACATTTGAGTCACAGATGAAAGCCACAAGACAAAAAGCTGGCAGGGCGTTTGACAGCACTTACTGTGTTGTTGAAGATATGTCCAGATTTCTCAGTGACTCCTCAGTGAAGCTATCAAGTTGCATCTTGTGAAACATTAAAAATGCACTTCACTGGGCAGCAGATGGAACATATATTTTCCATATAGATGGAATTTCATGCCAGCAAAATACCAAAATCTTTGAGGATTCTGGACACATCTTTATAACAGCATTAGGTGTTGTCAGACAACCAGCTGGGCTTTTCAAAACCTCTTTTTAATTTGTCTTTGAGGAGCCCTCAACTCATGTCCGTGACTGGAATACTATCATCAATGCAAAAGTCTCAAACGTAAAAATGATGGTTAAATGAAAGGCTAGCCCAGAAAATGAATGCTTTAGATCAGTGGTTCTCAAACTTTTTCACATCAAGGACCCCTAAACTGACACAAATTAGACCACAGACTCCCATCTGATAAGACTTTGTCCCAGGGTCCCCTACCTGAAATTTTGCTTTCAAATGTTTTATTACAGAAAGTGAATGAAACCCATGAGCAAAATAGTCATTCAATCTGTCATTGTGGTACTTATGGATGATGGTACTTATTTGTTGGGGGACCTCTTGGAACCCCTTCAAGGACTCCTGGGGGTCCCCGGACCCCACTTTGACAACTACTGCTTTAGATAAGCACACAGATTACTATGTAATTATTGAGTATAAAGCAATAAAATAGGCAAATGTGTAAGTATAAGTGAAGAAGACAAGATGTCTGGGGATTACTGGGTAATAAGGCAGGAAAATGATTACAAATACTTTTGAATTTAGAATTATGATTGTTATTCATTTTAGTGTACTTTTTTTGTTGCTGTACTGTAGCACAAAAAGCTTTCAGTATCAATTTCAGTTGAGGTAATAACCTTTACTTTTAGTATCTTACAATCAGGACAGGGCATTGGAAATGTGGGTAAGAGCACCCCTTATTACAGTGAGTCGGGGGGGTGTGGGCTATAAAGGAAGTAGCCCCTTATTAACCCTCTTTTACTGTTATAGTGGTGTTAAAGGGTAAACTAATGTTTGTTCCCCCATTATTCTTTGTACTAATTCCCTTGTACCTACCCATCATTACCCCATTCTGTAATGAATGTAATTTATAGTCTGTATTGTAAAGGGTTACTATCAATTCCAACTGTCTGTCTGTCTGTCTGTCTGTCTCTCAGGTCCACAGAAAGACCTTAAACCCAGTGTTCAATGAGACGTTTCAGTTTGGCGTGCCGCTGAATGAGCTACATTCCAGGAAGCTGCATTTCTCTGTGTACGATTTTGACCGCTTCTCCAGACACGACCTGATCGGCCAGGTAGTGGTGGACAACCTGCTGGACTTCAGCGAGGGCAGCGGGGACAAACCCGTTTGGAGGGACATTGTGGAGGGCACCGCGGTAAGGATGAAGCTCTGCTGCAGAAATAGCATAAAACAATCACATTCATTTGGAAGAGAGGCCCACGGTAAATTAGATGAGATGGAATTTGAATGAGCTTTGTGGCGATATCGGGCCGTAGCAGCTGCAAGTTATGGGTCTGGGCTGTGGTGAGTTAGCCTGGTTCTACCAGACTCTCGTACATTTCATTTGTACAGTAGTTCTGAAGGGAAATGACAATTGAGCTGAAGTACGTAGGAAGGCGGAGGCAGGCTAGTGGTGAGTGGGATAGAAGCAGGAATGGAGCTTATCATACATGACATGAGTGACAGTTTTAATTCAAGTAGAAATGTATGCATTCATGATATGAAAATGAATCTGAATTTTATTTTGAATGAAAAATAAAGATACAAATGTTCAAAAATAGCATTGCAATATGAAGCCAAACTAAATGTGAACATGAGTACATTCTATAAAACAAGAAATATGTGGATATGCTGTTGTTGACAGAATCATTTGCAACATTTGCCCTGTATTCGCTTTAACAGCTGACATGGGGCGTACATGCATACACACGTCTCAGATTCATATTACAAATAATAGAAAGATAATGATATTCAGATGTATAGTATAGGTAAACAATGTGCAGATTTTGTGTCCTACAGTTTGTTCACCTCATACTATCATTGCAACGGTAACTCTTCGGATGCAAAGAAAGGCCACAATCATTTGGATATGATAAGCAACCAAAATAATGACTTTTAAGTTAAACCACTACTGTATGGTCAAATTTATTAAAATAATTTTTTTGTAGGGTTCACAATCTCCCAAAATTAAGGTATTCAAAAAGTTTCTAGTTTCTCTTTTTGGATCAAGTCAAGTTGAACTATGAGGTTGCTCATATTGGATTAATGCAATTTAGACTAGAGCTGCAAAGATGAATCCATGAATCAGTTAGTTATTATTCAATTAATCACCAACTATTTTGATATTAGATCAATTGGTTTGAGTAATTTTTTAAAGAAAGATTCTGATTCGAGCTTCATAAACGTCAATATTTTTGATCCTTTATGACAGTAAACTGAATATCTTTGAGTTGTGGACAAAACAAGACATTTGAGGACGTCAACTTGCGCTTTGCAAAACACAGATCCGCATTTTTCACCATTTTCTGACATTTTATAGACCAAATAACTAATCGATTAATAGAGAAATTGATCGACGGTGAAAATAATCCCTAGTAAAAGCCCCACTGTATTTCAGACACCAACATTCAAAATAAAACATTACGGCAACTGAGGATTATCAACTGAGCCTTAATAGAATCAATCGCTCTGTCCTGCGAGATGATTATGATTATGATTATGTTCTGCCTGTCCAAAAAAATGGAAATCAGAAGTTGAAAAAAGTTTTATACAAAATTGCAACCCTTGAAATGGCCTTCAGGAAGTTACATAAATAGGTATTCAAACCACATACAGTACCGGTCAAATGTTTGGGGTCACTTAGAAATTTCCATTGCACTCCATTATAGACAGATTACCAGCTGAGATCAGCTGCATTGTTTTTCTAACCAGGGCAGCAGTTTTCAGATTACATTATGTGCTTACATAATTACAAAAGTGTTCTCCAATATTTTCTCAGTTAGTTTTTTAAAATGATATCAGATTATTGATCCGAATGTGCCTTTGGAACATTGGAGGTATGGTTGCTGATAATGGGTAATGTAGATATTACATTAAAGATCAGCCCCCCCACTCAGATCAGCTGGTATTTGGTCTATAATGGCGTGGAATGGAAATTTGTAAGTGACCTTAAACCTTTGACCGGTAGTGTACATGCAGTTTATGAAAATTCCAATGCCCTCAATTCAGTGGTATTAACATTCTCAAGATGAAGTATCTTGTGGTGGTTGAATTTACAGTTTCTTACAGGATTCAAATGATTACAGTCTTTCTTTGATTTTTTTATGACTCAAAGAAGCATGTGCATTATTGTCTGTTGCCTGAGGGTCATATACTGTATAGAGAGGAGTATGGAGGACAGAAATAGCGCAGACTGGAAAATGTCTGCAGTATAAATTAATTCAAAGTCTGGTAATGTCAAATCATAGCTAGGGAGAGTCCAGATAGATTACTGGAAAGGCACCGCTGACCACATCCAAACTTTTTTTTTACCACGCAGCGTCCAGATAGATTTATATGAAATATTCATAAAAGCCTATTAGCAAATTAGACAGAACAAAGTCTTAGATTTTTTGGCATGGGTGTTTGACTTATTAAATAAGTTTAAAGCATCAGCCTCTCAGCATATTTTATTTAATGTTTCACCCGGGGAAGTATTGATTAGTGAGGCACTAAGGAGTCATCATGCCACAGTGTGACCTGAATACCACTGGTGTCATTACTGCGGTGCCACTGAGACCACAGGCAGCGAGAAGATCAGTAGATGGGGGGGTATGAAAAGCCTAAAGTACTGTCACCTCTACTTAACACTTTCCTCACTTGGGGACATTGACACATTGGCATATGATTAATTTACAGTGACAACACTTCCCCTCTGCCTAAACACTCTGCCTGTCCGCATTAGGATGCCTGCTGTCACCCGCCGTCAGTCACAGATGTAGCTCTTTTCTGGCTTTACAGACAATCATAGCAAACCGAAGGATATCTGTCAGTTTCTGTCCTATCCTATCTGTAGTGTTTTTCCTATCTGGCTCTGTTTCTGATGCCATGTGTGTGTGTGTGTGTGTGTGTCCCTGTTTCATTTCTGATCCCTGTCTGTGTGTGTGGTGACCTACAGGAAAAGGCTGATCTCGGGGAGCTTAATTTCTCGCTGTGTTACCTGCCCACTGCAGGCAGGCTCACTGCTACAGTCATCAAGGCCACCAATCTCAAAGCCATGGACCTGACTGGCTTCTCAGGTAAAGGATTACACACACACACACACACACACACACACACACACACACACACACACACACACACACACACACACACACATATACAAATCACACTGCTGCCAGACCTCCAGCCAGTAGTCTGACTGGAAACTCATTAAAAGAAAAAATATGACACAGAACAGCTTTAAAAAAAACAGCCACTGGTGAAGTATGTGAGTTAATTTAGGTTTATGTGTTATTCCGATTGATAACTCGCAAAACATGCAGTAGAGATATTTTTTATATGTAAACATCACAATTAAACATGATGCCAGTTTCTTGCAATAAATGAGTACCTTTGATGTTATTTAGCACCAAATGAAGAAGCTGAGTTTTCCCCACCATCAGCAGCCTAAATGGACCAGAATGCTAAACACCTGCAAGATAAAGTTTGTTCCATTTTGACTTAATGATGGGCGAAATGAACGTGTCCGGTATGTACTGGGTCAGTCTGTCAAAAATACCTGATGCTTACGAATCCCACTCATCCTGCACACACACTCGCTGTTATTGTAGGGTAGTGCTCCCAGGTGCAGTCACTCAACACACAGGAAGTGGTAATAAGCGGGAATCATTGTCTCAAACGAGGGTGTTAATGTATGACTCCAGTCGAGAAAGACTGGCAGCTACTTACCGAACGAGATCAAATGAACCGCTCTCTCAAACTGTCTGCTACTTTACCCTCAAAAACACATTTCTGTAACATCGTTGTAGTAACCACATATTGAATGTCGTTTATGGTCTCATTTGTGCTGTTTGTTGATTATTGTGTTGGGCACTTATATTGTAGGTGGTGGGCGTTTTCATGGCGGTTTGAGCGGAAGTGATATGTTTGTTTGCTTCACCTGTGCACCTGGGTTCTTTTGGGCTTTGACAGAGAGGGGGTGAGCCTGGGAGTGAACACTTTCTGTTGACCACAGCACGCTGCACTAACGCAATTATTTCTACTCACCAGGTAACTTTACAATTTAGTAACTGCAGTGCTAATTGTATTTTACAGGTGGAACACGAAGAAGAATAAAATCATTGCAATACAATCTTGAGCGCGTCACAGTGTACAATTGCATCTCGTGCCCCCAATTTCCACAAGATGCGGAACGGCTGCGGATCCGCTCTGGAACGGCGTCGGAGTAATTTGGTTCCCATTAAAGTCAATGTGTGTTTATTTCCACGGACAGCGGAACGGCTGTGTCCCAGCTGTGTCCCAGCTGTGTCCCAGCTGCGTCCCAGCTCCGGCAATCCGCAGCCCTCCGGAGCAGATACGCAGAGCTTCTATTTTTGACGCCGGAGAGCTCCGCAGCAATTCAGCACACTGCAGATAGTGCGAGACAGGAGGTCGAGCACAGAAACAAAATAAAACATCCGGTTGATTTTCAAAATAAAATAGGCAGTGCTCATGCCTTAAAATTAGTATTTTATCTTTTTTATGTAAACTTATACATGAGGACTGGTAACGCGCTGAAGAGTAGTTTTATGGGGCAGGCAGCTCTAGCTGTCAAGTGTCCCAGAGACATCATATTTTGCAAAAAGTTTCAAAACTTGAAAGGTTCGACACATTCATGTGTATCAACTCGAAAGAACAGATTCCGTGAAAAGAATTGCTTCGCCCATCACAATGATCTTTTGCTGTGAAACTTTTGCTTTTACTTGTATTATCATTACAGTTCACTGCTCCTGCAGGTAAAACCATCAGGTTTGTGTAATAAAGAGATATTTCAAATCACTAACTGAAGCTAAAGTAGAAGTAGATGAAGCATGTCAGGGAAGGTCCTAAACAGTAAATGACAATACATCTTTGCTACATACTCCCTGATGTGTGTTTCTAAATGAGAATGAGAAGTTTGATGTTTTGTTCAAGGACTATAGGTGGAGTTTATACAATATGAATATATTACCTAATATAATATAATAAAGTGTATTATATACAAACAACCAGTAAAAACATAGTTGCAATGTGTTTTATTGTGAGCAAAATCAGCTGCAGGTGTAGCACCAATTATGTCTGCAGGAATAGAAAAAACCAACAATAGCTTTACCCGTGAGACTGATGTCAAGACGTGATTGCTAATGTTAATATTTAATTGACAAAAGCATTATAAAAAAGGCTTTATGCTTTAGCTATTCTTCACTTAAAGACTTATTTAAAGCGACAATGCCCTCTCTGATTAAATGAGATCTCAAATGATAATGACCACACGGCGTAATTATTGCCCCACTGGTCCCGATGTCATTGCAGTGCCTTAAAGATGCTTTAAAATGCAGGATACGAATGGAGTCGTGGGCGTGTGTGTTTTCCCTGGCTGCTGTCACTGAGCCGCACATGTGAATTGAGTTGAATGGATAACTGAAGTCATTCAACCTGTGCTGCTTTTCTCCCTTTGTGTTCTTAATCCAGCTTTGCCAAGGTGACTTGATTTTCATGCCTTTTATGTGTTACCGACGCAGATACCTGTGAGCATAATACCTAACAGTGTTTGCAGGAGTGCCCCCTCATCTTTGTCTCTCTGCCTTCTCCCCCTCTTCCTCTTTCTCCCTCTCTTTCTTCCTCTTTCTTCCTCGCTGCTTTTCATCCCAAATTCCCTTTCTTCCTTACTTTTTTCTCTCCCACTACTCCCTTCTCTTTACCTCACTCTTTTCTTATGCATTCCATCTTCTCCTGTCTCTTGTCTTCAGACCCGTACGTGAAGGCCTCTTTGATCTGTGATGGCCGAAGGCTAAAAAAGAGGAAGACTTCCATTAAGAAGAACACACTGAATCCCACGTACAACGAGGCGCTGGTGTTTGACATTCCCAATGAAAATATAGAAAGTGTATCCATCATCATTGCCGTGATGGACTATGACTGGTGAGCAAACTGAGGCATTATTATATTTTAGGGTACTCGGATGAAAAGGATCATTACTGTGAAGTGTGCTGCTTATTGAATATGTGTTTGCACATGCAGTGTGATGTTTGCTGTTGCTTTTTGGGTTGCCACATTTTGAAGGGTGTCACGGCTGTGTTGAACACGAAAAGGGGTCCCTCATGAGTCAGCCTCCTGGTGGACGTTCACCTCATGAATAGACATGATTTATGCTAATAGGGAAGGAAGAAGTGGAACCCTGCCAATGCTTGTCTGTCTGACGCTTGCAGCAACACTTGGCCGTTTGATGTGTTTGTGGATAGATGAACCGCCTCCCTATTATGTAGTCTGCCCTCCATTTGGCATTTCCATAGGTGTGTGCTTTTGTGTGTTTGCGCTCATGCCTGATCCCCCGCTGACATCAAGCTTTTATGCAGAGTTGTGTGTATTTGTAAGCTGCTATTCTGATAATACCCTTCCTCAGCTGCTGCACTCTTTTTCCAGTACTCAGTGTTGATAAATGAGACTCTCCCTGTCCGTTTCTTACAAGCTCTGTCTCCCTCTCTCTCCCTGCTTTATTATATCCTCTCTCTCTCCCTTTCTCTACTATCCTTCCTCTCTGCCTTGTTCTCTCTCTGTCTCTTTGTCTCTCTGTCTCTCTTGCTCTGGCTTCTATGGCTTCCTGCATGTCAGTATTGGCCATAACGAGGTTATAGGGATGTGTCGTGTGGGCAGCGATGCTGATGGTCCAGGGAGGGAGCACTGGACGGCCATGCTGGCCAATCCACGCAAACCAATAGAGCACTGGCATCAGCTTGTGGAGGTAATGAGCATATGATCACGTGTACGTGCGTGTGCGTGTGCGTGTGTGTGTGTGTGTGTGTGTGTGCATTCATGTGTCGTATGATCTCACACCACATATGTAATGTTCAGTTCATTATTAGAAGTAGTACTGTAGCAGCAGCAGCACTGACACTTGCAGTAGTGATAGTACTATTAGCCTAACTTGCTGCAGCTTCATATTTACTGTACAGAAATCAATCTGGTATTAATCTTGAGTGAATGTAATTACTGTACTTGCATTCCACCATATAACAGTAGGAATAGTAGTGGGACCTTAGCATAACAGCAATGCCAATATACTATTTCTTGTATGAACTGAATGTATGAATTAACATAAGCAAAAATGTTATTTCCCTGCAGGAAAAGGCAATTGGTACATTTGTGTCGAAGACTGCTACAGCATCCTCCCCTAAGCCGCACATCGTGGTGGACAGTCCTCACTCCGATTAAAAATGTGAGCCTCTCCTGGTTTAGATCTGACTTTTTTTATTTTATCAACATGCTCCCATATTGCTAGGATTATTTTCTAGGCAACAGTGTATTAGAATGTATATTACTATTCCACACATACTATGAAATACCTCCTTGATTACTGGTTGTAAACAGGACTCACTGTATTGGAAGTACATCCACGTTACTGTGCAGCAGATGCTCTCAAGTCAGATTTACACAGGGAAACTGGTTGACTTTAAAGGCATGACCTAACTGTGAGTGTGTGTTAGCGTGAAGGCTGTGGCGCTGTCAGATGTAGGAGCTCTAAGGCAGACGCATCTTCATAATCTAGATGTTACGGGTTATATAATGCATTTCCCCCTCCCACTAAAATTACAGTACTGCATACTGTTTATATATTCTCCCCCCCCCCCTACTGTCTCTCTCTTACTTAATCTGCCTCTTCTCCCTTATCCCCTCTTTCCTCAGGTCATAACCATCTCTCCAGTTCCAGCCTTTTCTTTCTTTCCTCTCATCTGTGAATAATTCTCTCCATCAAAGAAAGAGAGACGCGGAGACACTGCTAGTGTCCAACTGCTAGTGCTGTCTTGCTCCTGCTAATGAATCCTCCAAGTCCTGTGCTGAAGCCTGGGGGAAAAATAACATTGATCACATCCTACACTTTGAGCATCAGACTCCACATTTACAAACACACGCAGACACTAAATGGTACCGTAGGACTAAGTTGGGCTGTAAATTTGTGATCTAGCAAGGGAACGAACACACATAACACACTCAAACACACACACACACACACACACACAAATACACAGTGTTTGTAGTATGTGCGTAGTTCATGTGTGCTTCAGATTTGTGTAGTGTTTCATCTAGGAGGAGTGTGATGTGACAAACTTTTCTCTTGTGAAAAGAAAAAAAAAGAAGAAGAAAAAAAAAAAGAAAACCATCCTAGAATGGTCATTTCAACCAGGACCAAAGGTTCATGCCCTTGTACAGACTATAAAAGAAGAAAATCACTATGTCGATATTTTTCTTTGCAATATTGGTGTACAGTATATGCCGTACTGTATGGGAAAACATCTCACGTAGTACATAGCAGGACAAAACATTCAAGGAGAATTCTCCTGGCCATTTTGGACGCCTTCTCCAGGCTCCGCATCCTCTTGTTTCAGACTTAACTCGCTTATTTTCCCCAGAGGAAAGATGACAAAGCATCCAGTGGTCTTTATTGATGTCAGAGGAGCAATAAAGGAGGACAGACTTATCGGTTTAAGCATGTTACGCAACCTTGAAATGTGTACCTCTTCCTCATGCTTTTTGTCACCATTCTCATGGTGCTCATCAGTATTTCTTTGATTATTTTGCTCATTTTGTGTGATACAGTACACATATAACCAGGAATCAGGAAAGGAGTTTATCCATGCCATTTTAACAGTCCACTGAGGATGCAATGGTGTGAGCTTCCGAGAGACTGGTTTTCCTAATGTAGGACTACACAAGTTGAATGAAACCTGCGTTTAGGATCGGACCAGCATCTGTTTGGAGTGCATTCGCCAGAGGATGTATCCCACAGGAAAGGATATCACCACTCTATTTTATTTTTTCTAACATTCCAGAACTTGTTTTTGCTTCCTCATGAAGTCATCGTCCAGCTTCAACTGAGAAAATGATTCTCTTCAATTCCACATCATGTCCCTGACAAGACTTTAGAAGGACACACACGTCCGTGTTGCTTTTACTAGTGTGTGTTTCTGTGTTTGTGGGCGTGTTTGTTTTGTATTTGTGCGCGTCTGTGTGTGTGTGCGTGTGTGTGTATGTCTGTGTGTCACTGTGACCTTGTGTGTGACACGTTTCCGTGCTCACTCCCTCCCTCGTCCCTTTTCACTCTTCGCCTCCCTCACTTCCCAAATCCCAGCATCCGCAGACACAGAAATGCTTGACTCTGGGCCAAACGTGTCTTCTGTGCGGTGTCTTAACAAGGAGCCATTTTGTGTGTGTGTGTGTGTGCGTGTGTGTGTGTGTGTGTGTGTGTGTGTACTATACGTGCCTCATTGCACTAGGTGGGGAAACACTGTCTTTCACAGACATTAGTTTGTATTGTCTATGTCGTCTCTGAAATCAGCTGCCAATCATTCAACCCTCCTCTCCTCTCTAACCCTTTGCCTGATGTAAGTAACTGTGTTGATTGTGTACTTCTTTCAGTAATTTATGTACTGTATGTCCAAGGGAAAAAAAAACAGATGGCACAGTGATTGAAAATTGAATTGTCGGTGTGTTTTGATTAAATTTACGAGAAAGGAACGTGGGAAAAAAAAAAATGAAAGAAAAAACAAACAATTGAGGCTTATTTTGTACGGCCTACATATCATGACAAATTTAGATCCCCCTTAAAGCAAGGCAACAGAGAGGAGGTGTTGTGAGAAAACAAGCGCCTGTGCACTTTCTGTGTAAACCGATACAGACTTATAAAGCCATGTCTGTCACCGCTACTACGACTACTACTGTAACCTCAGCAAAACAACAGTAAAACACCTCACTACAGCTACTTGTATTGCTATCGTTGCCATTTCTTTCTTATCCTCTCGCACACACACGACTATGTTGGAGTGTGTGCATGGTTCAGGGTAGGGATCAAGTTTCTTTATATTTACCTTTGGTCCGTGCAGGGGCAGTGAGAACTACCAGTGTGCTTGATCAGGTATACGGGGGGGGGGGGTTAACACATTCCACATCATACCTGCAGGTATTCTGTGTGGTTTGTCAGCTGGGAGATTATTGACCAGCTTGACTAAGTATGATATATGGTTGAGATACAGTATTGATCCATTGGTCTCAAGGCCCAATAAGTCTCTCTTTCCCAGCCTCTCTATCTCTCTGCTTGTTTCTACCCTATTTAGCCCTTGTGTTACTGCCTGGTGATAGATTACAAAACTCACAGTGGAACGAGCACATGCCTTTATTCTCTTCCTCCCTCTGTCCGCCACCTCCCTCTCTTTCTCTTTTTGTCCGTCTGATTACTGTCTGATTACTCATTCTTTTCTCCAGCCATCCTTAGCTTCCTCTACCTCCCCCTCACACCTATCCATTTCTCCCTGTATTTATTTTAACTCTCCTCCCCCACCCCACCTTCCACCTCCCTTCGCTATCTCCCATCCCTCCATCTTGCCCTCTTTCTTTCTGTGTATGACACCCCCTCCCCCCCCCTTCCGTCCTCTCTATTCTCTCTCGCTGTCTTTTCGTGTTAGTGCAGTTCTGAATGGTCATGGGAAAACATGTTTGCATGCTTATATTAACATGAATGATGTCAACTTGATGCAATGAAAAATTATATAAGTGATGCTTTAAGCAAAATGTGACAATGAACTTGATACTAATACTACTAATGATGACTAAATGGAGACCTAGCAATTGTTTATCTCTGTGGTCAAAAACAACGATGATGAAATAACTTTGTTTATGCTGTATTTATCTCAAATTGGTATTCTTTTTGATTTTCAATTGTTTTTTATATATAAAATGTATTCAAGAGGTTTAATTTTTTTATTGGTTAAAGCTGAGAATTTGAGTGAGGGGTTCAGTCAGGGTGATTGTTTCAGTCGGGACAGCTGTACCAGGTCGCAGGATATTGATGAATGTGTAAGTAACAGTGTGGCTGAAGCAATGATAACGGAAATAAAGGATATGTATCATCCAACTTCGTGTTTCTGACTTCTATAATTCCACCGTGTGGGGAGGCAGGAAAGGTGATGAAGCTACTGTCACACACCAGGCAGTGTGCTATATATAGTATGCAAGGCCCTGGGCATTTCAGATGTATACAGTCTATATTTGATTCAGGCATAGGAAGTAAGACACTCTTCCTGGACAGAAGCAGCCTGAACCCAACTTTTTTTTTTTATCACCAAGCTCTCTGACTTTCTGCTGTGCATTACTGTAAGTCGTGTGTAATTATTTAGCCACTTTGTCATGAATTCTTTATTGTGGCCGCATTTACCTAAATGCAAAATGGAGCACGGCTGCCTGCCCTGTGTGCTTCTGCTCCATCTGCCCTACTTCTTTGTTGTCTCCTTTTATTTTTAAAACACTCATATTATTTGTCATGTGGTTATTATCTCTCGTTAACGCGAAGATGCACACCAGTAGCAATCTGCAACACCAGGGCTTCAGCAGCAGAGAGAGAGGAGGAAGACCGAGCTCAGATGTGCAGGGGAATGACAGAGAAGGAGGAGTAGGAGAGGATTAAACAAATGAAGGAGGATGAAGAGCGGGAGAATGCCAGAGTAGAGGAGGAGGAGGAGGAGGACACGAATGGGAAAACCTGAAGAAGAGAGGGGATAGCTGCATGCGGGATGTATGTAGAAGTGGAGACTGGAAGTGGAGGAGGATAGCTCTGTATATAGACACACTCATCACGGGGCACCTGCAGCATACTGACAGTGTTAACAGTTCAACAAGAGTGAAACACACACACACACACACACACACACACACACACACGTGCACATACACACGTGACAAAACACCAGTTAGCACAGCTTTAATGCTGTAGACTGTTGAGAGAGAAAAGTGGAAGGAGGGGTGGGGGTGGGGGTGGGGGTACTGCTGTCTCCATGGCAACTTTCCCACCGTGCAAAAAAAAAAAAAAAAAAATCATTTAGTCGGAAAGACATTTCACTCAGTTCAGTGAGCTGTAAGAGGGGAGAGAGGGAGGGGGAGGAAGTTAGAGACTGGGGGAGGTGTGTGCAATATAGAGCTGTTCGTAACACACTGGAGGGATTTATCTAAAGTAAGGTGACAACAAGGCATTAGCTCTTATTGCTAATTTATCTGATTATTATCCATGATGATAATGAATTCCACTGCATCATTAAAGATGAATGCAATAACTTTGGGTAATACTTTGGTATTACAATTTTCTTGACATGTGCCATCTTTATATAACATGTTCAATTTCACTTTATACCATTAGATTCGCCGCACCGCCTACACGACAGAAAAACCTTTTCGTGACTGGGACTCAAAACTTTTGTTTTCTTAATTCGAAAGCACAGCACAAAAGGACTCTGACCTTTTTATAAGACCACTTATTATGCCACGTATACAGTTTTTAATGTTTTATTCCAACACTAGCCTATAAATAATATCCTAAACCTTTCAAAACAATGGATTTAATGAATGCATGCAAGTGGAAACGTCTACCAGTAGGGGTATTAAAGTAGGTTGCCTCTGCAAAGAAGCTGTGTTTTAATACAGGAGCCGGGCCCCAGGATCTGACCTTCTCTATATATTGCTTTCATGGAATTGTAAACAGAAACTTCTGTAAAACATCCTTTGACATTATACCTCTGCTATCGTGGCTTCAAATGAGGAACACTAGTAAGAGGAATTTATGAAAGTGGATATATATACAAAATAAATATCTTGCCATTTAAAAAATGGGAGTACAAGTCCATATTCAAGCCACTTTTCATTATACTCATTACTTATACTGCATATCACCGTTGCCAGACACGATAGATAAAGCCTCAAAGACTGGCAGAGGAGGGTACTATCTCAGCATCCCAAATGTTCTGGGTAGTTCTGGTAACCCATTTGTGTGGATGTCAGTGTATCAGCATGCTGGCTGTGATTACCTGTTGTGAGCAGAACCATCTGGCCCTCAGCAACCCAGCTGGGTACCACGATCAGAAGACGGATTGTCTTTACCACACCACCTGGACCTCCTGGACATGGAGCGTCGAGGCACCGACCACATTTCTCATTCATATTTTATTATGTCATTCTTTGACCAAACAAAAACAAAAAAAAGGAAAGCATTGTCTGGTTTCCCAAAAGGCACTCACAGAGAGCAGGCTTTCTGTAATTGCTTGGCAACCGCTGGTACTGTGTGTGGAAGTTCAAAGCAGCGAGACACACAGTACATCCCTCAGAGCAGCAGAAAGCATCAGAGTTGCAAACTAAAAGGTTGCCTACGTACGCACAGCACACACACACACACACACACACACACACACACACACACACACACACACACATGTCAGTTTGGCCATGTAGCTTAGTCCAAATAAAAAGCTCTGTGTGGTGTTTAATTTTTGCATCCATGGGGTAGCCTTGGGCATGAACCTACCCTCAGATAAACTTCAAGAGAAGCGGCCCTGCTCACTGACGCCCAAATGGAAAAGCCGCTTGAGCCCACAGCTTGTTGCCCTCCAGAGTTTGGCTTAGATTGATGGAGCATTGTTTCTGTGAGTGGTTTTGAGTTTGATGAGCTCTGAAGCCCTTTGCTTCGCTGTGCTGAGCCGACTGGCAGGCAGTGCCACAGGGGACTAGATGCTAGGTTGGACCCACAACTACAGGTTAGATGCCTTGTGATGATCAGACGGCAGGTTTTCATGCTGATTGCTGTTTTCAGTTCTGAGGTTTGCAAACCAGCTGAACCTGACAACCAATTTCAGTGTATCAAGTATCAAATCATCAACATTTTATGTTCATTTAGATATCAATTAAATACTGGTTAGAAGATACATTTTATGATCACCTGGAGCTTTTTCTTTATGTAACTTTACTTAGTCTAAATGTGTAGATACACCATAGCAAGGCCCTTTAAGTTACAATCTGTAACCTTGTCTCTCTGATGAAAGACCAGGAATCTACTGTACTTACTGTAGATATTTGCTGACATCTTCTGGAGAGCTGGTCCAACAGCACTTCTGTGTTCTTGAAGAGAGCTCTGTTTTAAACACAAGGAGAAGAATAATTGACATTTTCTTTCAAACTGATGTTTATATGAGCTGGAGCTGGTCTGTCATCAGTAACATATTACATATTTCAAGGTTTATATGATTGGTATGGAATTATCGCTATGACGTACTGTAAAAAACAGTGAGGAAGTTCCAGGCAGTAACACATCTGTCAGCTCTGAAGAAAGTAAGTTTAGAACCTTCAGGTTTGAGTAGCTTCATGTCTTCATGTCTGTCAGGTGTCTTTATTAGGTATTTTTGCTTTAATCAAATAGACACATCTTGCATGATTGGTGTAGTCTACGTGATACACAGGTATGAGAATGCTCCATGATTTCCATGAATAAAAGGTATTTCCACCATAAATTGGTGCATATGTGTATCTGAATGTCTTGACGCTCAAAATAACCCTGGGGGAGGACACCCCCCCCCCTCATATATATATATATATATATATATATATATATATATATATATATATATATATATATATATATATATATATATACACACACACACACACACACATAAACATGTGGGTTTGGATGATATACGGGCAGCTTGGTTCAAGATCTTTTAACTGTAGGAGGCAGCATCCCGAGACGAAGAAGATGTTCGTTACGTCACAGTTTGTGGGCGGGTCGGTTGTTGTCACTTCCGTCAAAAAT
This sequence comes from Percina caprodes, assembly GCA_013375575.1. Taxonomy (NCBI): domain Eukaryota; kingdom Metazoa; phylum Chordata; class Actinopteri; order Perciformes; family Percidae; genus Percina; species Percina caprodes. The sequence continues at coordinate 177,834 of JABXJD010000002.1, read as the reverse complement.
ACAACAAATGAAATTATGCTAGCTAGCATTGTACCAGTTCTAACTGATTCACGTTATATTCTGTTTAGCTACGTAATCTCACGATTTGACTGGCAGTCGGAAACCACCAGGTCAGTCCACATCACTTTCCAGCTAGACGGTGGGATAGAAAAGATATTTGAAACAAATATAGCTTAAATCGCTCACTGACGTTTACCTAGCTAGCTAGCTAGCTAGCTAAGCTAACACTGAATGTAAAGCTCTGTGCAGTTGTGCGTGCGTGTGTGTGTTTTGGCCGTGCAGACTCCTTTTGCTTTCGTTTTCTAACTCACCAGAGCACAGAAAATGGCACATAGCATTTAGCAGTGAGTTCGGTTGGATACTATTACCTTGTTAGTCCCAGTGCACAGTCTCTTTAGCTAGCTACCTAACTTCTCACTTCCTCTCTTGGGTTCAGCAGAACTTGAAGCACCACATGTTTCGTATGTGGTCTCCCACCAGTGTAATGTGTCGAGTGAAGGAATAAGAGGTGATCAAATTGAACTATTCATATTTGTGAGTTGTATTTGTATGTACAGCGTTTACGAATAGAGGAATTCTGGACCATAATGCAAAATGTCAGACTTGAAACAAAATTAACATAAATAAAGTAACTTACTACCCATACTGTTGTTTATTTCTCTATATTCTAGAGAATGGTCAATAGCAATACCATAGTGTAGAAATACTCTGTTATAAATAAAGTTATTGCATTCAAAGTCGTACTTAAGTAAAGGTACTCATGATAAAGAAGTAGTGTGTCCATTTTCTGAATGATATGCAGTATATATGATAATATTCTGAAAATGTATGCATCACTTTAATGTAAAGGTGGAGCTAATTTCAAAGACTTTTTATACAGCAAGGTGACAATACATCATTCATTTTTTGAGTTATGTTTTATACTAAAATCAGAATCGCCAAAGTAACCTAATTTTGCATCATCTGAGACATTTTCCCCTGAGGCTAGAGACTACAGCCAAAAAAAGTAAAATAAAAAGCCTCCAATGATGCAAAATTATGATTTTTGCAACATTTGCATTACCCCTTTAAGCCACATAAAAGTACTCAAACAAAAAGTACAGTACTTGAGTAAATGTACTTATTTACTTTCCACCACTGAGTAATGAGCATTGGGAAGGTTGGGTGCTTGCATAGTAATGCTGTAGTTGTGTTACTTTTGAGTTAGGATCTAAAATTCAGGAAATAAATGTAATCCCTAGTTCTTCCAGTTGAAAAGCAAATAAAGTTCTTGCATCGGAAAAACGCTTTAATATTACATTTTTCTGCTATACCATGAATATTGCACTTGCAAAAAATGTAAAATATGTCCCTTCTTCTTGTACAGATCCATGGTGGCAGGTTCGGCACTCATGGAGCCGTCCACTAAGCCCGGGACCAACCAGGTGGCTGATGTAGTGTTTGTCATAGAAGGGACAGCAAACCTCGGACCTTACTTTGAATCTCTAAGGAAAAATTACATACTGCCAGCTATTGAGTAAGAATACACATGTCCCCTTTGCAAAATTATTCTTGTATTATTCATGTTGTCATGTCTAAATGCATCTGTTTTATTTTTTTCCATTTGATCTGCTATAGATATTTCAATGGAGGTCCCCCTGCAGAAACAGATTTCGGTGGAGATGTAAGTGTTTCCCCCTCCTTTTTTTACTTTTTATTTATTTTTTTATTAAATGTTTCAACTCACAATCTTTGTCAGTGGTTTCATAAATGTATTGCTTAGAAAAACTCCGTCAATGTTGCTAATATAAATATTCCCATGTTTGTTTTGTCCTTCTAGTATGGAGGGACACAGTACGGTCTTGTGGTGTTTAACACAGTGGACTGTGCTCCTGAGTCATATGTCCAGTGTCACGCACCAACCAGCTCTGCATTTGAGTTTGTCTCGTGGATCGACAGCATCCAGTAAATTGTTCAAATGATCTTTATAGGGCTGCAGCTAACAATTATTTTCATAGTCGATTAATCTGTTGATTATTTTCTCGATTTAATCAATTAGTTGTTGGTCTATAAAATGTCAGAAGATGATGAAAAATGTGGATCAGTGTTTTCCCAAACGCCCAAGAGGATGTCAAATGTCTTGTTTTGTCCACAACTCAAAGATATTCAGTTTACTGTCACAGAGGAGAAAAGAAACTAGAACATATTATCATTTAACAAGCTGGAATCAAAGAACTTACTTTTGTCTAAAAAAAAATAAAATAAAAAAATACTCAAACCAACTAATCGATTATCAAAATAGTTGGTCGATTGTTCGATTAATCGTTGCAGCTCTACTACCTAAATATTATAGAGTTGACGTTCCTGTGGTTTCATATTGCTTTATTTTATCATAACAGATAAATAAGACGGTATGATTTTGCAAGTATTAAAAATGACCCTGTTTCTTCACACAGGTTCATGGGTGGCGGAGCAGAAAGCTGTAGTCTAATTGCAGAGGGGCTCTCTGTGGCCTTGCAGCTCTTTGACGACTTTAAGAAAATGAGGGAGCAAATGTAAGGCAGTCTTGAATAATTGAATCACAGTAGTGAAATCACGATTCTTTAACACGATTACTTGTTGACTTTTGGAAAGATGTTGCATTTATTGAACTTAAAAAGTGATTCCTCTGATGCCCTCCATAACATGAAGTCAAATTCAGGTCAAATAAAATCACAATGACTTGAAAATCGTAGCTTTTTGATTTCTCTTTTTCTACCTTTGCCAGAGGTCAAACCCACAAGGTGTGTGTGCTACTGTGTAATTCTCCACCATACCTGCTTCCTGCTGTGGAGAGTGTCAGCTACACCGGCTGCACAGCAGACAACTTGGTCAAAATCATCAGAGATGTGAGTTATCACTTATATCGTCTCCATGAAGGACTTAAATGTGTCATTATTTTTGTTATAATGTATTCTATGAGTGGGGTAGTATCAGTGGTATTTGTATTTCATTTACTTTATTTGCTAAAAAAGCAAAATGAGCATTGAATGTATTTCGTTTTCTCATTTCTTAGAGAGGAATTCACTTCTCTGTGGTGGCTCCTCGGAAACTGCCCGCTCTAAGGTCTCTATTTGAGCGGGCGTCTTCAGGAGGAGGTGCCGTTGAACCCCATCCAGATTACAGTCAGGACCCCTTCCACATGGTCCTAGTCAGAGGCATCTCGCTTCCTGGTGAGAAACAACATTTGAAGTGCTCGTATTATGTTTATTTTCAAGTTCATAATTGTATTTAGAGGTGATATCAGAATAGGTTTACGTGGTTTCATTTTCAAAAAACACCATATTTTTGTTGTCCTACCCATCGCTGCAGCTCCTCTTTTCACCCTATGTGTTGAGCTCTCCATTTAGCTACAGAGTGAGGCATCACACTTCTATTGCATCTTTGTTGGGAATTGCACATGTGCAGTAGTTAGGTAAGGACTACTAGCCAGTCAGAAGCAGAGTATGAGGGCGTATGAGTCCCTGGGGGGGGGACTTTGGACTTTTTCACTTTGTAAACCTATAACATGCACAAAAAAGTTTTATAACACAAGAAATGAAAGGGGAAATCATAATATGAGCACTTTAATGCTTTTATTCCCTTTTGATTTAAAGAATATGTTTTATTAAATGGTACACATGGGTCAGATTTGAATCTGAACCACTGCCAAGGATTCAACCACATGGGGCAAACGCTGTGCCCAGTGAGCTAATAGTCACCCATTTTGTTTGAGGGTCACTGCGGTGAGACCGGTCTATCCAAATCAATTTAAATCTCTTCTGAAATAAATACATTTGTGTTAGACTGAGGATGTTATATCCTCATTATTGTATGGTTAATGTGATGTTTTTTGTCTCCAGTTTTAATCAGAATCCGTGAATAAGCAGAGTTTTTTTGTGGTTCACAGGTAAAGCAGTTGCTTCCTTCATAAACAACATGAGGGATAATTACTACTAGGGCTGTGCGATATGGAGAAAATCAAATATGATAATTTTGACCAAATACCTCAATATCAATACCACAATGATATTGTAGAGTTGGTGCTTTCACAAAATAGTTAAACAATGTGATTTTTGATAAATAATAATTAGTAATGTAGATATAATGACTAATGGGTAACTGCAAATAATAGAACAGTTACAACAGTCTGGTAAGATCAGAAAATGACATAACTTTACTGTAATTCAGCCTTTAAAACAGGAAAATACACCACTTATGCCATATTACAATATTACGATATCTAGTCTCATATCACGCGATCAATATAATATTGATATATTGCCCAGCTCTAATTATTACCATGAAATCCTACAGGTGGCAATAGATAGCTGTTTTACAACCCAGAACTTGCACTAAAATTTTAGATGAATTTTTATAAAATGCATCTGATAAAACTGGTTTTGCTGTATGCTTTTCGCCATGCTTTAAACATCAAAAAGTTTAATATCTACCAGCTAAATAGACAAATAGATATTTTCTTTGCTGGCAGGTTAGCAGGTAACAACTTTATCAAGAGCTATACTGTCTCAGTGCTGTGTCTGTCAGCTGGTTGTGGAGCTTGTCTAGTCGCTACTAGCTAGCTATTCACATTGGTTAAGTAACTGTGCTTTTCTGTTTTGCGTTAATCACTATTTCTTTAACCGTCTATGTAATCGCTCCACCCAAGCAGCACTGCATCACCTTTCTGAGAATATAGTTCCCAGTTACTATGCGGTTAGAAGATGGCTGTGTCTCATGTGACCTTGTTATTTGTACACCCTGTGACTATACAAATCACAACGTGTTAATAGGAACATGTTAGGGTATGTATCGACTTGTCTAACTCTGGGCATACGGTGAATAAGCTAAAGTCCCAATAAGTGGCGTGTTCCTTTTTAAGGTGAATGAAGCTAAAAAAAAATTATGAAATAATAATAATGGAACCTACTTAACATTTTTAAAATGATGTTTATCTTTACCAGAGCAGCAGAGATCTCAGCGTAGCCAGACATGATCATAGATGTCTGCAGAAAATGCAAATTCAAAAAATAAAAATGAAAAAAAGTTAAGGATGTTGTAACTTTTGTTTTGAAAGGTGCTCTATAAATAAATCTTGCCAGCCTTTACATGATGCAGACAGAGCTACGAACACACCTTCTAAGAATGCTTGTACAGCATAGCACTGTTCATAATTACCAATATGTTATTTGTAGCAACATGCAGAACAGTGTAGTTCAGTTTTATAGTTTCCCAGTTGTAGCAGCTGCATTATTGTAAGCTTCTTATCTCCAGACACACTTGTTTTTTTTTCAGGGCTGTGAATGACAAGAGTAAATCTGGCATTAATGTTGTCTGTAATCTCCTTCCATCTTCTTTTGGGTTACGGTGCTTTTCACTGTGGTGCTAAATTGCCCTTTTATTATTTGTTTTACCAGTAGCAGACTTTCCTTCAAGCTCCAAGTCTGGTTTTGATCATATTTCATTTTGGCCAGTTTTCTGTAATTACATCCTGAATAATATGGTTGTAAGATACTAGTTGCTAAGTTCACGTGTTAACTGCTGCAGGAAATATTCAAAATTTTACACAATTCCACTGCAAGATGATGTGATTAATGACGTGAAGCCAGTCTGTTATTTGTGGTAGCTTCAGCAGTCGTAAATAAAGACCTAAAGAAGACCTAATGCTTACACCTGCACCTTTCTGTGAGTCGGTGTGAAGTCCTTGATAAATATGGCTTATAGTGAATTATAGTGATTTTATTTTATAGTACAAAGCACTTTTCACTGGTGGAAAGATCATCCGGGGAAAAGGTCTTCAATTAAAATACTTTTATTACAAAAGAATACTACCAATGTTTGAGTCTTGAGTCTGCAGCCACAAGACTCAAACACTGGACACAGTGACAGGGTTATAAAGCCTGATTGCTCCTCCTCCTCCTGCCAGTCCAAGATACCAAGCTGCCATTTATTATTTCCCTCGCTTCTGACATAGGCGCTTTGCAAGAGTGGCCACATTTACCTTAGTTGCTTACCTCAGTTTTACGTTACCTGAACAGTGTTATCTGAGGACTCATGCACAAATACTAACTGATTAAATGTACTGTGTACATATCATTCAATCATACAAGTTGAATAACATTAAGGCGGCCATTTTACACTACACTGTTTTACTCCTACATTGGAGCATCCTGAAGTTTACAGAACTGTGTAAGAACTCTAAGCTCATCCCACTGTCTGTCTCCAGTTTCCTCAGGTGGAGGACCTGGGCCACTCAAACCTGTCCTTCCTCCTCAGTCGCTGCCTGTCAGTCAGCCTCTTGGCGGACCTTCACAGCCCCTTCCACCCATCAACCCAGCCCACCATTATCAGGTAATGGGCAAGCAGCCACACAGCGTAAAGCTTCCTGGAGACTAATTCCTGCTGCCGGCTTTTGGCTCAGTTTCAGACAGCGGTGTTTATGTTCCTTCCCTAAAACGTTTTGCTCAGCATTGTCTTCCTTTAATCTGCTTGCTGACAGAATCCGGCCCCCATGACTGCTGCTCAGGTGGCTGCACAGATGGCCGTGGATCAGGCCATCAACCAGAAGAGTCGCTGTGAGTTACCAGTGGACCTTTTGTGACCAATTTATGTTAGCCAAGGTTTTAGTCGCGGCATCTCTGTCGGCACACTGTATGTTTGACTGTAGCTATGTTTCCATCCACGCTTTTTTTATCCAAATTAAGTGATATCGAATAAAAAAGGCCTTAGGGTAACAGTAAAATTCGATGAAATTTCATGAATATCGACTCAAAAGAAATAAGTTCGGTCTCATCGGATTTTCTCTTGATCGATATACGACTTATGCGATAAACGCTGATGGAAACGTCATTTGCCGAATAAAAAATTAATTGCGATTTAAGTTTTAGGTCGTTTATATGGTTGCAACCCACCACAAAATGAAGTTTTAATTAATATCCACACAGTATTTCCGCTCTGTTTGCACACATGGCGGGTGTCAACAAAGACAGATGTAAGTAGACGAACGAGGAGACGAAAGACTTTTTGAATTTAATTTATCAGGAACTCGCAAAGGAATTGGCCATAAAGGTTAGGACAAGCCGTGGGACGTCCTCCGGAGTAAATGGAAGGCGCTCAAACAGCGAGACATAAAGAGTTGTCTCGCAGCGGTGCCGGAGGGAAAAGTAAAAGCCAAGTTGCATCTGCATTATCATAGCACTGTGTTGATATTGTCGTTGTTTTCTTATTATAGCTTGATATGTCGCTATCAGCTAGCACATAAGCACTATTACAACCTGTGCAATATCAATCATGTGTTGGTAGGCGGCCCGATACATTTTGTCTATAGAAGCTTTGTTCGCAAAATTTTGCTTGCATGTTGTGTGATTTATACACACCTGGACTTAAATTAACACCTGGTCACTTTATCACTTCAACACTGGACTCAACACTGACACTTTGATAATAATTTATGGTCTTTTTTGTCTTTATTTGACGAATGTTCTTATTGTTGTTGTTATTATTACTGTTATTTTGTTGTCTTTATACTGTCTTTTTTAATCTATTTTTTTTTTTCTTGCTAAAACTGCTGCTGGAATTTTCAATTTCCTTGCGGGAGTCATCCCAAAAGGATTAATAAAGAGAAGTCTAAGTCTAAGAGCGAAAATGAATGGAAACACCGTAAAATGTCCAAAATCAATTCAATATGCCAATTTGATCGCAAAACACCATGTGACGTCCTTACGCACGTGTTTTTATTTGCTTTAAAGTCGTTGGATAAACACACTTTCACCAGCTTTATTGGCATGAGTTTTTTTACCGAATTTAGTGGATGGAAAACTTGGCTTGTGTCTGCATTTTACAGTAAAGCTGTTTGTCTCTTTTTCTGAGATGGTTTTTAGATTAGTAAAGACTAAAAGTAACCCAACATTTGTCAAAGGTCAGAATGGCTGTATTCTTGGAGCAGTGTTTGGTAATGGCCATGTGGTATTTGTTCTGACTTTTGTGTCCCCTCTGCCTCCACTAGTCCCAGGAATGGTCAATCCAGGTCCTCCGTTCCCCAGTCAGCCAACCATCCCATCAGTCCCTGGGGTGAAGCTCCCTCAGCCCAACATCGCAACAGTCACTACAGCATCACGGCCCATGATGCCACAAGTTGCTCCCAATCAGCAGCCGCAAATCCAACCCCCAGGACAGCCTGTATCCAGTCAGCCGCCACAGGCACCGCCTCAGCAGTCACCCAGCGTGAATCAGCCTACAGCGCCTACACAGCCAAACATGGTAGGAATGTGATCATTTTTTACGGATGTTACAGGAGCTTGACAACCCGTCACTTAACATGTGACCATTGCGTACTAGATCTATAACGTGATCATTACGTTAGTGAGCTCACTACTGACAATGGAGATGCTGGAAGGCGGATTTTGTTACTTAGCCAGACGAGCTATTTTCTCTTGCTGTCAGCGGAACCAATCTTCTCATCTAACACTATTCCTTTAATAATGCAGGGAATGTGTTAGATAAGCACTGCAAAGAAGTGTGTTTTAATATAAAAGTTATATTCTGATTCACAATATGTGACACGCATGTCTTGCTGCCTTGTTATTTATTTGTCTGTACAAATTTAAGATTGTTGGCACCTTTTCAGTGATGTTCATCCAAAGCATTCTGGTTTGTTAAACACAGTGAAAACACAATAGATTCAAGTTGTGGTGCTGACCCACAATACAGGACATCAAGTTCCTGTAGTGTAGTAGAGCTATTGCTGAACTGTGGCATATCTTTACTGCATACAAACAATTTCAGAATTATACTATTTGTCTTAAGGGGTTGCTATAGTTGCAGTTTGAAATCCTAACCAATATTTGTGTTGCATTTCTTGCCCTTTAAGTTCAAATTAGATTACATTTTCTGCACATATTCAGCTCATCATGCTCTCAGTATTTACCTCCATCCGGCTCATCAAGTGATACCATATTGAATTGTCAATTATTGTTGTATTTGATTAATTTGTGGGATGGCTGGGACAATTCATCGACGTCATCAATTACGTCGACACAAATAATTTGCGCTTACGTGTCGCGTCTAAAAGCATTTTTGCAACCTATTCAGTCAAAATATTATATTAAATCATGTCAAAAACTTCCTGCTCAGCGAGGACGAGCAGTCACAGATCGTGGTGAAGTTGGTTTTATATTGAAAGGTCAAACTGCAATAGATTTTTTTTTTTATGTCCTATATAAAACTAACTTTACCACGACCCGTCACAGCTAATCTGCTGTGGTGTGTGGCGGCCCTGCATCCCAGCAAAAACTGGAGCGACTGAGAATCTGTAATGAATGTAATGAATGCTAAAGGCGCGTCTATTACGTTAGCCAGAAGTCAAAATCCTCCCTTGCAATTTGTAAGAGCATTCTGCCCTATGATTAGTTTTGATTTTAGTAAAGATGAGAACAGCATAATACAAAAAATTACAAACTTGCATGTTTACAGAGAGTCGCCATTTCGGTGGCGTTACGTAACACTCTTCACAGTGCTTGCTGAGACCGTTCATTTGTATTCAGATTCTGAGTAGTGCACAGGAGGAAGAGAAGGAGGAAATGAAGAAGGAGAAGGCAGTAAACTGGAGAGCCCAGGCGGGTCAGAGCAGGAGCATACCACAGAAGGAGATGCAGAAAGAAGTGAAAGAGAAGAGGGAAAGGAAGAGCTGACTGTGAGGGATGAAGAGGAGGATGCAGATTCAGAGAGAGGGACAGAGGCAGGGAGTGATCATGAGGAGGAAGATGAAGATGACAGGGAGGAAGAGGCCAGTTGTAAAACCCATTTGTTAAAATAAAATAATATATGTTGGTGGTGGCGCAGTTGATATGACACATGCCTTGTTGTGTAGGAGATCTGGGTTCAATTCCCACTGTGATACATCAAGTGTCCCTGAGCAAGACACTTAATCCCTAGTTGCTCCAGAGGTGTGTGACCTCTAAAATATAAAATATAGCAATTGTAAGTCACTTTGGACAAAAATGATATGTAATGTAATATAGTAGTGCATCAACATAAAATGTTGATTTAGTTGATCGTGAAACAATAAACAGGACCTTGACTTTGAACTATAGGACATGCAACAGTGTAGCCAGTGGTTTACTTTTTCTCAATACACACTAATTGTCTGCTTCATGGCTGCTGATAATTTCACATTTTAGCATATTAGAAATAATCTCTGGCTTTAAGCTAAGGCTTCCCTAGCTGTCTGCATTATTTCACTGTTGCAGTCAAAACGTAACTGATTGGCTACATTGAAACATTAAATTATTACTCTGTAGCTACCAAGTTCTGTGAAATATTAATTGTAAAAAGTAATGTTAAACATTTGTGCATCTGTTTTGTCTCTTGAATGCACTTTATAAATGTGGAGGCTACTGCAAATACCATGCAGAAGCCTGATTTGTTATTATGGAAGTATAGACTATAGGCTATGTTTATTTAATACATCTGAGTTCATATGTTGCTAAAATTGCACTTTTTTTACTGTAAAATTAAAGGGAGAAGAGCATAGATATTAAACAAGAGCTAATTCATTATTTTACCTACTACAGTTAAAATAATACAGGCTACTGTTTTTGCACTTGCTCTGTTTGACTTTAAGTTTTTATTTGTGTATTCCTCCTGAAAGTGACTTTATTTTGTTGTTGGATTGATAGCCTACAGTTGGCTTCGGGTTGCACTACAGATTTTAGTTTTACTTGAACAGTACAGTGTTAAACAATTTTAATAAATAGACATTTGAACCTTATTGAAATTTGTTTTGTGTAAATTGTTAATAATTGAGCAATGAGAAAATAATCTTGTTAATCCTTAGATTAATTATTTAAAACAATCGTTTGGGACTGCCGTACTTTGTGGTAATGTCTGATGTTCTACCATGGACTCTTTAACATTTTTTGTGGAAAAACATACCTTGGTGGCCTTGTTTTAAGCCATTCTAGCGTGCTAAAGAAAGCCTGCATGGACTCGGCTCCATTTGTGCCAGTTCTCATTAATATTCAATGAGCTAAACTGCTTGACTCTGATTGGCTAACAGCTAGCCCATGAGAGCCTGGCTAGAGGTGTGTGTGTGTGTGTGTGTGTGTGTGTGTGTGTGTGTGTGTGTGTGTGTGTGTGTGTGTGTGTGTGTGTGTGTGTGTGTGTGTGTGTGTGTGTGTGTGTGTGTGTGTGTGTGTGTGTGTGTGTGTGTGTGGGGATGAAAAACAAATGGATCAGTAGCTCTGACAGATTAAATTATTTTAAAGAACTGAAATGCCATTGTGTAAAGTTGGGTCTCTTACACACATAGTTCCTGATAAATGACTGAGATAGCCTTTTTAGGTACCACTAGTAATTTTCACTATTCACACATGAAGTAGATTCAGGAACACACCCCTCTTGCGCCTTTTAACACATGCCACAGCAATGCCGGAATAGATGGGTCAAGGGACAGTCCAGCAGGTGGCGGTAATGCAACTCGTATGGTTGCTAACCGCCATAAAACTAAAAAATAAGATGGGGCAAGGCCGGATGTACGCTTATCTTGTTTTGGCGGGCTAGAAGCATTTTTTTTTTTGCCAATGTTCTTGTTATGTATTTAATATTCAACAAGATTGCTTCATAGTTATCAAATCACCTGCAAAATCATGGAACTTTACAAGGTCTTGAGGTGGGGAATTTGAGGTACAGATTTCACTGAGAGCTGAAATACACACATTTTGTTGAATATGAATAGCTTATTAACACCTTTTTATTTATTTAAACAGTTATGTAGGCATTCATCTTCCAAGTTAACAAAAGCATGTAAAAAAAGTCTCCAGCAGGGCTGGGCAATATATCAACATTGTATCGATATTAGGCTAGATATTGTCTTAAATTTTGGATATCATAAGTGTTGTCTTTTCCTGTTGGTAAAGGTTGCATTACAGTAGCGTAATGTCATTTTCTGAACACACCAGACTTGCCTTTTTACCCACATAGTTATTATATAAACATAACTGATGATTATTTAGCAAAAATCTCATTCTATGCATATATTATCAACCCTACAATATCACCACAATATTGACATTGAGGTATTTTGTCAAAAATATTAGGATATTTGATTTTTTTTCTATATTGCCCAACTCTAATGTGAACAAAGCTACTGCTGATGAGTGAAATGATTAGTTTGTCAAATTTGAGTGCAGAGTCAAACATGACACCTACATTTCTGTGAGGCTGACCACACCAGTCAGGCCTCTAGTTGGGAAACATGGCTTGAACATGGGTGTGGTATAAAAGCAGTATAAGGCTACATTTTGGAAGATTGGAAGATTTGGAAGACCCCCTTGTATTGACTTATATTTCATTAAAGAAGGTTTGTTATCATATATCCAGCAGTCTTTGGAGTTCAAATGAACTGATTTGGTATTCTCACCCCCTTGTTAAGTCAGTGTTTAATTTAAATCATGTTGATATTTTTAAAGGTAAGTGGCCCGACTCAAGTTAGCTATTAGAGAGCCAAGGCTGTAGTCTGTGATACTGTACTGCCAGCAGCCTGGAGCTGAGTTTGCAGACGAACGCACTGTCTGATGTCTAATATCAAAATGAATTTTAAATGTTTGCACTGCTATCAGATCAAAACCGGAGGAGATTCCCTTTCCTCTGTTTTTTTTTATTTGTTCATTAATTCTCCCTTGTTTTACAACATACTTGTGAATCTTATGTTAATAAAGATTAAATCATAAAAGGCAAATCTAATATTTAACTATTCAGTTTAATCAGCTGTACAGAATTACATGCTTTACATTATTCTCTAATAGTCTTTTCTTCCTTTTTTAATTGACAACAGCGCTTGTTTTTCTTGAAAAGGTCTTTAATTAAACATGTAACCCCCTCCTCTTCTATTTTCTTGACAGTCTGGTGTGCCTGGAGCTCAAGGCAATCAAAATCCCATTGGCCAGCAGCCAGGTGTGGCCAATAAGATTGTGGCATGGACCGGTGTTCTGGAGTGGCAAGAGGTAATACCTTGTAAAAGGTCTGATTTTGAATAGTTGGTCCCCTGAAAATAAAGCAGTATTATAACCTTTTAAGAGCAAGCGCCGTTTAGATCGATCCCTGCAATTCGATTAGAATCACATTCGTACTGATAACTGAATGTTAAGTGGTTACTAGGTAACTTTAAATACGGGTAGTTATACTCTTTCCAACTGTATCTAGTATCTAGATATTTATATCTGTCAGTTTTTTTTAGACGCTATATATTTATATTTATCACCCTACATGCTCTGAAAACCCATTTAAGCATTTATTAATTTTAATTCCTATAAATAGTAACTCAACTTTTCCACTGTATTCTTTTTAAGCTGTGAACTTTGCACGTAATTTCGTACTACAGTGTACTGTGGTATGACAGTAAAGACATCTTGAATCTTGTAGGCCTGCAAGATTAGAACTGATATCATGATTCTCTGCCACGATTTTTTTTTTCTCACAGAGTGTAATGTTTATTATTATATTATTTTATACACCTATGGCACATTGCACATCATCACAAGCCTGTAAATGTAGAGGCTTCAATGAAGAGAAGGGAGAGCATCGCAGCGCTTGTGCGTGCTTTAAAACTTGTTTTATACAGTCTGTGTTTAAAACTCTCAGAAGAAATTAGTAGCGTTTGTGATGCAGTCGGCTCGTTAATAAATGAAAGTCATAAAAGCGTGAACAGGGGTGAATCGAGATCGCGATTTTATAACGATTAATCGCGCAGGCCTACTAGTAGGAGTAAAGCTCAGTGTTGTGGCTGAGGTGAGAGCTATCCTAGTTCAGTGTACCCAAACTTTAGTCCTCTAGTTTAAGGCAACAGAAGTCAGTTAAAGGAACAGTTCAAGAAGTTGGGAAGTGCACTTATTGCCTCTTTTGCTGAGAGTTAGATGAAAAGGTTGATTCCACTCTCATGTCTGAACGGTAAATATGAGACGAAAGCAGGTTAGCTTAGCTTAGCTCAGCTTAACGTGGAGACTGGAAACATGGAGAAACAAATAGCCTTGCTCTGCCCAAAGGACACAACCTCTGCTTCCCAGCACCTCTAAAGTTCACGTTAAAATTACAAAACCACTTTGTTTTTTTTCCAAATTGTAAAAACAGCAAGTCATGGTTTCATTGGACTTAATGTGCAGCGGGTTTTTTCACTTACTTCCGACCTTCCGTGACCATCATCACTGTCTAGGAGCTTTCGCTGTTGTGAGTGGTAAAAACCACCTGTCATTGATTATTGTACAGTATGATTAATTGCACATTATTTTACCGTCGTACTAATATTGCTTTAACTCAAGGTCAAATTGAATTAGTTTGCAGTGGCTGTGCTGACCCAGGGAAATGGATATTAATGGCTCTCATGCCACACTCATGAGACCTTCAAGCGTTTGTGTTTGTGGACGGATTTGGATCAATCCCTTCTATGGACTATAGCCTCATCCTCCCTCTTCTGTTTGTCAAAATTATCTTAAGTCGGTTAAATGGACAGGAATAAGAATGGGAAAATTAGGAAACTCTAAATCTTTCCCGTGAGCATTTACAGCCGCAATCAACCTGAGTGGACAGATTAGGAGCATGCAGCATTGCTCTTAATCTGTTATTTCCTCCTCCAGTCCGCTCATTAGGCTTTCAGCTCTGTAAGTGATTCTCCTCTGGAGTAATCTGTAATGTTGAGGAGAATTACACTACAGACACTAAAACTCGTTTGAAGAAAGGGTTGTTGGGGAAAAAAATAAAAATAAAAGGTCTCACAAGGATGCCAGCACACTTGTCTGGAGCTTGCTCGGAATCTAGTGTTATCAATATGGTTTGCTCTCTTTTGGCTGAATTTCAGTCTGTTAATTCCTGAAAGCTTTTGTTGTCTCAAATGTGGGCTAACTTTCCAGAATGGTTTTGCTAACATTATTTTTTTTTTTTTAATCTGCTCCTAATTTAAGGTAGAAGTGTTTTTTGGATAGGATTGTTTTGTTGCTCTTCCCATTTTTAATTCCTGTTTTAGCGAGCCCTGAAACTAGATGACCCATTAGTCCATCACAATGCATGTGTAATGGACAGCACAGGGGCTACAGTAGGCCTGACTAATATGTGATCGATTGGTCATTGATCCTGTATCAATGCCCTGAAGACGAAGCATGCTGGCGGTTTTCCCAGTGGGGTTGCAGCATTGATGCGCTAAGAAAGTACTTCTGTTTTTCTTTTTCTTTTTTCAAGCTTGACATTTTACCAAAGAACAGGTTATCTGCGGGTCTTTAAAAGTCCATCCATCCGCCCATTTTTTAATTGCCTGTTCAAAATAGGGTCACAGTGGCAAAAGGGTGAACAGGGGCAGCCCACATGTCCTTTTCCTCAGCGAACTGCTCCAAGGTCATCTGGAAGATGTAATTCCCCGAATCTCCAGGGTATTTCCCTGGCGTCCCCAGCAGTTGTTCATTCCCAGATCACCTCCAGAAAGAGACAGTTAGGAGGCATCCTTAGCTCGCTACGAGTCGAGTCAGTGGAATGATTATGTGTCACAACTGTAACCCATGCACCCCATAATCAGGCAATGCCTCTGCACTTATCGTTTGCCAAATTGAAAGAAGTACGTGTAGAAAATTCCCACGTCCATTTAATTAGTTGCAAAAGTAAAAATGTTGGCCACCGTAACTCTTGAATCTGAGGTTGGACAGACATTTGGAGTGTCTTTTCCAACACTTTGGCGTAGGCTTTCTCCGGGACGTTTAGGGTTGTGATTCAAAAGCAGTTTAGAACACACAGTCCAGTCCTTCTTTAAAGTACAGAATATCTAGAGGGGAATCATTCTCAAAGTATTTCAATGTGTTAAAAGCAGTAGTCCACTCTAAACTTTAAGGGGCCAGTAGTGTCTGAAAATAATATGCAAACATATTTTATATTAGGCCTGCACAATTCAGGGAAAAAATATGAATCGCGATTTTTATTTTTTTATTTTTTAAGCTTGGAGTTGATATCACGATTCTCTGCCATTCATTTTTATTCTCACCAAGTGTTTATTGCACACATTAACCATGACAAAAAAAACAAAAACAAATTGGCAGTACCAAACATAGATTTTTTTTTGTGGCACCTATAGCACATTGCGCATCACAAGCCTGTAAACATAGAGGCCTCAAATGAAGAGAAGGGAGAGCATCGCAGAGCTTGGGAGCGCTTTAAAACCTGTTTTATACAGTCTGTGTTTAAAACTCACAGAAGAAAGTAGTAGCATTTGTGATGCAGTCAGCTCGTAAAATTCAATTAGAATCAAAGTTATTTAAACATTAACAGGGTGAATCGAAATTGCGATTATATATTATTAGTGCATGCCTATTTCATATAATATCCTCATAACATGTTTTTACTTAAGCCAATCAGGACTATGCTTAATGTTCACCTGTTCTATTTACGGTATCTCATTGAATTGAAGGTGTGGTGGTTCTGCCGGTCTTCTTTTGTTGGTATGGTCCCAGGTTCTTGTGGGATTTTAAGGCGTTGTGCTCCAGGTGTTCTTTAGGCTCACTGTCTAACTTTACTCTTTTTTTGTGTCATTCCTCACCTCCCCCCTTTCCTGCAGAAGCCTAAAGCGTCTTCTATGGATTCAACCACCAAACTGACACGCTCTCTGCCATGTCAAGTTCATGTAAACCAAGGGGAAAATCTGTGAGTAGCCAATCAAACACTATTGGGGGGGGGGGGTTTTGTTTTGTGCAAATAGTTTACCGCTGGCATTGTGTCTCCAAAACAGAAACACGGACCAGTGGCCACAGAAGCTCATCATGCAGCTGATTCCACAGCAGCTACTGGTGAGACCATATTCTTTAGCTTTTGTTTGAGTGTGTGGTGACACTTGCTCATTGTTGATGCATAACTCTCGCCCTCTCTTGCCCGCTCCTTCTCTAGACAACCTTAGGTCACCTCTTCAGAAACTCTCGAATGGTTCAGTTTCTCTTCACCAACAAGGACGTGGAGTCTCTGAAAGGCCTGTACCGCATTATGGCTAATGGCTTTGTAAGTTTTCCAGCACTCTAGCTTTGTGTGGTTAAAATGTGTTTTCCCTCCATGTCCCCAAACTTATCCCTCATTCAGCTTAGCTCAATACATTTTCCATGAGTGCCAGTCCCACCTCTGTCCAGTAGTTGGACTGAACATGAAGCTGTGTTGCAGTGTTGTGTTAAAGACTCTAGAGGGGGTTCCAGTCCATACATTTAGTCCCTTTCATACCAGATAGTATGATTTTAAACATGCTTTGCCATCAGTACAGACAAAACCCTTTTTAATTGTTTGGTTTTGATTCAGTTCCAGAAGGCGAGCATAAGGATAGAGGTTTTGCCAGTGTGGTGCATTGTTAATGAGGTAATACCATTGAGAAATAGGAGAGGCATTAATAGTATTCAGTCCAGCTGAGCGCTGCCTCTTTGCCGGAATTTGATTTACGGCTCAGTGAAGGCACAGTATGAATTAAGTTAATACCATTTGCATTCAATTTATAAAACCGATATGTTTGATTGGGCAAATGAGCTCAGGAGTACGTTATGTTCCCAAGCCCGCCCGAGCCCATCCCATAATTACGACAGGGTCCCATGTCAAGGTCTCAATCTACCCTGTGACCCTCCCCGCAGGCCGGCTGCGTCCACTTCCCCCACACTACCTCGCCCTGTGAAGTGCGGGTGCTGATGCTGCTCTACTCATCCAAGAAAAAAATATTCATGGGCCTCATCCCTAACGACCAGAGCGGCTTTGTCAACGGCATCCGGCAAGTCATCACCAACCACAAACAAGTCCAGCAGCACAGAGCGGTGAGTGATGATAGGAGGAGGACGTGGGGGGTTCAGTGTGGAGACCAAAAGGAGGTGATAATGAGGAGGCATTATAGAAGAGCACGGGGGAATTGAGGAACATTGTTCACGGCATTAAGGTGCATTGTTATTGACATTTCATTTAGAGCGCCCAGTGTCTTCACAGCAGCCTCTAACTCTCACTCAGAAGCTAAGGGGGCTAGCATTAGCTAAATTCCTACTGCAACATTAGCTGACTGTTGCACTTCCGCTTTATTATCTCTGCGTAAATGAGGGAAATAATAGGTGCAATACATATATGCACTCTTTATGTTGAAGTCATTGCATCCTCAACAACATTGTCTCTTTAACACAGTGTACTGTGTTATACTGTGTTAAAATCCATTTACAGCTTCACAGCTTTTAAGCTATTTTTATACAATACACAGTGCCTAAAGTGTTTATAATTTTTTTTAGGTACAACTGGATGCTAACTGTAATAATTGCAGCACCTAAAACAGTCTTTAAGCTTACATTTTGTTTTTAATTGATATGATTGTCATTTACTGTAGTATGAGATTGTTACCATACTAATGGTGGGTTTGTCATTTTTAGAGCTGAAATGATTCGTTGATTAGTTAAAAAAAAAATTTGTTAGTGATCAATCGTTTACGTCATTTTTAAGCAGAAATGCCCCAAATCTCAGCAATTTCAATATAATCAATATCAATAATCAAAAATCAGATGAACGGTTTTTGAAACAAATCTGAAATCAGTTATTTTGACTCATTTGCAATATGATTTGCAATATTAGGGGGACTGATAATTTTCACATGATTTATTTCTAATTTTTCATTGAAAACCATGATAATGGTGTGATTATTGCAGGCATCTTTACCAAACAGAGATGCTTTCTTAAGTTCAGGACATCTCTGCAGCACCACCACACGCAGCACCACAGTATATCATTCAATATTTAACTAATATTGCAGCTCCGGCTATTTCAAAATTGCAGTAGGCCATATTGCTATTTTGATGCAATTTGGATTAATTGTTCAGCCCTGATTGGAAACATAATCCAACAGATATATCAATAAGGAAAATAATTATTAGTTGCCTTCCCAGTCCTATTACACCTGTCTTGTTTTACGACCTGTACAGTGTAATGTCATCCCAACAGTTCAAAAATACATTCCTTTTCCTCATCGGCTGATGATATTTCACTGTAAACCAACAAGGCGTAATAACTTCATAATAACAGAATATGCCGACTCCTTCGTCTTTGCTTTAGTTTGAAAAATATGGAAGGTTGTAGATTCAGCATTAAACAACTCGACTCACTATGAATTTTTAACTCCAGGCTGCCCACATGTTAACATTACATGAGACTCGCTGTAAGAGGAGCGGTAGAGTGGCAGCGGTGTGTGCCAATCTTTAGGGACAGGAGGAGGAGGAAATCCAGAGACAAGGCCCCTCCTTTCAGCTTCTCTACTAAAGGTAGAGAACCCTTCTTGTCTCGGAGTTCATTACAGGTTACAAATGCTGCTGTCTTGTCCACATGACATGGAGATTTCACTTTCCCTCTCTGCTCATCTTGATCCCTGGAGACAGGGTGATTTAAAATGTGTCCTCAGGATTAGCTGTCTTTTCCATCACAGGGCTCCACTCCAGCTTATTGCATCCAGTGAGGAGGGATGCTGGATCGCTCTGAAACAATGCAGCATTTAAAAGGAGGCCCGTTGTCTGGTTTACATGAGTTACATTTAATTCTCTTCACAGCCTGCTCTCATCAGTGGTGATAGCGCTTGTTTACTCACCCTGCTAATTTTATGTCTTTTTCAGAAAAAAAGCGCATCAGCCCTATATGTAACTCCAAGCCGTGTTTGTTTGAGCATCAGGGCATTTAGAGAAGGCAGAAGACATGAAATTCTAATGAAGATTTTCCCTTTTTTTTCTTCTTTCTGGCTCTTGTGTGTCATCACATATTCAGTGCTGCATTGCTAATACGGAAGCGCTACAGCAATCTTAACGTAATTAAAATTTCAATTTGGACCAGTAGTTAAGGTTTCTTTGTGTAAAACCCTGGAGTGGCGTTCTTCAGGAACCAGACTGCAGTTTGTTCTGTTTACAGCAAGACCAAATTGAATATTTGTCCCTGCAAAGTGATGCGGGCCCTAAATCGTGATCTGGGATTTTACAGGTTACTGGGCTAAAGACAGGAGATAAATCATAGACAGGAGATGAGAGAAAGAGGCATCTGTTTTGTCAGTTCCCTCACAAGACCTAAAGCTGTGTGTTGCTCCGTTTATTGTTGGTCAGAAAAAGAAAACACACCGTGCATTAGCGCAGTCCCAGGGTGATTTGTTCAGATTCAGCAAGATGGATGGGTGAAGGGGTTTTTCCATTGCATTTTTCCCCCTGAGTCTGTAGTTAATAATTTGTGTTTTAGAGGAGGGGTGAAACCCCCTCATTCCTCCTCGTCTCTCCTTCAGTGTAAAAAACAACAACACATAAGATACCACAGCACCTGCACAGCTAACTCAGGAGCCCT